>CM062812.1:617329872-617527372 GCA_031772625.1 Pinus tabuliformis | reverse complement strand
CAACCTCCCCCTCTCTAATTCTTTAACCCTCTCTTCCCTCACTTCTCTCTCCATTCCCCCCTCCCTCTCCCCTCCACTCAATCTCTCTCCTCCTACTTCTCTCTATCTCTCTCTCTCTCCCTCTCCCCCTTTGTCTCCCCCTTCATCCCTTCCTCTTTCTCTACCTGTCCCTTTGCCTCTCTCTCTTTCCCTCCCTCCATCCTTATCCATCTTTCTTTATCTCTCCTCCCCTCTACCCTCCACTATCTCTCCCTCCCTCCCTCTCTCTTCCTCTCTATAACTCTCCCTCCCTCTCTCTTCCCCTCTGTGACCCTCCTTCTCTCTCTCACACACACACCATCTCTCTCTCCCTCTTCCCTCCCTCTCTCTCTCTCTCACCCCCTCCTCTCTCTTCTCCCCCCACTCTCTCTTTCTCTTAGCTCTCTATCTTACTCTCTCTTCTCCTCTCACTCTCTCTCCCCATATCTATCTCCCTCCTCCTCTCCCTCTACATATCTATCTCCCACTCTACCCCCCTCTCTCTCCCTCTCTCCCTTCCTCTCACACCCACACTCTCTCTCTCCCTTCCCCCCTCTCTCTTCTTTCTCCCTCTCTTCACCCCTCTCTCTCTTTGTCTTATCTCTCTCTCTCTCTCTCTCTCTCTCTCTCTCTCTCTCTCTCTCTCTCTCTTTGTCTCCCTCTCCCTCTCTCTCTCTCTGTCTCCCTCTCGCTCTCTCTCTCCACCTCTCTCTCTCATGCCCCCACCCCCCACTCTACTCCTCTAACCCTCTCTCTCCATTCGTCCCTCCCTATCCCCACAACTCTCCCTCTCCCTATTCCTTCCCCTTCTCTCCCCCTCTCCCTCTCTCTCCCCCTCTCTTTCTCTCCTATTCTCTCTCCCTCTCTCTCTTTCCCTCCCCCCCGCTCTCTCTCTCCCTCCCCCCTCTACGCATCCCCCCCTCCCCCCCCGCTCTCTCTCTCTCCCTCCCCCTCTCTCTATCTCTCTCCAACTTGCTCTCTCTCCTCCTCCTCCTCTCTCTTTCTATCTCCCTCCAACTTGCTCTCTCTCCTCCTACTCTCTCTCTCTATCTCCCTCTCTCCCTCCCTCTCTGTCTCCCTCTCTCTATGCTGCCCCCTCCCCACTCTCTCTCCACCTCTCTCTCTCATGCCCCCACCCCCCACTCTACTCCTCTAACCCTCTCTCTCCATTCGTCCCTCCCTATCCCCACAACTCTCCCTCTCCCTATTCCTTCCCCTTCTCTCCCCCTCTCCCTCTCTCTCCCCCTCTCTTTCTCTCCTGTTCTCTCTCCCTCTCTCTCTTTCCCTCTTCCTCTCTCTCTCTCTCTCCCTCCCCCCTCTACGCATCCCCGGTCGCCCCCCCGCCCGCCACCCCCCGCTCTCTCTCTCTCCCTCCCCTACTTTTTATTTTTTTCTCTCTCTCTCCCTCCCCCTCTCTCTATCTCTCTCCAACTTGCTCTCTCTCCTCCTCCTCCTCTCTCTCTCTATCTCCCTCCAACTTGCTCTCTCTCCTCCTCCTCTCTCTCTCTATCTCCCTCCAACTTGCTCTCTCTCCTCCTCCTCTCTCTCTCTATCTCCCTCTCTCCCTCCCTCTCCGTCTCCCTCTCTCTATGCTGCCCCCTCCCCACTCTCTCTCTATCCCCCCTCTCCATCTTTGTCTCCCCCTCTACCCTCATTGCTCTCTCTCTCTCTCGCTCTACCCTGTCTACCCATCCCCAACCCCACTCTCTCTCTCTCTATGCCCCAACCTCGTCCTTCTCACCCCCCCCTCCCCCGACTCTCTCCCTCTCCCCCTCTTCCCCACCCATCTCTCTCTCTGCCTCCCTCTCCCTCTCCTCTTCTCTCTCCCTCTCTTCCCCACCCCTCTTTCTCTCTCTCTCCCTCATGCTCTCCCTCCCTCTCTCCCTCTCTCCCCCACTCCCTCTCTCCCTCTCCCCCACTCCCTCTCTCCCTCTCCTCTCTCTCTACCCTTACTCGCCTCACTCTCTCTCCCCCTCTACACCCGTCCCTCTCTCCCTCTCCATCTCTTGCTCCCACTCTCCCTCTCCCATAAGCCATAATTACAAGACTTACAATATCTCTTCCTCTTTCTCCCCTCTTTCTTAAAAAACAAAATAATTTTATGAATATTTAATACTATTTAATAATATATATTATAAACCAATTATTTTACAAAACAGTCCACTAAAAATTAAAATTAGAATCTAAGATTAATAACCCATTAAATTAATAAAAAAACACACAATATATAAAAATGTGGTCAAATATATGAAAATGTGGTCAAATATATATCAAAGACAACTAAGGAAACAAAGAATACAAAAATGTCAACTAAAAAATAAAACTAATGTAGTTAAATAAATACTAAAACACAACAAAGAAAACATAAAGTACACAAATATCAGCCAATGAAAAACTAAAAACTAATTTTAAAACCATTCAACCTATACCATGTAATACAGACGGTTACCAACACGAAACAAAGTATGGTAGCTCAGCTCAGCTCAGCTCAGCCAAGATCACTATATATCCACTGTTGTGGAGAAAGTGGACGGTTGTATTTTAAAGTTTCTTCCCTAAATAAAATAGGATAAATGCTTCAAAATTAATGATTAATTTAAGATGAAAATTAATTTATGTTAAAATTATTATTTAATTTATCGTTAAATAAATATAAAAAATAAATTTAATTTATTAAAATTCGAAAAGAAAAATTATTTAAATTATTGTATTGTTATTTAAAAGAATTTTATGGATTATTATTTTATTATAAAATTCAATAAGGTAAAAGATTTATAATAATTAATTTATAATTTTTTTAAATAAAATATTTATAACAAAAATAATATTATATTTTATGGCATAGTCGAGTTGTTAGAATTTTATTTTTGTTAATTTTTGTACTCAGTTTTGGCCGCACATTTTATGAATTTATAGTTACATTTTATGAATTTATAGTTAAAGTAAAATAATTCTTAGAAATCAAGTGTCTATATTCACAAATGTATTTTAAACGATTTATAAAATTATTAAAAAAAAACAAAACCATCTGTTAATTAAACGATTCCTTATTTTATTATTAAAAATATTTATTTAAATACTTATAATAAACCTGGTTATTAAGCGTAAAAACTATCCATAATGCCCAGTTCAGATGTCCGAGATCTCAAAAACTTATAGTTCCAAATCTTCAGCGGATGGATATTCCAAGATCCACGAGGAAATCCCCAGAAATTCCTTTTCACGGCGTTTTCTATTTTCTTAGACAAAAAAAAGGTGGCGACTGTATTTAGTTGGTTTTCCCTAAATTCATAGACTTTCTGCTCACAACTCACATTCCATATTATTAATAATCAGCTACTCACAAAGAAATAAAGTCAAAATTTGTGGTGAGGATGTTTCGTTACCAAATATTTTACGCCCTTCCAACAGAGTTCAAACCTCAAAGCAAACACAAGACGAGAAGCCAGCATAATGTAGAGGCAGGGGGTGGGATTTGAAATTAAGATACGCACCTGGGATTGCAGATTCGCTCAAAAACAATGCTTACTGATTTCCTGATTTCGATGACAATACTTACCTGCTTGTCTGTCTATTTCTGTCATCCAATAACCCCAAATCATCCATTCATTCTGTCATAATCAAACCCTCAAGGCAAAGGAAACCCTAAATAATGAAGAAAAAGGAAGGTCATGAATGAGATTTGACTTTCATTGCAGATTCATGAAATTAGTTTACATGAGGAAAAAGAAATGGATAGCCCATGGCAAGAAAAAACAAAACAGATACATTAAAAAGCTGAGGATAAGGGATCAAGAACAGAACATACACAAAACATGCATAACAGAATTATAAAGAAGCCCCACAATACATACCATGTGACAGTGCTCATTGATCTTCATGGAAAAACACCCTGAGCAACAACTGGGTTGCTTCTTCCACCCTGAGTTCTTTAGTGATGATCCACATACAGCCTCCTCCTCCTCCATCTCTTACAGAGACACAAAGCCAAGAAAACAGAGAAAGGCTCAAACGACTAAGAAAAAGGACGCACAACGAGAAGCACAAATGGCCTGAAACGGTGGAAGAGCTAAGCTATATTTAGAAACACGTGTTGCTTTTCCAACTCCACTTCCTTTAACGGCTATAATATAGGGTAGGCGCGCGGCGCGCCCTCTCTTCCAACCCAACTTTGGTCAAAAGATATATATTCCCTTTGATCAAAAGATATATATATTACCGTTGCTTTGCTTGCCTCCGTTAGACTTCCTTCAACGGCTATAAGAGAGGGTCGACCCTATCTTTCCACCACTAACCTTGATCAAATGAGCTATATCAACGTAGTTATTTTTAAAAAGAAACATTATTTTTATTTTTGTGTCACGTCTTAGTTGAATTAAAAATTTTCAGACATAAAACAAATTAAATTTTCATTTTCTATTTGGGTTGATAATTTTAAAAAGTGTATAGTTGTTGGAGTGATATTAAAATCTATTTTATATTTAAATAGTAAAGTGAAATTTATTATCTCACATAAATGTAAGTAGATATACTATATACCAAACAATTATTAACCTGGTTTAAAAATTCTAGTATATTGTATTTAAAGTATTTATTGAGATTGTTAAAGTTGAAAATTTTCCATCTCTAATGAATATATGATCTTATTGTAACAAATAAACTACAAAAAATACAAACTTTGATATTATTTTTTTCTTCTTTTTTAATTATTGGTTCATATTTTTATGGAATTTTAGAGATTTTCATTTTTCACTTTTAGGAACTTTTGACTTTCAATTTATTACAATTTTTATTGGAGCAAGATTGGTCCTAATATTAGGTCAAATATATATCTCTATTGTGGCAACATGACTCCTAAATTTTTATACAACCATTAAGAATAAAGCTCCATAAGAAAATGCATAACAATGCTAGTTTAGGGATTAACATCATCAATGATCTGTAGATTATCACAATGATTCATTACTATCATATTGATAATCCAACCACTAAAATACACCAAAAATGGCACAATAGGTCTAAATGCCTCCTTAGCAACACCACCTTGTTAATTTTCTAAACTAAATTTAATAGAAGCCAAATGAAGCAATTAAAAGAAATCCCTGACTAAATACTTCATGGATAAAAGCCATTTTTGGTCCCATATAGACTTCCTAACATGTTTATCTAGTTGTTGAACCATCTATATTTATTGGTATCTTAGTGAATTGAGTTCCTTTTGTATGCTTTAGTGTCACTCAAAAGTATGCATTTGAAAACTTAAAGACATAACAAAACCTAACATGTTGGCAAGAATCTTCCTTTGTTGAAATCAAAATATTTTTCTATAACATAACTTCCAAATACACTTGTCATAACTATCAAGTATTTGGGCAAAACTCTATGGGAAATCATTGCTTACTCTTTAGAACAATCAACAACAATAATACACATGTCCAACAATAATACACAATTAAAAACTATGTGTCTACTTGTATTTTAGTTCATCTAGCAATAAAAAATAATTATATAATCCAATATTTATCCTCATGTTTATGATTGTGACCAAACAAAACCTCCCGTTGGTGTTTCTCTCTTGAATCCCATTACATCATGGAAGCTCTTCTTGTTTAATCTTGGAAGTTTATAGCCACTAATGTATACTTGATCACCTTAAGTCACTAATAGTGAGATGGGATAATTTATTATGATGCTTACACTAAAATTACTTCCAAAATATGTTGCATTCGTATAGTTACTATTGCTAATAATAGCTAAATGCAATAAATACTACATCTCAAAAGGACATACCTCTATTTGAACATTGCACACCAATCCATGTAAAACTTCTATGGTATTTAAGTTATTGATATGATTTCCACTAACAAACCCTCTAGTTAGAGATGGAATACCAAGGGATATAACATTACTCGTATGCATCCTTGATAATGTATTGCAAATATTGAAAGTATATGAACCTCGCAAAGATGGTTATGGAGTAGGTCTAGATAACTATTCCTTGGATCAAACAAAACATGTTTACATTATTTCCTATCCTAATACATAAAATAATCATCAAAAATAAGGATATAATGGTTCATCTTAATTTAGCAACCAAAATGTTATAGTTCTCATAAGGAAGTTAAAGTCCTACTTATTCTTGTTGTTAATGTGTACTCTATAAGTTTCAATTAGATGTCATTTATGACGAGATTAAGGTGCAAACTTGCATCTCTCAAACATGCACCTTCAACATCATCTATATAAAATAAATCAATCTAGGATTCTAAAAATGGAATTAGTAAACATTTTCTGAACTAGATAATATGATCATGTCCTCCTAGATTTTTAACATTGGTCTAAATGTTAATTTTTCTTAGGGCTATATTTTTCTTTGTTTTAAAAAATTGCATTTCATTATTTACACATTGAATTTACCCCACAACGTTATAACATTATTCAAAAATATATGCAATTATGTAGAAAGAACAATAATATCAACAATGCAATGGAACATAAAGGAGCAATAGAATAAAAACATTCACACATTGAGACACCAAGATTGGTCAAATACCAGGGAAAAACCCCACAAAAGGGGGAACCCTTTCAAATTATTCTTCTTATTAGATTTTCATGGAATGATTTAGCAAAGAGAGAGTATAATAATCCATTTCTTTATCCACAATGCTATCCAATAAAATCAACCAAACAATATCCCGAAGATGAACCTAGCAATAGTACTAATCAAAATCACTGTTCATGAACCTGTGGTCAAATGTTATCAACTATTGAAATCTGCAGTCAATTGTGGTCAACTATCAGTGTCAAACCTTAGGTTCCAACCGCATAGAGAGAGTGTACCTCCTAGCTCTAGCTCTACGGAGCTGTGCTTAGCCGGAGCTAAATCAAAGAAGTCCGCTAAGTTTGATACTCAGATAGATACGTATTAACATATGATATCACATTTCTACGTTGCTCTCCAGATCTAATTCACTACTGCCAGCAAGAGCTAGGCTCAGAGACTCCGCTTACTCTACTTGGGTAGGACACAAAAGCACCACGTAGAAGCAGAGGTTGTCTCCGGAACCTTTTCCCCATAGGATAAGACCTATGAAACCTAACCTGCAGACCTCGCCCTAGCAGGACCTACTACAACCTATCTTTCTTGCCTGTGTCTCTTGACGTAGTGCAGAACAAATCAAAATCATTTCTATAATGTCGCCGTATCTACGACCCGGAGGGGGTGAGGGGAGGTACGACGAACCCTTCGCCCGAGGTACGAGGGCAAAAGACGAAGGCCAAAAGGAGAGGTTTCACTTGTCCCTAGATTTCCCAATTCTATCTCTATAACAATTCTAATCTACGTTGAACTTGCACTCGCCATGAACGAGTATTGCCATGAAGCTGACCTCATTGCAGCCATATCTACTACAATCTATTACTATACGATATTGCATATCTGCGTCTCACACTTGAACTCGCATATCTAAGTTTTCATTGTCAACTTTCAATTGTATCTGAAGATGCACAATCCGAAGCTGAGAGGAAGGCTTCAGCCGAGAGGAAAACTGATTGAAGTGGGGAATAAGGAGCGGGTGCATGGAGGACGGATAAAAGAAGTTCCCCATCTCAAACTGAAGACAGAGACATTGGAGCAAACAAAGCTGCACACTCTGCCACACCTCTATATACAAGCCTTAGAGCTTTAGCCCTATCTTTGGAAACCTAACCTGCTGCAGACCTCCTCATAGCAGCTGGACTCATAGCAGCTGGATCCGGACGAGGTGATGGCTTCCGAAACAGGGATACCGGGCGAGATGAAGGGATGTAAGGAGCTGGTACAGGAAGGAATGCAAGTAAGAAAGCTAGAACTGGAAGGGACCCTAGGCGAGACGGCGGTGGTGGGAAGCTTACTCTGGGCCTCGATCCCTAATTGGGACCGGAAAGGATGCCGCGGGTGCTATTTCCCCCCCTAGCCCTTGATTCTACTGGCGTGGGATCCATATCTGTATCATTTCATTTTTGATAATTCAGTAGTAGTCTTTAGGTACTAATAAGTTGCAGAAGCTAGATATCAATCTTGAACTACTTATTAAATAGAGAAACCGGTTATGGGTCAGCTCACTCTGAATAATCAACTGAATTGGTAACTCCCCTAGATGCTCACTTTGTTGGGGCTCCCGATGGAGAGAACTCCTCCCTATAGGCACCACGCTCTTGCTATGAAGCACCTAAAATGATAGGGGATCGAAGCGAACGATATATCAATCTTATGATGACAAACAATTATTAGGTCATTTATTATGGTCAACCGATCACCTGACTAGATGACAAAGTGAAGTGCACCCGTTGCTTTCTATTTTGCTAAAACTTGCCTTTACCATGTCTTATTGTATCCGAAAGGTACTGGTGGCGGGGTTTACTAATGGTGATGGTTCAATTTGAGACCTGGGAACTGGTGAAAAGTCAAGAACTTCACTTGAGCTCAGTAAAGGCGTGGGTGCTACAACCCTTGCTTTATTCGTTGCCTCTACGGGTGCTATTAGTGCCTCTGCCTTTCTCATCTTGGTTGCTTTTGCTTCTGCGGTCTCTGCCTCCATTTATAGCTTGGATGATGCCGGCTATGATATCTATCACAAGCAATGGGTTTCACTATTCACTTTGGATCACCTTATTAGGAGAAACTAAGCTCTTTGATTGCCATGTATAGTTTGGGTGTACATTACAAGCCACTGATCTCTGTATGATCTCCATGGAATCTGTTGTAATATATGTATAACCAACCACCTATCGTAGTAAGTGTGTCGCTATCCCTTGTTCCCATAACATATGCTCACAGGTCTATCTAACCCTTCTACTCGGTCATGGTTGTATAATAGTAGTCCGTCTAAGTAGATCCATGGGATTAGTAGTACCATATATGCCTAATTTCCCTAATTGAGTGTGGTAGTTAACCGATGAATATGGAGAATACCATATGAATAAGGGTAAGTAATCTCCATAATAAGATGAGTAATGATCAGGTAAGGTTAAGCTTAGACTGTAATGACACTAGTTATCTAAAAAAGGTGAATTATAACTACAACCCTAATTATACTAGTATTGTTATATCAGTGAAACAAGATGCTTGAGTGTGTTTACTCTGAGTAAGCTATGGAAAACATAGACCCTAATAACTATGATACTTGCTTCATGTTCATACTAGTGACATCTCTGCTGTATTATGTAAGTGTACTCTATGCACTCAATCCAAGAAGCCTAAATAATGTGTCAGTGTAATCATTGAGCTAATACGATAATCATAAGGAGTCAACATGTGTAACTATGAATAGGTTAGAACCACTGTTTCTTAAGCTTTCAATACAATGGTAATGACCTTGTTATCACTCACTATAGATGTTTCCCTAATCATTACGAGACTTTGACTTATGACTAAGATAGAGTCATATTCCATACGTAGTTTTCCTATTCTTTACCATTGATTACTGTGATAGATACTACTATGTGATGAAAGGTGAATATAAGCTTAGGTTATGTTATGGATATACAATTCAATAAGCTTAACTTATACAGATTAGTAAGTAGTAATAGAGCTTAACATTCTCATCAGTATTAGTTATGCATGTTGACCCTATTAACTACTAGTAACTCCATTGATTGGATCGATAGAAGCATTGTGACAAGTGAGCTTGTAGATTAGCCCCTCCTTATTGATTATAGAATCACACTAGTTGGATCGAGTTAGTAGATATGGAACCTACTTTTTTACATTACTATAGCTGTTAGTAAGCTCTATATCATAGATTGAACACCATTGATTATCAACACTATTATAGATATGGAACACGTTATATATGGGTATTCAGTATTCATATTGCACTGATTGGTATCTACTTATTCATTACTAGTGAGCTCTTATTTATTAGGTGATTACACTTGGTATGATAGTACAAGCTATAGGTACTTATAACACAAAGTTGTAAGTTAATACTAGTTCATAGCATTGATAGGGTTATGTATATGATGGAGAATATGTACCTTAAGATAGACTAGCATGTGTTGTATACATCAGGGTGTGATACAGACTAAACTTCATTATGTACTAGCTATATGATCTAAGAACTTACTACCATGTTGTTCAGGTTTGTCAAAATGTAAGCTTTTCTTCTGGATAAACAGAGAGGTTAGAACGTATAAGCAAGGCCTAAGGTAATGGAAACATGGGAAACTTATTACAATTACGTAGTTGAAAAGAGGTTACTATACATATTCGTTTTATGTGCTTGGTTACCATATCTCTTGTAAAGACTAATCACCATTGTTAGACTAGTATGGCCAGTAGCTATCCCTTATTCAAAAGTCTCATCAGACTATCACTTCCAACTAGTGGTCAATGGTTTCTCAATAGTAGTCAGTCTAAGTATGTCCATCAGAATAGTAGTCAGTATAAGTATATCCACGGAATTAGAAGTACTATCCATATATGCCTAGTTTCTCCTATATTGGTTATGTATGTGATCGATTGAATATGGTAACATATGAGATAAGGTAACATAAAAAGACCATATATATAGGAACAGGCATAGAACTTGTACCATATTCATAAGTAAGTATTAGCATAATAGATAAGCATCACACAATACCATAGTAGTAGATTATGGAAACATAGTACCACCAGTAACCTATGATGTTTAAAGCTAATGTGATAAAATTCAATAGATTGGTAACAAGAAGCTAATATCACTATTCAAGCTAAGCTGTAACGTGTTCTACTAATTCACTTGTATCATAAGTACTAACCTAATAAACATTTGAGCTTTCTCTACTTGGGTTGAAACCCTCCAACTCACGGGGGATTCACTAAGTGAACCTCTGGCATATGACGTGCATTCATGGAATATTAAACAATACCCTTAATTTGACTACATATTGGAAAAACCTTCTAAAAATCATATTATTTAACCCCATACCAATATGAACCCAATACAACTTCCCAATTTAAAAAACCCCTACTTTTCTAGATATTGTAGGTATCTATTTTTTCATTAACATTTTTTAGACCCCTTTATATTTTTTCATTAACTTTACGCTGCATTTTTTATATTTTCCAATATAGAAACCCTTTACCCGCTATACATCCCCCATTGTATTATGTCATTTTTTCCTCAATATGTACCCCACAATATGAACCCATGTGGTATGATATTGCTCCCCCGGTGAAGCCCCCGTGCTCCAACTGCAGGCATAGGCTTGCGTGCATTTAACTGTAATTGAAAATATCCTTTGGTAACCCTACGATTGAGAACTAATATCCTTT
This sequence comes from Pinus tabuliformis, assembly GCA_031772625.1. NCBI lineage: Eukaryota > Viridiplantae > Streptophyta > Pinopsida > Pinales > Pinaceae > Pinus > Pinus tabuliformis. The sequence continues at coordinate 617,516,058 of CM062812.1, read as the reverse complement.
AATTGAGGAACTAAAATCATCAACACTCTATAGATTATCATTGTGCTTCATTGGGATCACATTGATAGTCCCACCACTAAAATAAACCAAAATTGACAAAATAGGTGTGAAGGGCCTCCTTAGCAACATGATTATTTATTTTCTAAACCAAATTTGATATAAACCAAATCAAGAAATTAATGAAACATTTCCTAACAAATGCAACTAAATACTTGACTCATAAAAGGACTTTTTGGTCCCATTTCCTAACATGTTTAAAGTTGTTGAACCATCTATATTCTTTATTTTCTCAATGACTTTGAGTTCCTTTTGTATCCCTTATGTATCAATCAAAACTATGCATTTGAAAAATTAAAGACATAACATAAACAATAAAGATGATTGACAAGCACCTCCTTTTGTTGAACCTGAAATATTTCTTTATAACATAACTTCCAAATACATTTGTCATAAGTATGAAGTATTTAGGTGAAACACCATGGAAAATGCTTAGTTACTCTTTAGGGCTATTATTTATATATTTAATTTTTTGAAGAATTAGATTCAATGTTTATCAACAAAAAACATTATGCATGTTCAATGATATTAGACAATTAACAACTTTGTGTCTCTTCATAATTAATTTCATTTAGAAATAAAAAATAATTATATAATATAATATTTAACCTGATATGTCACAATCAAACCCTCAAGGAAAAAGAAACACTGAATAGTGAAGAAAATAAGGTCATGAATGAGATTTGAACTCCATTGAAGATTCACGAAATTAGTTTACAGTACAGGGAAGAATAGAACAAATACATAAAAATCCTAGGCCAAGGGAATAATAGAACATATACAGAACACCCATAGTAGAGTTATAAAGAAGCCTCAAAACACATACCATGTGACAATGCTCACTTATATTCATTAATAGAAACAAACCCTTAAGAAGGTCGACCATTTTATTCCACCATATCTATGGATTTGTTTGTAATAAGTGATGATTTAGATCTAGCCTCCTCCTCCATCATATACATACACAAACACCAAAGAAAATAAACAAAAGACTAAAACACTTAAGAAAATAAAGGCAACGAACTCAGATGCATAAGGAGAATCACTTCCAACATCATAAACAATTGATAGAGGTGGAAGAGGGTAATGGGAAGACTTAAGTTATATATAGATGCTCCTCGTTCTTTTCCAACTTACACTTTGTTCGATCGCTATCAGATAGGGTAAACAGATGCCTCTCTTTCCAACCTAACTTTGATTAAATGAAAGAGATAATATTTAGGCTTTTGGCTATCTCTGTTCAACTTCCTTTAATGACTATATGAAGGAGTAATCTCCATATATTTTTTTTTCTTTTTTGCTCTCCCTTCATTCATTATTTGATCATATGAGATATAATATCTTTGTCTATCTCTCCCTTAAGAAGCATTGCACAATAAAGAAAATAAAATTATTCTTATCTCACTTCTTTTTCAAATTAAAAGTTTCACGCGAAGAAAATTATGAATGTTTCATTTGTAAGTGTGTAGAGTTTAAGTATTATTTCTCTAGAACATATCTAAAATTGCATATCATTCCACCATATATACATGAAAATATAAATTAATTTATTTTAATGATTAAATATTGATCATTAATGTATGTTGATAATTTGGAAAAATGTGTCGTTTATGGGGTTATATTAAAATCTATCTCATTTTTAGTTCATAGAGTGAGATTTACTATCTTAGGTACATGATTATAGAGATATTGTGTATCAAGTAACTATTAAGATAGTTTAAAACCTTGAATATATTGTGCAATTTGAAGATATTGTGTATCAAGCAACAACTATTAATAGGGTTTAAAACCTCTAGTATATTGTGTATAAACTACCTCTCTCTCCCCCTCTCCCTATCTCTCTCCCCCTTCCATTCCTTCTCCTCTCTACCTCCCTTACCCATACCTCCCTTACCCACTCCCCCATCTCTCTCTATCTCTCCCTCCCTCCCTCTTTGCCTCTCCCTCTCCCTCTCCCTCCTTCTCCCTCTCCCCCATCCCCTCCCTCTCCTCCCTACCTCCCTTCTCCAGTTAGCCATATCTCTCTATCCCTCCCTCTCTGTCTCTCCCTTTCCCATCCCCTCTCTCCTTTTTTATCTCCCACTTTGTTCCTATCTCTCCCTCCCTCCCTCTTTGTCTCTCCCTTTCCTCCCACCTCTCTCGCCCCCCCTCTCCCTTGTCTCCCACTTTGTCCCTCTCCCTCCATCTCCCTCTCTCTCTCTCTCCCCCTTCCCCTCCCTCACCTCCCTTCTCCACTCCCCAGCCTCTCTTTATCTCTCCCTCTCTGTGTCTCCCTTTTCCCTCCCCTCTCTCCCCCCTATCCCTTGATGTCTCCCAATTTGTCCATATCTCTCTCTCTCTCACACACACACACACTTTTCCTCTCTCTCACCCAACTCTCTCTCTTTCCCTTACCAGCTCTCTCTCCTTCTATCTCTATTCATCCCTTCATCTATCTCCTTCTCTATCTCTCCCTTTCTTCCTCTCCCCCTGTCCATCTCTCTCCCTTCCGCCCTCCCTCCCTCACTCCCTCTCTCTCTCTCTCCTCCTCCCCATATCTCTCTCTGTATCTTCCTTCCTATCCTACTCTCTCTCTCTCTCTCTCTCTTTATGCCCTCTCCCTAACCTTACTCCCCTACACACTATCTCTCCTCATCTCTGTCTCTCTAACCCCCCTCTCTCTCTCCACACGCACTCTCTCCCCCTATCTATCTCTCTTCCCCACCGTCCCTCTCCTCCCCCCTCTCTCTTTACAACCCTGAATCTCCCTCAATCTCTTTCCCTCTGTCCCTCCCTCTCCCTCTATCTATTTTCCTCTCTCTCTCTCTCTCTCTCTCTCTCTCTCTCTCTCCTTTCTTTCTCTCCCTCCTCCTCCCTACCTCTCTCTCTCTTTCTCACTCAGTCTCCCCTATTTCTCTCCCTCCCTCCCTGTCACACCCCTACAACTACGGTAGTCTTTCAACCGCTTATAGCGAGGTGCGGCACCACTGAGCGCTTTCTTTTCACCAATACTAACATTCGTGGACTACGCCTACTTTCACATTAACATTACTTAACTTGTGTTTCGCAACCAAGTAAACATGTAATTATCCTTTATACTTAATGAATCCCATACTCATTCATTATCATCATGCAATTATAACAAGAACATCAACAATTGCAACAAGTATAAAGGGGAGGGGCAACTCCCCGTAATGTGAGTCTGCCCGACAATATATTAAGAATATGAGTTTACAATAAACAAGTGTGTCTTGGCTGAACCAAGTCTCACACTTAACCAAATTTACAAAGAGAGGCAACCCTGCCTTTTACAACAGTTTTGTGCACCTCTTGCACAAAGGATGGTGCTCACCCGAGCCACCTAGAATCCTAAGCCAAGTCTTACACCAAAACCGCACCTTAGAATCCACCCCGGGCACGCTTGCCTAACCTTCGACTTAATTCCAAGTTCACCTTCCAAGTGTGCAACCCCTTAAGAGCTGAGCGCATGAGATATGCGCATCTCTCTTCTTAATCTGTGCACTTCTCTTGAACTCTGCGAAGATGTGTGAGATTCGTTGATGATTATGAGCTCTCATGCTCCACTCATATATATGCTTCTTTGTGGGTTTACATGGGGTGTGCAGCCCCTTGGCCGACCCCCAAACCATACATAATGCGCCCCCATAAGGGCCTTTACCAAGTTGGCTTGCCCTCACCGCAAGCTCCTTCCAAGTTGTTATATAAAGGTTCAACACTTAGTCACATTCTTAAAGTGTCGCTGGTTTCGTCGCACATGACTCTTGTAAACATAGCATTTCTTCCACACTCCCATCGCACTTTCGTTCGTCGTGCACCCGCTGCCCGCACGCCCGCCCGCGCCCTCGTGCACGGCAACTTCGCCTGGCGCCCGTCGCACAATCGCCCGGAGGCCTTACATCCTCCTCTACCTGAAATCGTTGTTGTCCTCGACAACATACCATCCCGGTAGCCATCCACCAAGATCATCATCATCCACGATGTTGACTTCTCCACACAAAGCAAACATCCTTGCAACATATGTAGAGCCTCATCTCCATCATGCCTCGACTTAGTGACCAACTGCCACCAAGCTCACCATACCAAGATATGCACCTCAACGGTATGCTCTCCATCAGATGTCATCTCAATCCATGATTGCTGACCTTCTATCTTCATCATGTGTCCTCATGTGAACTGCTGCCATGATACTCCAACACAATGCTAACACATTTCTGCCCACTGCATGCCCTCATGTCTCGAACTAGTCGGGTGATCAGTCCAACTATCACGCTCAAACCATGAGAGTGAACATCCTCATGCCATCATCAGTTGTTCCTCAAACATCTGCCACATCCTCGACTCATCAAGAATCTATCTCCATAATCCATGCTCAGGTCCATGGAACTCCATCCACCTCATCTGCAACATGTTGTCCATGATGTTTGGTGTCAATGTGCTATATGAAATCAACCACATCTATCCCAACATCATCATCTATGTGTGTGTCTCCTCCATATGAAGAGACCCTCTCCTCAAATATCGACTCTTGATGTGCCACATCCAGGTCCATGAAGCAACCTCCATCATATCCGCAATGTGCCATCCCTCAAGTCATCCATAGAAACAAGTATGCACTTGTCTCATCTATCCATGTGTCAAAGTAGTTGAGTCTCGGCTCAACCCATGCCCAAGTGTAGTCACCAAAGCATCCCCATCATCGTCGTAACTTCATCACTCCAAAGTGCCTCATATCGATCCTCCACATCAAGTCACTCTTCCAAGCCATGCCCATACATGTACTTTGAAAGTATGCATCCCATACTGCATCAAAGTCTCTTGACCTCAGCTCCTCAATGCATCAGATCCTCTAAGTCCACCATATATGAAGTCCCTAAAAGTCACAACAATCTCATGTCATCATGAGCTCCATAATCTGCTCACAAATCCATCCAAGTCCATGGCCTTGTTGTACAAGAGTGCACAACCTCTCCATCAACTCATAAGTAATAAGTCTCCATGTCACACTAGCAAATCCATCTGCACAACATCCTTGCCTTGGCACTCCTCATTGGATGTCCATGACACCTCTACAAGTGCTCCCACATAATGTCCTTGCATAAGACTACCATGCTCCATGCCTCCAACCTGATGTCCATGACTAAGTTGCCCATGTAGCCCAACCAAGTAGACTCATCACAACAATCGGTCATCCTCATCCAAGTCTAAAATCTTTGGTTTAGTGAACTCGGTCACCTAACCATATCATCATCATCATGAGTCCCTTCCATCATAGCTCCTCCACCAAAGTGTCCACCAAGACTATCTCTTGGTCTCGGCCATGAGAAGTCCACCCAAGCATCATCAAACGCGTGCCCTTCAATCTGTCCATGAGTCATGCCGGGCACTTAGCCAATTCTCCATGTGGCTAAAGCATGACCCAATCCTCCACAGCGATCATCATGTGCCTCCCTTGTCACGGGCCTTTGTACCTTCTACCATAAGGTCACAAACAACCCCAACAAGTCCTGCAACAATCGACAATCCTTGCTCCTCCATACAAGGTCCCATCGTAGACATCCATGGTGAGATCCTCCCCAGCATTGGCAAACTGGCTTTGCCCTTCCCTGCATACAGTCCATCCACCAAATGCCTAAATGAAACACAAGTATCAATACTTACTTCATCATCATGAGGTTCCTCCATATGAGTATCCTCATTCATCCATGTCCACAAACTGCATGATCCTGGTCCAACTCGATCATCCTCAAGTTCATCCTCCATCATTGTCATGTCTGCAACATCTTCAAACATCACAGCTTCCTCTTCCTTGATAGCACAATCTGCAACTTCATCTTGCTCCATTGTCCAACCAAGTTGAAGAAGCTCTTCTTCCACATTCCTTTCCAAGACTTCAAGTTCCTTTCGGATCCGGGGCTTCTCTTCCTTCAACCTCTTCAACCTGTATAAGGTAAACAAGAGCTTCCCTTCACCTTCTCCCAAACTTGCCATGCCTTGTCGTTCAGCTTGGCCCAAGCACTAGGCTTCACCACTGCTAAACATGCTTCCACTGTCACGAGCAACCCTGCTCACCGGCTCCAACCGAGCTTTGATACCAACTATCATACACTTGGAAGTTCACTTACTTCACCCAGCTTCCTGCAAGACTTCTCCAAGTCTTCAGACCTGCTCTGATACCAACTGTCACGCCCCTACAACTGCGGTAGTCTTTCAACCGCTTATAGCGAGGTGCGGCACCACCGAACGCTTTCTTTTCACCAATACTAACATTCGTGGACTACGCCCACTTTCACATTAACATTACTTAGCTTGTGTTTTGCAACCAAGTAAACATGTAATTATCCTTTATATTTAATGAAGCCCATACTGATTCATTATCATCATGCAATTATAACAAGAACATCAACAACTGCAACAAGTATAAAGGGGAGGGGCAACTCCCCGTAATGTAAGTCTGCATGACAATATATTAAGAATATCAGTTTACAATAAACAAGTGTGTCTTGGCCGAACCAAATCTCACACTTAACCAAATTTACAAAGAGAGGCAACCCTGCCTTTTACAACAGTCTTGTGCACCTCTTTCACAAAGGACGGTGCTCACCTGAGCCACCTAGAATCCTAAGCCAAGTCTTACACCAAAACTGCACCTTAGAATCCACCCCGGACACGCTTGCCCAACCTTCGACTTAATTCCAAGCTCACCTTCCAAGTGTGCAACCCCTTAAGAGCTGAGCGCATGAGATATGTGCATCTCTCTTCTTAATCTGTGCACTTCTCTTGAACTCTGCGAAGATGTGTGAGATTCATTGATGATTATGAGCTCTCATGCTCCACTCATATATATGCTTCTTGCCTGGGTTTACATGGGGTGTGCAGCCCCTTGGCCGACCCCCAAACCATACATAATGCGCCCCCATAAGGGCCTTTACCAAGTCGGCTTGCCCTCACCGCAAGCTCCTTCCAAGTCGTTATATAAAGGTTCAACACTTAGTCGCATTCTTAAAGTGTCGCTGGTTTCGTCGCACATGACTCTTGTAAACGTCGCATTTCTTCCACACTCCCGTCGCACTTCCGTTCGTCGCGCGCCCGTCGTGCACCCATCGTATCCCTCTCTCTCTCTCTCTCTCATATCCCTCTCCTTTATCTCTCCCCCTCCCTCCCATACTCCGCCCCCCCTCTCTCTCTCTATGTCTCCCCCACTCTATTCCTCTTCTTCACTCCCCCTCCCCCCCCCCCATCTCCTCCTTCCTCTCCCTCTCTCTTCCTCCCTCCAACTCCATCACTCCCTCTCTCTCTCTCTCTCTCTAAGCCCTCTACCTCACCTTACTACCCTACACACTATCTCTCCCCCTCTCAGTCTCTATGCCCCTTCCTCCCCCTTCTCTCTCTCTCTCTCTCTCTCTCTCCACACACTCTCTCTCCCCCTCTCTATTTATTTGCCCCACCATCCCTCCCTCTCTCTTTACAACCCTCAATATACCTCTATGTCTTTCTCTCCCTCCCTCTCCCTCTATCTAGTTTCCTCTCTCTCTCCCTCCTTATCTCTCTCTCTCTTTCTCACACACTCTCCTATCTCCCTCTCACTCCCTCCCTCTCCCACCCTCTTCCTCTCTCCCTTTCTCTCTCATATCCCTCTCCTTTGTCACTCCCCTTCTCCCTCCCACACACTCTCCCTCCCTCTCCTTCTCTTCCAATTTCTCTCTCTCTCTCTCTCTCTCTCTCTCTCTCTCTATGTTTCCCCCACTCCCTTCATCTTCTTCAATCCGCCTCCCCCTCTCTCTCTCTCCTCTTTCCTCTCCCTCTCTCTTCCCCCTTCTATCCCAATGTCTCTCTCTCCCTCACTCTCTCCCCCACCCATTCTCTATCCAACACTCTCTCGCCGCCCCTCACTCTATCCCTTCCTCTCTCTCTTGCTCCCCCTCTCTCCCCTCCCTCCTTCTCTATCTATCACTCCCTCAATCCATCTTTATCTCTCTCTATACCCCCCTCTCTCCGCCCCTTCCCTCTCTCCCACTTTGTTCGTCTCCGTCATTTCGTCCCTCCCTCCCTATCTTTCTCCTCCTTCTCTCTCTCTCCCCTCCCTCTCTCACTCTCCCTCGCTTTGTCTCCAACCTTTCTCTCTTTCCCTCCCCCACTCTCTCTCTTTTTATCTCTATCCCTCCCTCCATCTCCTTGTCCTCCCTTGCTCTCCTTCTCTTTCTCTCTCTTCCTCCCCATCTCTCTCTCTCTCTCTCCTCCCCCCATTACTCCCACAGTCTCTCTCTCACCCTCTCTATCTCTCTGCCCCTCCCTCCCTCTCACTCTCTCTCATCCCACTTCTCTCTCTCTCTCCCCCTTTGTCTCCCCCTTCCTCCCTTCCTCTTTCTCTCTCTCTCTCTCCCTCCATATATATCCCTCTCTATATCTCTCCTTTTCTCCCCTCCACTTTCTTTCCCTCCCTCCCTCTCTGACCCTCCTTCGCTCTCTCTTCCTCTCTCCGACCCTCCCTCCCTCTCTCTTCCCCTCTAGGACCCACTCTCTCTATCTCTCTCTCCTCCTTTATTTCCCTTTATCTTCCTCCCTTGATCTGTCTCTTCTCCCCTTTGATCCCTCTATCTCTTCGTCCCTCACTCTCTCCCCCACCCTCTCTGTCTACCTCCCCCCATCCCTTCCTCTCTCTCTCTTTCCCTCCCTCTTTCCCTTCCCTCCTTCTCTCTCTATCTCTCCCTCCCTCCCTCTCTGTCTCTCTCTATAACCCCCTCTCTCTCTCTTTCCCTCCCCACTCTATCTCCTTCTATCTCTATCCCTCCCTCCATCTCTCTCTATTCATATCCCCTTACCTCCCTCCCTCTCCTTCTCTCTCTCTCTCTACTCCCCCCCCCCTCCCTTATTTGTTTTTGTGTCCCTTCTTCCCTCCTCCTCTCTCTCTCTCCCCCCCATTACTTCCCCACACTTTTTACCCCCCTCTCTATCTCTCTAACCCTCCCTCCTCACTCTCTCTCCTCCCACTTCCCTCTCTCTCTCTCTCCCTTTATTTCCCCCTTCCTCCATTCCTTTTTCTCTCCCTATCACTTTGTCTCTCTCTTTCCCTTTCTCCATCCCTATCCCTCTCTCTTTATCTCTCCTTCCCCCCTGCCCTCCCTCTTCCTCTCTTTGACCCCTCCCTCCCTCTCTCTTCCCATTTGCGATCCTCCTTCTCTCTCTCTCTCTCACCCTCTCCCCCTCCCTACTCCTCTAACTCTCTCTCTCCATTCCTCCCTCCCTCTCCCCTACACTCTCTCTCTCTCCTTATTCCTCCTCCCTTCTCTCCCCCTCTCCCTCTCTCCACCTCTCTTTCTCTTCCTCCCCCCTCTACCCATCCCCCACCCCCTGTTCTCTCTCTCCCCTACCCCCCCCCCCCCCACCGCTCTCTCTCCGCTACCCCCCGCTCTCTCTCCCCACTACCCCCCCCCACTCTCTCTCTCTCTCTCTCTCTCTCTCTCTCCGTATCTCGCTCTCTCTCTATTCCCCCCTCTTTCCCTCTGCCCCCCCTCGCCACTCTCTCTCTCTCTCTATATTCCCCCACTCTCTTTACCTACACCCCCCCTCACCATTCTCTCTCTCTCTCTCTCTCTCTCTCTCTCTCTCTCTCTATTCCCCCCCTCTCTTTCCCTCTGCCCCCCTCCCCACTCTCTCTCTCTCTTTATTCCCCCCCCTCTCTTTCCCTTCGGCCCCCCTCCCCACTCTCTCTCTCTCTATCTCCCTATCCATCTTTGTCTCCCTCTCTACCCTCATCATTCTCTCGCTCCCTCCCTTCCTCCATATCCCCCCACTCTCTCTCTCTTGCTCTCTCCCCCCATCTCTCCATCTCTCTCCCTCTCTCTTTCCCTCTCACTTTCTCTCCTGTCTCTCTCTCTCTCCCTTTGTCCCCCTCTCTTCCTCCCCCCTCTCCCTCTCTCTCTCCCCCCTCTACTCATCCCCCACCCCATGCTCTCCCTTTGTCCCCCTCTTTCTCTCCCTCTCCCTCTCTCTCTCTCTCTACCCCCTCTACCCATTCCCTTCCCCCTTCTCTCTCTCTCTCTCTCTGCCCCAACCACATCCTCCCCAACTCTCTCTCTCTCCATCTTCTCTCTCCCCCTCTTCCCCACCCCTCTCTTTCTCTCTCTCCCCTCATCCTCTCCCTCTCCTCTTCTCTCTCCCTCTCTTCCCCACCCCTCTCTTTCTCTCTCTCCCCCTCTCTCCCTCCCTCTCTCACTTGCTCCCTCCCTCTCTCTCCCTCTCCATCTCTTGCTCCCCCACTCTCTCTCTCTCCCTCTGTCCCTCTACCCCACTCTCGATCTCCCTCTCCCTCTCCTATCTCCTCTCTATCTACCCCTACCTACCCAACTCTCTCTCCCTCTTTGCACCCCTCCGACCCTTTCTCTCCCTCTGTCCCTCTCCCCACTCTCGATCTCCCTCTCCCTCTCCTCTCTCTCTACCCCTACCCGCCCTACTCTCTCTATCCCTGCCCGCCCCTCTCTCTGCCCCTCTACATCGCTCCCTCCCAGTCCCTCTCTCTTGATCCCACTCCCTCTCTTCTCCTTTCCCATAAGCAATGATTAGGAAACTTACAATATGCTCTTCCTCCCTCTACCCCTCTCTTTCTCCTCTCTTTCTTAAAAAACAAAATAATTATATCGATATTTAATGCTATTTAATAATATATATTATAAACCAATTATTTTACAAAACCGTTCACGGAAAATTAAAATTAGAATCTAAAATTAATAACCAATTAATTCAATAAAAAAACACACAATCTATGAAAATGTGGTCAAATGTATATCAAAGACAACTAAGGAAACAAAGAATACAAAAATGTCAACTAAAAAAATAAAACTAATGTAGTTAAATAAATATTAAAACACAACCAGGAAAACATAAAGCACACAAATTTCAGCCAATGAAAAGCTAAAAACTAATTTTAAAACCATTCAAGCTATACCATGTAATACAGACGGTTACCAACACGAAACAAAGTATGGTAGCTCAGCTCTGCCCAGATCACAATATATCCACTTTTGTGGAAAAATTGAACGGTTGTATTTTAAAGTTTCTTCTCTAAATAAAATAAAATAAATGCGTCAAAATTAATGATTAATTTAAGATGAAAATGAGTTTAGGTTAATATTATTATTTAGTTTATTGTTAAATTAGTAGAAAGAAAAAATAAATTTAATTTATTAAAATTTGAAAAGAAAAAATTAGTTAAATTGTTGTATTGTTATTTAAAATGATTTTATGGATTATCATTTTATTATAAAATTCAATAGGGTAAAAGATTTATAATAATTAATTTATAATTTTTTTAAATAAAATGTTCATGACAAAAATAATATTATCATTTGATGCCATAGTCGAGTTGTTAAATTTTTTTTTTATTTTAAGTCAGTTTTGGCTGCGGATTTTATGACTTTATAGTTAAAGTAAAATAATTCACTTGTTCATAAATATATTTTAAACGATTAAAAAAAAACTTTTAACTAAACGATTCCTATTTTATCATAAAAAATATTTATTTAAATACTTATAATAAACATGGTTAATAAACGAAAAAATTATCCATAATTGCCCAGTTCAAATGTCCGGGATCTCAAAAACTTCTACTTCCAAATCTTCAGCGGATGGATATTCCAAGAGCCACGAGGAAATCCCCAGAGATTCCTTTTTCATGGCGTTTTCTCTTTTCTTTCAAATATACATCATTATTATTGAACGGGAGTGAATAGACAAAAAATGTTGCGACCCTATTTAGTTGGTTTTTCCTAAATTCATAGACTTTTTACTCACAACTCAAATTCCATATTATTAATAATCAACTACTCACAAATAAAACAATCAAAATTTGTGGTGAGGATGTTTCGTTGATTTCCCTTAATGTCTCTCATCACGAGGTGGCTTGCAAACTTTAATATCTACATACAATTTTTTTTAGAAATTACTATATCATTATCTCAAACCTCAAAGCAAGCACAATGTAGAGACGGGGATGGGATTTCAAAATTAAGATACACACCTGGTATTGCAGATCCGCTCAAAGAAGGCCGAGGGTTTTAGCAGCTCCTGCTTTCAATGACAATGCTTACCGGCTTGTCTGTCCATTTCTCTCATCCCAGAACTCCAAATCATCCATTCATTTTGTCATAATCAAACCCTCAGGGCAAAGGAAACCCTAAATAATGAAGAAAAGGAAGGTCATGAATGAGATTTGACTTTCATTGCAGATTCATAAAATTAGTTTACATGAGGAAAGAAAAATGGATAGCCCATGGCAAGGAAACACAAAACAGATATATTAAAAAGCTGAGGGTAAGGGAAGAACAGAAAGACACAAAACATACATAGCAGAATTATAAAAAAGCCTCACAATACATACCTTGTGACAGTGCTCACTGATCTTCATGAAAACGCCCTGAGAAACTGGGTTGCTTCTTCCACCCTTAGTGATGATCCAGATACAACCTTCTCCTCCGTCACATACAGAGACACAAAGCCAAGAAAACAGAGAAAAGACTCCAACGATTAAGAAAAAAGACGCAGAAAGAGAAGCACAAATGGCCTGAAACGGTGGAAGAAATAAGTTATATTTAGAGACACCCGGTGCTTTTCCAACTTCACTCCCTTTAACGGCTATAACGGCTATAAAAATAGGGTAGGGGCGCCCAACGGCTATAAGATAGGCTTGACCCTATCTTTCCAACCCTAACCTTAATCAAATGACTCATGAGTTATATTAATTTAGTTATTCTTCGAAAGGAAAATTATTTTTATTTTGGGTAATTAAAATCTTCACACATAAATCAAATTAAATTACGAACATTTTATTTGGTAATTATTTGGTCAGTGTGTAGAGTTCAAAGGAGGGTTGTTAAAGATTAGATATTAAATTACAAAGTATGGCATCTATAAATTTTTATGTTTTTATGCTTTTTTTTCTGAATTGGACTAATTCTATTAAGCAAAAATATGGTACAAGAGGATACATTCATGAGAAACAGAAAACCGGCAACCGGAAATGATAGGACTATCAACCTCGGTTCCGAAGAAGGTGTAAAACAAACAAGGAGCTACAACATGAGGTTGGCAGCCAGAAGAAACATTGACTTCTACCCTGAGAGGGTAGAGGCCTCAACACGAATCTTTTTCCCTTTCCTTTTTTTGACTTCGACCCAACCATTTTGGGGTGGATGAGCCATAACAATTTGAAGATTGGGGCTCTCCACAGGGGAGCCCTCCTTTTCTGAATCAGAGGACGTGGACAGATGGGCACGTTTCTGAGCAGTGGCTGTGTCGGAGGAAGGCGTCAGACCATCAGTGGAAGGAACCACGAAGTTAGGGGCCTGATTCTGTTCTTCATCACTATCTTCCTCTTCAGAGCTGGAGGAATCCAAATCCACAACTGGAGGTGGAGAGCAAGGCGCCCATCGTTTGGATTTGGGCTTGGAGACATTGGCCTTATTCTTTTTTGCTGGACGAGATGGGCAGGTGTTCTGCAAATGCCCAGATTGGTGGCAATGGCGGCAACGAAATGCGGTATTCTCGTAATCCAATGTCTAGGTCCAGACAAAGTCATTTATCTTGAGATTGATCTGTTCTGGAAGTCCTTTGCTTAAGTCTAACTCCACACATACTCTTGCATATGAGTAGAGACCTTTGGATTCCCGCCATAAATCTCCGCTAATGAAGGTGCCCAAGGTATTGCCTATAGCTCTATAGACACGAGTATTCCATAGGTGGGCCGGTAAGTTTGGAAGCCTGATCCATACAGGGGTCTTGGTAATGACTGCAGTAGCTGGATCAAAATCAGGGAACCAAGGAGTCATGAAGAGCCCTACAGTTCCCATGAACCAAGGACCCTCTTCTAAGGCCTTTTCATAATGCTTACTGTTATCAAATAGAACAATGAAGTACCCTTTTGAACAAAAAAAGATCTTACAATGATGTGTCCAGTTTGCATGGATCCATGCATAAAGGTCCTGAGATCGCGGCCACAGTCCATTAAATCTGCAAATGATGGCTCTTTCTGCAAGTTCTTGAAGTTGGGTTGCCAGATCTTCATGGGTGAGTTCAGCAAAAGGAACTTCTTCAATCTTGTCAACCAAGAAGGCCTTAGATTTAAGGGCTTCCGGGGGTTTGGGGTTCTCAGAGTGGACTGCATCTTTGTATGAGAAGGGCCGAGCAGATGATGACTGTCCCGCTGCACCTCCTCTCAGACGAAGGGTTACCACCACAGAACTGTTCCTGGAAATGCTGTAAGAAGAGAGGGGAAGAGGGTCTTCAAGTTGTTTACCTTGAAAGAGAAGTCGTTGAAAGCTTGATGGGATCCCCATCCGGCGTTCTAGATTCAGTTTGAGTTCTTGCACCAGATCTGAAGGTCTGACCCATTGCATGATGGTTCTGCCTGTAGGCTGAGAAATTTGGATCTGAAAGGGATCAGAGATGAGCCTTGACCCCTTGCCAGGGCTTCTTGTGCTTCCCAGATCAGATCTGTCGTGGCTATTTCCCATCCGGGGAGTCGGACTTGCAAGATCCTGGCCGATCTGTTTGTTGAGAAATTTCTTGACATCTCGTTCAGGCATTTCGTCAAACAGTTCGCATGCGATTTCAACTGCTTCTTCTGGAACTTCTTGAAGGCTGTCCTCTTCAACTTCTTCACCAACATCGCCGGCAGAAGGAAGCGCTGGGTGATTTTTCTTGAAAACCGGAGAAAGCCACTTAACGGCGCCCTGAGTGATCAGACGGGAGGCCGGATCGACGATCCTCGAGAACCAGGTATTGCCGCTCCCTCTGTTATCAGCGGCTGCCGCTGCCGCCCTGACAGCGGCGGGTGCATGGCGTCCAGTCTGCGGGCGCTCATATGGGGTGTTGTTCCTGCGGCCCAAGCGGGAGGTGCGAAGCTTGCCGCCTGCGCCACCGCCTTCGAATGGCCGTCGATCCTCCTCCTTCGCCATGTGACCCTGAGACCTGTAGTCGGTTGGTTCCTTTCCGGGGTTCGAAGCTCCAATGTTTCAAGTGCCAAAATGGTGCAACAGTTGGGTAGTCTAGTTTTTCTTTTTTCTATAAATATTTATGTTAATGATTAATGGTCGCTTTATTAATCAGAAGATTAGTGAGCATGTAGCAGACCTTAAGCATAGGCGAACTAAGTCTTCCGTCTTAGCTGAGCATGGTGAGAAAATCAATCATCATGTTTGTATTGAGGAAGCTAGTGTTATTGCTAAGGTTTTGCACTTCCATCATCGGAAATTTAGGGAGGCACTTGAGATTGAAAAGAGGTCGAATAATCTCAATAGAGATGATGGCTGGAAAATCAGTCAGTGTTGGGTCCCAGCACTCTCGACCTAGTCGTCCTCTTTTTTTTAATTGTGATTTTGATTTTTATTTAATTATTTATTAACTTACTTTTATTTATTATAAAAGTAAGTTAATAATAAAAAGTCCTACATAGCAATATGTTATTTTCCCCCCATTAATTTTAACTTCTATAAGAAGAAGAATCTAGATAAAACTAACCCTTACAATGGTTTAGAGAATGATATTTCTAGCCTAAGGAATGACGGTAATATCCTTTTAATAGGTGACTTTAATGCTCGAACTTCAAACAACCAAGCTATTATTCTAAGCAATCATTCCAACCCTAATCCTCTTTGGTTAGATGAAGACCCTACTCTGGCTAGCAGGTACAAAAGGAACTCTGAAGATCGCGGGGAAAATTTGTTTGGGTCAGAGCTAGTCAAGCTCTGTAGTGCTCAGGATCTCATAATTTGCAACGGTCTAAAGAAGTGGCCCAATTCTATCAAGATGACCTGCATCCATGGACTTGGTAGCAGCGTGGTAGACTACGTTATTTCCGATCTCCCATTATACAATGAAATAATAAATTTTGACATCTTAAACGACCACGAACCTGACTCTGATCATAAGCCTTTACTTATAACTCTCAATTTTGTCATGCATAGAGTTCCCATAGAAAATAATACTTATAGCCAAAAGAACTTAATATTTGATAGAAATAAAAAAGATCTCTTTCTAAATGAATTAAAAACTAATTTGCTTCCTTTATCTAATATAGACAACATAGAAGACCTCTATCATAATTTTACTACAACCCTCTCATATTCTATTAACAAGTTCTCAATTGAAGTTTCAAATAATAAAAGAAATAGCAAAACCAATCCATGGTATGACAAAGATTGTAAAAGTGCAAGGAGAGCAATTAAGGAAGCTGTTGATGAATCTCTTAAAATGGACAAGATAAAAATATACAAAGCCCTAACTAAAAGGAAAAAGAGGCAGTACATCCGTCAAAGACAGGAGAATCTCTTACACCTCTCTAAGGTAGCTCCTAAGAAATTTTGGAGGCAGATTCTAACTAGGAAGACTAAGGATAATAATAAAATTGCTCTTCACGATTGGAATTCCTATCTTAAAAAGCTTTATGAGTCTCCAAATGTCATGGATAATTTGGAAACCCTTCTCACAACGAAAGAAGTTTTCTCTTTAGAAGACATTAAGTTTGGGGTTAATCGCCTCGCTAATGGGAAAGCTAAGGACATTGAAGGTTACCAAGCGGAAATCTTAAAAATTGGAGGTCCTGTCCTCATCCCCCACATCCACAAGCTTTTCAATCAAGTTTTCAAGCAAGGGTTCCCTAAACCTTGGACTGAGAGCCTCATTATCCCTATTTTTAAAAGTGGGGATACAAATAACCCCTCTAATTATAGAACAATTATGATCAGCCCTCTCTTAGCCAAGTTATATGGTAGTATTTTGGAAAAGAAGTTAAGCATATGGCTTGAAAGTGAAGGTAAGCGGGCTAAAGGCCAAGCAGGTTTCAGAAGGCATCACTCAACAATAGACCACCTTGTTACGCTTAGGATCATTGCGGAGGAATGTCGTAATGAGAAATCCAATTTATTTTGTTGCTTTCTGGACTTTAGAAAGGCTTTCGATACGGTTCCTAGATACAACCTTTGGAATAGATTAGAAGAGCTAAAGGTTCCTCTCGAGTTGAGAGCTACCGCTATAAGGTTATACGAGAATGTAATTGCCAAGCTAAAGAGCAATGAAGGGTGGTCGAAAGATATTAAGTGTAACACCGGAGTTAAACAAGGTTGCCCCCTCTCCCCTACCCTATTTGGCATTTACATCGATAAGCTCGAAGGCTATTTAGAGGAAGCAGGATGTGATGGCACGATCTTAGTTGGGATAGTCGTCATCCTTCTTCTTTATGCTGACGATATTGTTCTTTTGGCAAGGTGCCCATCTGATCTTAATAAGCAACTCAGGCTTCTTAAGGATTTCTGCTCTACCATGGGTATGACTGTTAACACTAACAAAACAAAAGTTATGATTATCAAATCCAAGAAGGACACTTATGCTAATTTTATGTATGACAATAATAACTTGGAGGAAGTGTGTTCTTACAAGTACCTAGGAATTGATATTCATCACAAGCTCAACTGGAACCATAGCATTGAGAAAAGGATTAGTGGGGGGTGGAAAGCTTACTTTGGTCTTGAAAATAATTGTAAAATAACAAACCTTGTAATGTGAGATAAAAAGAAGTTCCTCTTTGAAACTTTAGTCACTCCTGTTATCTTATATGGCTGTGAGGTTTGGGGTTGCAGCATCTCCAGAGAATCATGGAGAAAGATTGAGCAAATCCAGAAGCGTTTTATAACTTATAACCTGAAAATTAAAAGTAATACACCCTATCCTATTCTCCTTATAGAAGCAGGTCTTTCCCCTATTGAGAGCCTAGCTATGCTTAAGTTTCTGTTGTACAAGCACAAAATCAGTAACATAGACGATCATAGACTTCCTAAGCTAGCTTTAAATTCTAGCCAAAACCACCTAAGGCTCAATCGAGGGTGGCATAAAGCCACAAGGGCCTGGTTAAACTATTGGGAGATCAACGAAAATGATGCATTGCAAAACATAAATAACATTAAAGATATTGTTACTTCTAAGTTCAAAGAAAAAATGTGGTGTGAGAAAGACTTAGCGGCTAAAAAGAAAATTAAGTTATTATAAGAAAGTCATCAACCCCACCCTAGAAGATCAAAAGTATCTCTCTATTTTAACTAGCTCAAAGAAGAAAATTAATATATTAAAGATTAGAACGAATTCTCATGAGCTCCATAGTGAAACAGGTCGTTGGGCAGTTCCTAAAACGCCATGGACGGAAAGGATTTGCCATATATGTGAGAATAGGAACATCGAGGATGAAAACCACTTCCTCTTAGAGTGCCCCACGTATAACCACATTAGATCTCAGTTTCACAATCTTTGTTACAATACTGACCTTCCTAGCCTTTTACAATGTCAAATTATAGTGAGCTCGGGAGGCTTCTCTCCAAGCTTTTTGAACATAGGAATAAAATCTTAAATCAAAATAGATAATTTGTTTCTTTAGGTCCGATAGACCATTGTTTGTTCTCAGCGGACGTTAACCATCATCATCATCATCATATATATATATATATTGATTTTGATTGTGATTTTTATTTTTATTTAATTATTTATTAACTTTTATTTATATATATATATATATATATATAGATTTTGATTGTGATTTTTATTTTTATTTATTTATTTATTTTTATTTAATTATTTATTAACTTTTATTTATTGATTTATTTATTTTTATTATTATTTATTTATTTATTTTATTTATTTATTTTTATTTTTTTTAACTTACTTTATTATTTATTAATTTTTTCATAAGAATAGTCCTGTTTTTAATTCCTCTAATACTAATTTAACTTACTATTTTTACTTATTTATTATTTTTATAAAATTTTAATTATTTTTAACTAATTATTTATATATTTATCATGAATTATTTTTAATTACTAATTTAATTAACATTTCAATTATTTATTAATATTTTAACTAACTATTATCATTAAATTATTTTTATTATTTTTTATTTTAAGGGATTGGTCCCCCTAAGGTAATTTTTTCCTTTAAATATAATTTTTAATTATTTATTTTCACTAACTATTATCATGGATTATTTTTAATTACTAATTTTAATTATTTATTAATATTTTTAACTAACTATTATCTTAAAATTATTTATTAATTAATTTTTATTAACTATTATCATAAAATTATTTTTATTTAATTTATTTTAAGGGATTGGTCCCCTTAGGAAAAAAAAAATTAAATAAATAAAATAAAATATTTCCTTAAATATAATTTTTTAATTATTTATTTTTAACTAACTATTATCATGAATTAATTTTTACTTAATATTTTAATTATTTATTAATATTTTTAACTAACTATTATCATAAAATTATTTTTATTTATTTTATTTTAAGGGATTGGTTCCCCTAGGGTAACTTTTTCCCTTAAATTATTAAAAAGGGTTTTGACCCCGGTACCTAGTCAAAAGTAGTTGTTGGTCTTTTTAGCAGTTGGAGGCTCTGCTCTATCTATTTAACTTGCTAAGCTGGATCTGTTTCTTCAACTTGTCCTGACGATGAACCACATTGGTTGGTTCGAAACGCGTCCACAAATGATGTTTCATGTGATCTTCGCCGAAAAATCTTTTGTAAAGATTAAATTTTTTATTTTCCATGTCGGTTGATAATGTGAAACATGTATCATTTTTGGAGTGATATTAAAATCTATATTTTATTTTATTTTTATGTAGTAGAGTGAAATTTATTATCTCACATAAATGTATTTAGAGATATTAAGTACCAATCAACTATTACTCTATATAGATTGATAAATTGAAAAAGTGTATTGTTTTTGGAGTGATATTAAAATCTATATTTTATTTTTAGATAGTATAGTGAAATTTATTATCTCACATTTTAGAGATATTAAGTACCAATCAACTATTAACATGTTACATCGTTTAAAACTCTAGTATATTGTGTTTAAAGTATCTATGGAGATTGTTAAAGTTAAGAGTTTTCTATTTCTAATGAGTATATGATCTTATTGTAACAAATAAACTACAAAAAAATACAAACTTTGATATCCATTCATATTTTCATGGAATTTTTAGAGATTTTTTTTTTTCATTTTTGACTTTCAATTTATTACATAATTTCTTGGAGCAAGACTCGTCATAATATGATGTTTCCTTGGTATAGAGCTAGGAGTCATTTTTTTTTTTAAGCATTCATACAGAGCTGGGAAACGGTCTTTTGAGGGTAAGACACATTGTGATGGGTGCTAGTTCCTCTTGTTCACATGAATGCAAGAGTCCTACACCAAGCCCCTTAAGTAGATAGATAGACTCCTATATAATGAGGGCATCTTTAATTAAAGATGCCCATGTAGTATATACAATGTAAGATCAATAATTGCAAGAAAGCTTACTAGAAAGTCCCTAGGAAATTAAATGTAAACTATATAATCGTTTAGAATAAAGGTAATGGGATGTCTTATGAAACTTATTAATATTATGAAGTGGACACTAATTTCATCAATAAAGGTATTGTATTCTATGGTATTTAAGTTCTTCTACAATTTCCTACTGCTATTATACTTATTTATTTCTTCTCTAAATCTTGTTATATTTTTTTATTTTTTCTCTGAATTCTTTATTTTCATAAAAAATAACACCACACTCAAAATAATATTTGCATATAAGATTTGAATTATGCATGGAAGAAAGTTCCCTATACTTCTAGCCTCAAGAAGATGATCCAAGAATATTGATGTTGAGCCTTATAAACATGTATAAAAAGTGAGACAAACTTGATAGTAAATAGTGATTCATTTTCTCCACTCTTCCATATAAAATACTTTATTTAAGTCAAATATATTTCTCTATCGTGACAACATGAATCCTAAATTTCTCC
The DNA here is from genome assembly GCA_031772625.1 of Pinus tabuliformis. Classification (NCBI taxonomy): domain Eukaryota; kingdom Viridiplantae; phylum Streptophyta; class Pinopsida; order Pinales; family Pinaceae; genus Pinus; species Pinus tabuliformis. The sequence goes on along the minus strand of CM062812.1, from coordinate 617,495,173 downwards.
ATAAGAAAATGCATAACAATGTTAGTTTAGGGACAATGATTTGTAGACTATCACAATGATTCATTAACATCATATTGATAATCCAACCACTAAAATACATCAAAAATGGCACAATAGATCTCAAGGCCGCCTTAGCAGCATCACCTTGTTAATTTCCTAAACCAAATATAATTGAAGCCAAATAAAGAAATTAAATAAAAAAATTCCTAACAAAATATGACCAAATACTTCATGGGTAAAAGCCCTTTTTGGTCCCATATAGATTTCCTGACATGTTTATCAAGTTTTTGAACCATGTATATTTATTGGTCTCTTAGTCAATTGAGTTCCTTCTGTATCACTCAAAAGTATGCATTTGAAAACTTAAAGACATAACATAACCATTAAGATGATTGGCAAGAACCTCCCTTCGTTGAAGTAAAAATATTTTTCTATAACATAGCTTCCAAAAACATTGGTCATAACTATTAAGTATTTAGGCAAAACTCTATGGGAAATCCTTGCTTTCTCTTTAGAGCTAATTATTTCTATGTTTCTTTCAATATTGACTTTTGTGCGTATCGACAACAATCATTACCCATGTCCAACAATAATACACAATTAAAAACTATGTGTCTACTTGTATTTTAGTTCATCTCACAATAAAAAATAATTATATAATCCAATATTTTGCCTCATTTTTATGATTGTGAACAAACAAAACCTCCCGCTAATGTTTTTCACTTGAATTCCATTACATCATGGAAACTCTTCTCGTGTCACTTGAATCCCACTACATCATGGAAACTCTTCTCATGTAATCTTGGAGATTTGTAGCCACCAACGGATAACTTGATCACCTTATGTCACTAATAGTGAGATGGGATCATTTATTATGATGCTTGCACTAAAAGGACTTCCAAAATATGTTGCATTTGTATAGTTATTATTGCTAGAAATAGCTAAATGCAATAAATACTACATCTCAAAAGGACATACCTCTATTTGACAATTGCACGCCAATCCATGTAAACCTTATATAGAATTATGTTATCTATATGATATTCACTAAAAATCCCTTTAGCCAGAGATGTAATAGCAAAATATAGAACATTACTCGCATGCATCCCTGAGAGGGTATTGCAAATATTGAAAGTATATGAACCTCACAAGGATAGTTATGGAGTAGGTCTAGATAAATATTCCTTTGATAAAACAAAGAATGTTTACATTAGTTCATGTCCTAATGCAACCATAATGGTATAGTTCTCATAAATTAAATCGCTACTTATTCTTGGTGTTAATGCGTACTCTAAAAGTTTCAATTGGATGTCATTTATGATGAGATTAAGATTTAAACGTACATCTATGAGACATCTACCTTCAACACCATCTATATAAAATAAATCAATATAGGATTCTAAAAAATGGAATTAGTAAACATTTTTGAACTAGATAATGTGATCATGTCCTACTAAAGTTTTTACATGGGTCTAATTGTTAATTTTTCTTAGAGCTATATTGTTCTTTTCTTTAGATAATTGTATTTAATTATTTACACATTGAATTGACCCCACAACATTATAACATTATTTAGCAACATATGCAATTATGTAGAAAGAAAAATATCATCAACAATGCAACAGAACATAAAGGGACAATAGAATAAAAACATTCGCACATAGAAACACCAGGATTGATTGGAGACTAGGGAAAAATGGGAAAACCCTTTCAAATTCTTCTTCTTATTAGATTTCCATTTAATGATTCAGCAAATAGAGAGTATAGTAATCCAATTCTTTATCCATAATACTATCCAGTAAAATCAACCAAACAATATCATCTCTCTCTCTCCCTCTCCTCCCTCTCTATCTACAACCCTCATATCCCTCTATATTTTTCACCTTCTTTTTTTCTATCCATCTCCCTCTCTCTCTCTCTCTCTCTGTATCTCCCTCTCCCTCTCTCCCTTCCTCTCTCCCTCTCCCTCTCCCCCTTCCTCTCTCTCTCCCCATCTCTCTCTCTCTTTCTTCCTCTCCCTCTCTCTTCCCCCCTTCCCCTCTCTCTCTCTACCCCCTGTTTCTCCCTATGTATCTCTCTCTCCCTCCGTACCTTCCTTCCTCCCTCCCCCTTCCCTCCTTCCCTTCCCTCCCCCTCTCTCTCCCTTCCCTCCCCCTCTCTCTCTCCCCATTCCCCCTTCCTCTCTCTATATCTCCCTCCCTCCCTCTCTATCTCTCCCTCTCCCGCCCTCTATGTTGTTCTCTCTCTCTCTCTCCCTCACCCATCTCTCTTCTTCTAATTGTATCCCTTTCTCCCTCCATATCTCTATCTATATCTCCCTCTCTTCCTCCCCTCCTCTCTCTCTTTCTCTCTCTCTCCCTCCCTCTCTCCCTCTCCTACTCTATCTCTTTCTCTCTCTCTCCCTCACCCATCTCTCTTCTTCTATTTGTATCCCTTTCTCCCTCCATCTCTCTATCTATATCTCCCTCTCTTCCTCCCCTCCTCTCTCTTTCTCTCTCTCTCTCTCTCTCTCTCTCTCTCTCTCCCCCTATCCTACTCTATCTCTTTCTCTCTCTCTCCCCTATCGTCTCTCTCTCTCTAACCCTCTCACTCCCCTCCCGCTCTCTCTCTCTCTCGATCTCTCTCCCTCCCTCTCCTTCTCTCTCAATACCTCCCTCACACACATGTTCCCTCTCTCTCTCTCTCTCCCACTCCCTCTCCTTCACTCTCTCTCTCTCCCTCTCTCTCTCTCTCTGTCCATCCCTCCCTCCATCCCTATCCTTCTCTCTCTCTCTCCCTCCCTCCCTATCCTACTCTATCTCTTTCTCTCTCTAGCCCCCCCCTCTCTCTCTGTACCCCCCCCCCTCTCTCTCTCTCTCGATGTCCCTCCCTACCTCTATTTCTCTCCCAATACCTCCCTCACACACTTGTTCTCTCTCTCTCTCTCCCTTCCCCACTTCCTCTTTCTCTCTCTCTCTCTCTCTCTCTCTCTGCCCCTCACACACACTCTCCCTCCTTCCCTCCCTCTATCTCTCTCTCCCTCGCTCTCTTTCTCCCCCCATTTCTCTCCCTCTTCCCCCCCTCTCTCTCTTTTAGACTTTGTATATATATACATATCTCCCTTTCCCTCTCTCTCTCTCTTCCTCCCTTCATCTCTCCCTCTCCTTCCCCCTATCCCTCTTGGTAAGTTTGACTAAGGATGGTGGGATGGTTCACTTCAGCCTTCTTAGAAAGCATAGAAAGAAAGATGTGGGACTTCACTAGCCTTAAGAAAGATTGCAAAGAGGAGAGTGGGATGGATATGGAGGTATCAATGTAGTAGCGAAGAAGAGCCTTTCGAAGGGCCTTTCGAGGGCATGTCTGGTCATTGTAAGGCCCTTTCAATGGAGGGTTGACGTCAGATTGATACCACCCCACTCTCTCTCTCCCTCCATCCTCCCTCCATCTCCCCCACCTCTCTCTCACTTTCTCCATCCCTCTCCCTTTCTCTCTCTCCATCTCACTTTTTGTCCCTCTCTTTATGTCCCCCTCTCTCCCTTCCTCTTTCCGTATTCCCCCCCTCACCTTCCCCCCACTCTCTTTCTCTCTCCCCCCCTCTCTCCATCTCCCTCTCTCCATCTTTGTCTCCCCATCTGCCCCCCTTCTCCCTCTCTCTCTCCATCTCCCTCTCTCTCCTCATCTCTCTTCCTCACCCTCTCTCTCCCCCTCTACCCCCTTCCCTCTCCATGTCTCTCTCACCTTCTCTCCCTCCCTCACACTCTCTCTCTATCTCTATCTCTCCCTCTGCCCTCTCTCTCTTTCCCACCCATCTCTTTATGTATATCCTCTCTCCCCCTCTCTCTCCCACCCTCCCTCTTTTCATCTCTCTCCCTCTCCCCCTCCTCTCTCCCTACATAAAAGATTTATTTTACAAAACAATTCTCTATAAATTTAAATTAAAATCTAAAATTAATAACCGATTAAATGAATAAAAAATCCCACAGTATATGAAAATGTGGTTAGATATATGAGAAGACGACGAAAAAAACACGTAATACAAAAATCTCAACTGAAATAGACCAGCCATTTCACCAAAAAGTGAAAAGGAACACCGAAGGCTATGGCCACCGGACTCTGAACGACTTGCGTTCCACCCACAATATTTGACCGAACCCTTGACGTCCTTTTTTTTGCTTTCAAACCTCACTGTATAAGCCGCCTTCTCATTTTGTTTTTCGAAGGCGAGCATGGTCAGTTCCACGGTTATATTTACGTTTCCAGTGCTCTCAACTGCCATTTCATATACATGCGGTGCTCCTCCAACGTTCACCATTGTTCTCCTCGTCATACGAACCAAACTACGCGGCTTAAACACCACGGAGCTGTAGAATGAAATTGCTTTTAAATTCCAGATCACAATATATCCACTCTTATGGAGGAAAGTGGACGGTTGTGTTTTAGGGTTTCTTCTCTAAATTAAAAGAAAATATCAAGTTAATTCTATTTTTTTATTATTTAAAATAATTTTATGAATAATAATGGATTATCATCATTCTCAAACCCTGATGATGGATCCCATTTGGGATTTGAAACGTTGGTATAAAAATGTTCATACTATAGATTCTCTGGTCAATGGTTCAAAATAATGGATTATATTATTATTTATTATAAAATTTAATAGTGTAAAAGGTTTATAATAATTAATTTATAATTTTTTAGATAAAATAATATTATTATTTTATGCAATGACAAATATCTTTTTGGCAACTTTTCAAGTTACTTTTCTCTGTAAATTTTATGAAATTACTTTTCACTGCAAAATTTATGAATTTAATGTTAAAAAATATGTAATTCTCAGAATCAAATAGTATCTAAATTATATATTAAAAAGATATTTTAAACCATTTAAAATAAAATATAGAAAAATTATATTATTATTTTATTATAAAATTTAATAGTGTAAAAGGTTTATAATAATTAATTTATAATTTTTTAGATAAAATAATATTATTATTTTATGCAATGAGAAATATCTTTTTGGCAACTTTTCAAGTTATTTTTCTCTGTAAATTTTATGAAATTACTTTTCACTGCAAAATTTATGAATTTAATGTTAAAAAATATGTAATTCTCATAATCAAATCGTATCTAAATTATATATTAAAAAGATATTTTAAACCATTTAAAATAAAATATAGAAAAATATTTTTACCAAAGGTTTCTTTTGAATTAAAAATTTCACACGTTTACGAACAATCTATTTGATATTCATTGGTTAGGTAGAGTTCAAAGAGAATTGTTAATGATTAGATATTAAATTACAAATTATGTCACCATAATCAATTTCATAACTATATGTATATGTATGTGAATTTAGATTAATGATTAAATTTTTACTTTTAGTGTAGGTTGATAATTTGGAAAATTGTTTTGAAGTGATATTAAAATCAATTTATTTTATTTCTGGATAATAGAGTGAAATTTACTATCTCACATATCTAAGGATGTTATGTACCCAACAACTGTTAACTTGGTTTAAAGTTTCTAGTTTATTGTGTTTAAAGTAATTATTGACATTCTTAAAATTCAGAAATTTTCATTTATAATAAGTATATGATTTTATTGTAATAAACAAACTACCAAAAAAAATATAAATTTTGATTTTTCTTTTAATTATAAGTACATATTTTTTATGAAATTTTTAGAGATTTAAATTTTTTCACTTATACTAATTTTTGACTCTCAATTTATCACAAAATTTATTGGAGCACCACCGGCCCTAAATTGATGTTTCCTTGGTAGAGAGGTAAGAGGAAACCTATATGAAGCATTCATAGGGATCTTATAAGGGTTATTGTGAGGGGAAGAGACACATTGTGATGGGTGCTAGTTCCTCATATTTACATGAAAGTAAAGGTTATTGAACCTATTTATAGCACTACAGAATAGCTTCAATGGATTACAAAGTAAATTTTGAAATTTAATTCTTAATGTGTGTTGTGATGTTAGGGTCATACACAAATCTCCTTAAGTAGATAGAAATCCCCTTAAGTAGATAGATAGGTTGCTATATAGTAAGGGAATCTTCATTAAAGAGGCTCATGTACTATATACATTATAAGATCAATAATTGCAAGAAATCTTACCAGAAGGATCCGCTAAATAGAAAGTTCTTAGGAAATGTAGAATTGAGGTAATGGGATGTCTTGCGAAGTGTATTATAATTTTAATTTTTCACATCTAGAGGTTTCCCTCTAAAAGAAGCAAGTGAACATTTCTTTTATCAATAATGGTATTGTTATTTATAGTATTCTAGTTCTTCTACAATTGCTTATTTTTATTATAATATGTAATTTCTTATCTTTAAATCTTGATATATATATATATATCTGAATTTTTTACTTTGATATTAAATAACATTGTACTTGGGATAAGAATTGTATAGAAGCTCTAAATTATGCATGCAAGAAAGTTCTCTATACTTCTAGCCTCAAGAAGTTTATCTAAGAATATTGATGTTGAGCCTCATAAACATGCATAAGAGGTGAGTCAAACTTGATAGTAAATAGTGTTTCTCTTTCTATTTCTTCCCACTCGTCCACCTAAAATACTTCATTTATGTGAAACATGTGTCTCTATTGTGGCCACATGGCTCTTAAATTTTTATATAGTTATTGAGAATAAACTCCATAAGAAAACACATAACAATATCTATATGTACTGTGGTCATATGGCTCTTAAATTTCTATATAGTCATTGAGAATAAACTCCATAAGAAAACACATAACAATGCAAGGAATAACATTATTATCAACGCTATGTAGTTTATCACAATGTTTCATTAACATCATATTCATAATCCAACCACTAAAATACACCAGAATTTACACAATAGGTCTCAAAGTCTCCTTAAGAACATCATCTTGTTGATTTTCTAAACCAAATTGGATAGAATCCAAATAAAGAAATTAATAAAATATTTCCTAACAAAATACAACTAAATACTTATTCTGTAGAAGGCCATTTTGGTCCCATATAGATTTCCTAATACGACTAGCAAGTTGTTGAACCATCTATATTTATGTATATCTCAATGACTTTGAGTTCCTTTTGTATCTTTGTGTATCACTCAAAACTATGCATTTGCAAACTTACAACAGATAACAAATAAGATGATGAAAAAACACTTCCCCTTTGTTGAAGTCGAATATTCATTATACATTGGTCATAACTATTAAATATTTAAACAACAAATATCGAAAATCCTTGTTATTAAAAGCTATTTTTTTATTTTTATTTTTATTTTTACTTTAAAATTGACTTCAATATTTATCCATAACAAACCATATCCATATCCAACAATATTAAACAATTAAAAACTATGTTTATTTATATTTTAATTCATTTAATAATAAAAAATAATTATATATTCCAATATCTAACCTCATCTTTATCATTTTGACAGGGAAAAAGTGCCAGTCATTATGATTTTGACAGGGAAAACGTCCCTGTAATGTTTCTCTCTTGAATCCCACTCCATCACAGAAACTCTTATTTAATCTTGGAGTTATCTGACCAGTAATAGATAACTTGATAACATTGAAGTCACGAATGGTGAGATAAGATAATTTATTATGATGCTTACTGTTGTAACCAAAATTTGGTCAGAGGTTGACTTTACTACGGTTGATTATGATCAATAAGACGAACATACGCTGGCCCTAAATCCCATTTGCCTAATGCCTAATACAACAACAAAGGTTCGTAATGCTAATGCAACACACGAGTATTATGGAATGCTGATATTGGAGAAGAGTTGTCGAACGCAAGCAAGAGATTTCGAAATTATTTGAAGGACATGGTGTTGCCCTTGATTTTTAAAAAAAAAAAGTTAGGGTATTCTCAACAACGGTACGACACTTATGTTCAAGATCGATGAAAGCTTTGGTAGAGAATAAAAATGATTATTTCATGCCAATTGTGAGGAAGAATAATGCAATTCAGTAACTGGTTTAGTATTTATTTTTGGTTATTATGTTTTTATATTAGTATAGATTTATTTTAAATAGAGATTTAATATGAGGGATTTAATTTTTTCAGATGTAAACTTAATTTTTTTTATGAATTGATATTATTTAAATATTTTGTATATTTAATTAAATGTTTTCTATTTTTTATTTAGAAGAAATGAACAAAATTTGAATTTTGAAGATAGAAAAGCATAATTACACATTGTATTGGACTGTAAAATGACTCTTTAGGCTCAATAATTTTATGAATCTTCATACTAAATTGTAGAATGACCCTTTAAACTTAATAATCTTGTAAATCCTCATACTATTAGTGAATCAATTAAAAATTATATAAATTACACATCATAAAAATTATATAAATTATACATCATACTTCCAATAAACTTCTAAACTCAATAATCTTGTAAATCCTCATATTATTTGTGAGTCAGTTAAAAGTTACATGGACTACATATCACTCGCCTTAAATGTCATTCTTGGGTTGAGAATGTTTGTTGTTGTATGTTACCCTGTCAAGCAGACACATGAGGAGAACCATTTGAAAAAAAGGGTCATCTATACGAGTCAAAGTCGTTTCCTTTTTGTCAGCATCCAAGTCATTAATCTTTGGAAGATAATGACTATATCAAAAAAAAAACACACAGAGATAATCAAAATTTTACAAGAGCTCAATTTTGGAAGGGTAATGCAGGAAAATATCCAGCAGGGAACTGAGACAACAGAATTCCTACTGGGAATTTGGAATGTAAAAATCCAGGCAAATGTTACGAAGTTTGGTGGGAAACAACGAAATTTCCTCTTTAAACTCGTGACTATAATTTTTCGAAGGCCTTGTAACATCGAAGGGTGAGCTTACTGTCAACCTTGATGATCAGAGAATATATTTCTAAAGGGGCTAGACACATTACATGTGCGAGGTACATTTTTTTTAGTTGCGGGAGGATTTCCATCCCTTAGTCATACAGAACAATATGCTTCAACGGAAAATAAGGAAACTATCACCTTTAATCATAAAAATATATAGGTAGAGGTAGTTTCAAATTCAAATGATGATGCAGATCTTTTGTTTGGAACCATAAAACTGCAATCGACTGTGATGGTCCAGGGTTACACCTGGTGCGGATGCCAGAATCATATTCTTTCTTGTCCAGATCAACGAGGTCTCGATAGTCTGAAGTGTACAGAAGCTATGTCGAAGGAAACCAGAAGTGGTATCCCGAAACCATCCATCTCTAGAATTGATCCGGAGAGTACGCCTTGTCATTTCCAAAAACTGCTTTAGGAAGTGTCGGGAGGCCGTTTGTGGTTTCCACCAAACCACTACGGAAACCACTCGTAGTTTGTTTGCTGACGACACTTGGACATGTTGGAAATAATAATCCCAACCACCGCAATAAACACCCTCAAAGTATTTTTGCAGGTTACGTTTTTGTTTGAAGATGGAAACGTAGAACTATTCGAAACGCAACAAGGACTTTAAAGCATTTAATATATTTTGGTAAATATATATAGGCAAGCATTCACTATCACGCAACAATAAATTTAAAGCATTTAATGTATTTTGATAAATAGATATGGGCAAGAATTTATTCAATGACTATTACCCACACTCCACACATAGTTGCGTGATTCTGATCACATTCAACAACATCATATTCCACACATAGTTGCGCGATTCTGATCACATTCAACAACAACATCATATTAATTATTTTGCTCGATCATGAATTAAATGTAAAATTTTATGTTGAGTTAAAAATGAATGTAAAAGTCATTTTATAGAAGAGGGTGTAAGAGAGTTGTAAAATTGTAAGTTGAATTAAAAATGAATGTAAAAGTCATTTTATAGAGGAGAGTGTAAGAGTGTTAAAAAAAAGAGCAAGGCTCTCTGAAGAGAAAATGATGGAGCAAATTTTGGTGGGTGCATGAAAACAAGTTTCACTGTATGTTATTCCACATAAGTGTAAATCAATATAAAACCTTTGTTTTACTTGGTGAATGAGTAGCAGTCTCATGTAAATGTATTTTCATGTTTTAGAATTCAATACTAAGTTTTTAGTGTGTTGCTCCAAACCTAGTTTGTTCTATCAATACTAAGTTTTTAGTGTGTTGCTCCAAACCTAGTTTGTTCTATTTTTGCTGTGACTGAATATTTTTCTTAAGTCTCTATATAACTTCGCTAAAAGTCATAGAATTGCACGAAATTACCTCCGTGGTGGGCGAAGTTGAGTTGTGGGAAAGAAGCTTCATGAAAGTCATAGCCCTATGCCTCTCCGCGTATTTCTAACATGGTATGAGAGCGAGTTAAACTCTGTCAGTGTAAAAACAAGTGTTTTTATTAGCAATAAGAATTGTTTTGAGGGCAGATTGTTTTTAGCATATTTACCAGCATGTAGAAAGTTTTTTCACTCAAAATGACAACATCAAGCACAAGCTTGACTAATCCTCAAATACCTCAGTTTAATGGTAAAAATTATGAATATTGGGCTATCACAATGAAGGCTCTGTTTTCTTCTTAAGACATTTGGGATTTGGTGAGGAATGGTTTTCAAGAACTAGTAGATGCATCAGCATTCAATGCCTTATCTCAACAAGAAAAAGATTTGTTAAGGAGCAAAAAAGTCCAAACAAGCATGGGACACCCTCCAGATAGCCTACCGAGGCATGGCAAAAGTCAAGACAGCAAAGTTGCAAATGTTGAGAAGAGATTTTGAAACACTTTGTATGAAAGAGTATCAGAATATAGACTCATTTTTTACACATGTAAGTGGGTTGGTTACTCAAATTAGGTATCATGGTGAGAGACTTGAGGAAACAATAATAGTTGAGAAAGTTTTGAGAAGTTTGACAGCAAGTTTTGATCCCATTGTTGTGGCCATAGAAGAGACAAAGGATCTCTCACAGTTCTCAGTGGATGAGCTTAATGCATCACTGATTTCTCATGAACATAGATTGAATAGAGAAACAATCTCCTCATTGGAGCATGCCTTCAAGACACAAGTATCATTTGCTCAAGGTCGAGGCAGAGGAATATCATATGCTAGAGGAAGAGGAAGAAGCCCACATAGAGGAGGAAGAAGAAGCCCTTCAAGTTCAAATGGAAGAGGCAACAATCAAAATCCAAGTCAAGGCCCAAGCCAAAATCAAGCAAGGTCAGAGGTATGATAAATCTCAAGTTCAATGTCATTATTGTAAGAAGTATGGTCATTATGTAAATGAATGTAGAAAGAAGCAATATGACATTAGCAACAAACCAAGTATAAATTTCACAAAAGAAAATTAGAACCATGATAGTATGTTTTTAGCTTGTAATGTAGCACAAGAAAAACAAAGTGATATGTGGTATCTAGATTCAGGGTGTAGCAACCACATGTCAGGGAACATAGAAATGTTTTCAAATCTAGATGAAAGTGTGAAATCTGAAGTGACATTAGGGACTGATAGAAAAGTATCTGTCATGGGAAAAGGAAGAGTTAATATCCTAACAAAGAAAGGGGAGAAGAAATACATATCAGATGTTTACCTTGTCCCTGCTCTGAAACATAACCTCATAAGCATTGGACAACTCATGCAAAAGGGCTACAATGTCTTTTTCAAGAATGATGTATGCACAATTTTGGATAGGCCTCCGAGCAGATAGCTGATTGCAAAGGTTCAGATGATAAACAATAGAATGTTTCCCTTAAAATTAAAATAAATTTTCAAAAAGAAGATGCACAAGCACAACTATCTATGAATTCACCAGAAGCTGTGCGAAAAGAGGCAGCTGTCACACAAGTAAACCTTCAAGCAGAGGTAAAAGATGAAAACTAGTTATGGCATTTGAGATTTGGACATCTCACCTTTAGAGGTTTGAATTTGTTGCATAGGAAAGACATGGTGAAGGGTCTACCACTCATAGAAAAACTAGACAGCATATGTGAAGGATGTACCTTGGGCAAGCAACATAGATAGGCATTTCCAGCAGGAAAGTTAGTAAGGCCAAAGGCACCTTTGGAGATTTTTCACTCAGATTTATGTGGACCAATGCAGACACCATCAATTGGTGGTAGTCACTATGTATTGACCTTAATAGATGACTACACAAAGAAGACATCGGCCTTTCTTCTAAAACAAAAATGGACACTACATTGAATTCCTTAGGACTGTCAGAGATGAAAAATATATCTCAAATGATTTCCTTTGATTTTTCAGGTAGCATGGAATTCACAAGCAATTTACAACAAGGTATACACCTCAACAAAATGGTGTGGCAGAAAGGAAGAATAGGACCATTATGGATATGACAAGGAGTATGTTGAAGGCAAAGCATTTGTTAAATGACTATTGTCACAACCTTGTTCACATATACATAAATATATATAAAAAAAATTTGGTGATATACCATACATACAAACAAAACCATACTATATGTTATAATCCTGGAGCATGGCCGCATGTCTAACCCACATACCACATAGCCAGCTCTTAATGTCTTGCATTAACAAATGATAAACAGATTGAATTAATGTTGAATCACTTTACAATCCAACATACGAATGCTACCAATGTTATGTTGTAATATTATTTTTCTCATGAAACCATTGACTCTACAGCTGGGCCTAACCATTAACCCACCCCAGTGTACAGTGTTATTAAATGGGCACGGGGTTTAGCGGTCCGGTCGCAGCCCCTGCCGGCGCCAACTCATTCTCGGCCTTAAGGCATAACAGGGCAGGTGGCATGGTCCGTCCATCAGGCCATGTGACACCTCGAGCTCAGAGTCCTCGGCCTTCTCGCTTCGTTTTCCCGCTTTGTGTGGACGGTCAAGATCTCTCCTTGGAATTGAAGGGTTGGGATCGATTCAAGGGTTTTTAAGTTAATACTTAACCCTTCGGAGCAGGCTCAGGGTTTAATTGTTTACGCGGCCCATCCGGCTCCGCTTGGTTGCTCCAACACTGATTCGAAACCCACCACCGCCGTTTATACTACCTGCAACTTCGCCGGAAGCCATGAGGTGCCAGCAATAGACTTACACAGGTAAATTTTATCTGGTTCTGAACTTAATGGTTTGTTTGGTTACAGTCTTATTATTAATCGTAGCAACCTATTGCTAATTGTTCCTCTTTGCTGGCAGTGCGTAGGTGAAATTGTTCGAATCCTGTTTCGATGGTGTCAAGGTAGCCAACCTCGACGATTCAACCCTCTTCAGCGACAAGAGGTAGGCTCTTCCTCCTTATTGCGTTTCTTTTGCATACACGAGCTCTAAGCTCCCAGACCCTGAGTTATTCTTGTCATGTTTTGTTACAGACCGCCATTCATATGCGGGTTTTCTTTGCTGCAAATTACTGAGGTATTCTCCCAAAGGGAACCCTCACAATTTACGTTTTAGTTTTAATGTCTGGTTGAGTGCACAACCTGCCTGGTGAGTTATTGTTCACGGCGGAGCTCCTGTGTTGATTTATATACTTCATGGATTAGTTGTGCAGCATATTGCCCTTGAGGCATACCCGAACTTGAGTCACAGAATTTAATGTGTGGCATACGGCACTGGTCTTGGCCGTAATGCTCGATTCAGGGTTAGCAGTTCCAGGTTTTGATTTTATTTAAAGTTGTTGCTATTTATCTTTGTAAAAGCACTGGTTACCCTTCCAGGGTTACGCTATTGATAATATTTTTGTTGAATGATTTATGGACATATCGCTCTGTCCGTTCCTCAGGAATGGTTTACGCCTTGAACAAATGGTTATTATATAGATCCTGCGTGCTTAGCATTTTTAATACAGTGCATGTTTAATTGCAGTGCATGTTTCAGTTAATTTGATATTGATGAATTCCTTTTATATCTATAAACAAGCCGCTCGTCTCAAAGACGGCTGGGCTCATATATTTACTCAGGTTATGCTACTGTTTTCGAGTAACTTATATCGGTATTTTTATGTGTTCCTCGCCTTAACTGGCTCTTGCAGTGATTGCTCTCGGTTGGTTATAATGGTAGCATCATACTGCTCCTTTTCTTTACGAATATTGAAATACCCGCATGTTTAGAGTTTCGTTTCCTTCCTGGTTAGCACGCACAGGGTTCTTGTGCTAAATCTCATTTTCCTTTTATCGCTCTTGTTAACTGATTTCGCTGTTATTGTATTTACCAACGTTATGTCTTGAAGCGCTGTTTGTAAATGGTTACGGTATGGCTTCTCTCTGTACAATCTGCAGAATAAATTTCATGTCTGGATTGGTCTGTTGAATCTAATATTTTCACAGTTTACATATAACCCACAATAGATTCTTCTCTTCCCCGACACTGGGGTTAGAATCCGCCTACCGCTGCGTTTTCTTCACGGGCGCTGGGGTTCCAGACTCGTTCTTGTTGGTAACTTATATGTACAGTTTGATGATATTCAATGTAAGCAGCACCGTCGGTCTCGTTAATGGCTTCTTCTTAACATAATATACCTCTGTTTTTATGATTATTACGTGGCATGTTTTCTTTCCTGTAAACAGTCTTTTGTTTAGACTACACCTATGTAGTCTCATTAATAACAGAACTAGCTTCAGGTCATGATATCGACTATTATTCTGTCTGTAATTTAATCCTACACTTATACAGTCATATAAATACTGTGACAGTCTTTTTCTTTAAGAAGTAAAGTACGGTTCTTGTTTAACTACTGTAGTCCACTGTAAGCTCCTTATTTAATTAAACAAGGACTTTGTGGGTTGAAACCGTACCTGGTTCACCAGAGTCATAAATAGATACTCAAGCAAGTCACCTGTGCTTCGAGTCTGCTCTTCCACCCATCCGTGAGATCCCTTCATCCGACGGAAATCTCCCCCCGAGCCATCTTGCAGGCCTTCAGCCCTCAACAAGATCTGTGCACTTTGTGCCTGGTTATCTGGTCCTTACCAGACTTAACCAGTTGTTCTTTTGTATTTTCTTTTCCTCTCTTTCTTTCTCCTTGGAAAGATCTCTTCTGTCTGTCCCAACAGCACAGAACTTCCCCCTACCATCAGGACTTTTCCTGTTTAGGAGGGCAGTTTCAATCAGTTATTAAAACTGATTTCTTTCTTTGAAATCCACCTCCCAGAGGCTGCCAGCATTTCAAGAATATATTTAAATTATTCCATAATGTAGTTTATCACAGTTTTTGTTTCTATTAACATAAAACAACAACTACTATATTGTCTTTTACCATAGTAAAAATTCACATTTACATTTTCTGGGGTCATTGCATCTCCCCCTCCTGTGATTGGACATCGTCCCGATGTCCGTTTCCCTTAAACAAATTCGGGTAAGCTGCTTTGAGGAGTTCCTCATCCTCCCAAGTGGCCTCTTCAGGCCCATAGTGCTGCCACTGCACTTTAGCTTGGAAAATAACCCGTTTCCGCAGCCGCACTTCTCTCTGGTCGAGAATGTTCAGTGGTTCGACTAGAACCTCGCCTTCCAGCTCGACCTGCAATCAGCAACAGATTGGGTTATTTCATTGTTTAAGAACAAAGCTTATCTAGAATGACTAGATTAATTCTTACCCGAACATTCTGCCATTGGATCACATGTTTAGGATCGTAGACGTATTGTTTTAGTACGGAAACATAAAAAACATTGTGGATCTTAATATGGCTTGGTAGGGCGAGTTGATAAGCTACTGGCCCTACTCTTGCCAGGATTTGGAAAGGTCCAAAATAGCGAGGTGCGAGCTTGGCACACCCACTCCACTGCAAGGTACTCCTTCTGGTTTGAATCCTTACAAAAACATGGTCTCCGACCTGGAATTCTTTGAACCTTCTCTTTCGGTCTGCAAAACTTTTTTGTCTGTCCTGAGCAGCCTTTAAGTTGTTACGCACCTTCTTCACCATGTCTTCCATTTCTTTGAGCATATCCGGGCCAAACCTTAACCTATCCTCAGGTCCACCCCAACTTGAGGGTGTGCGACACTTTCGCCCATACAGAACCTCAAAAGGACTCAGCTGTGTTGACGTATGATACCCGTTATTATACGTGAATTCAACCAGGTGGAGGTATTCCTCCCACTGGGTTGGTTGCATCATAACACATGCTCTCAGCATGTCCTCCACTACCTGGTTTACCCGCTCCGTTTGACCATCGGTCTGAGGATGGTAGGCTGTACTAAAGTTCAGTTGTGTCCCCAGTTCAGCAAACAATGTCCTCCAAAAAGTTGATGTGAACTTAACATCACGATCCGAGATTATTACCTTCGGAAGTCCATGCAACTTGAACACATTTTGCATGAAAATATGAGCAATTTGCACAGCTTTATACGTGGATTGTACCGGTATAAAGTGTGCTGCCTTACTCAACTTATCCACTACTACCATAATGGAATCATTATTTTTCTTTGTTCGAGGCAACCCGGTTATAAAGTCCATGGAAATGGTCTCCCATTTCCATTCCGGAATGGGTAAGGGTTGTAGCAACCCTGCTGGATGCAAATGCTCCGCTTTAATCTGTTGACATTCTAGACATCGCGCTAGATATTCAGCTACCTCCTTCTTCATTTTTGGCCAATAGTATTCCTTCCGAAGTGCGACGACCATTTTCTGGTATCCTGGATGCCCGGTGTAATGGCTGATATGGAATTCGTCTAGAATCAGTTTTCTAAGACTATCTTCATTGGGCACATACAGCCTTTTATGGAAATACAGCATTCCGGCATCGTCTAACTCGTATCCTTGTTGTATTTCCTTATCAGAAAGCTGTTGTACCTGCTGTTTAATTTGCTGATATACAGCATCTTGATCAGCTGCTAATTTTATCTTTTCAAGTAAGGTACTCTGCCATTTACTGACCGAAATTCTGCACACACATTGCACCTTTCGACTCAATGCGTCAGCTACCCGATTCTCCTTTCCCTTCAAATGCTTTATTTCAAAATCAAACCCACTTAAGAAGTCTGCCCAACGAGCTTGTCTCGTATTTAAGGTGGGTTGACTGAAATAATTTGTTAAGCTGTGATGATCTGTCAACAACAGAAATTTTCTTTCTAAAAGGTAATGTCGCCACATTTTTAGTGCATAGCTAACAGCTGCTAATTCCAAATCGTAAGCAGAGTATTTCTGCTCATGTTCCTTTAGTTTCCTTGATTCGTATGCAATCACTCTTCCTTCTTGCATCAGCACTCCTCCCACACCTTCTTTACTCGCGTCAGTACAGACCACGTAATCCTTATTAGGATCAGCTATACTCAAGATGGGCACGGTGGTGAGTAAGTGCTTGAGCTGCTCAAAGCTCTGTTGACATTCTGGGGTCCACTTAAATATCTTTCCCTTCTTTTGTAAGGAGGTGATGGGGTATGCTACCCTTGAAAAGCCTTCCACAAATCTTCTATAATAACCAGCTAGTCCCATAAAGGACCTAATGTCTGCCACGTCCTTTGGCACGGGCCACTCCATTATAGTTCTGATTTTTTCAGGATCTATTGCAATCCCTTCTTTTGTGATTACATGGCCTAAGTATTGTATCTCCTCCTTAAAGAAATCACACTTACTAAACTTTGCGTATAACTGATGTTCTCGCAAAGTTTGCAACACCACTCTAAGGTGTTCCTCATGCTTCTTCCTTGATCGGGAGTAAATCAGAATATCGTCTATGAATATCAGCACAAATTTATCTAAGAACTTATGAAACACACTGTTCATCAAACACATGAAAGTAGCAGGTGCATTGGTCAGACCAAAAGGTAGCACTACAAACTCGTAATGCCCATACCGCGTTTTGAAGGTTGTCTTAGCGATATCCTCCTCTTTAATTCTGATCTGATGATAACCAGATCGCAGATCGATCTTAGAGAACACCGTTGCCCCCTTCACTTGATCAAAAAGTTCGTCAATCCGGGGCAAAGGATATTTATTTTTGATCGTGAGCTTATTCAGCTGACGATAATCAATACACATCCGAAAAGTTCCATCTTTCTTTTTGACAAATAACACTGGGGCTCCCCAGGGTGATACACTGGGACGGATGTAATTTTTGTCTAGCAGCTCCTGCAGTTGCATTTTTAATTCTGTTAGTTCTGGTACGCTCATTCGGTATGGTGCTCGCGACACGGGTGCTGCTCCCGGAATCAATTCAATGGTGAAATCCACATCTCTTTTAGGTGGTAATCCCGGTACTTCCTCGGGAAAAACATCTGCAAATTCTTGTACCACCGGAATGTTTCCCAGCATAGCAGTTTTATCCTTCTGATTTGCATATCCCACCTGAATAGCGTAGATCTGACATTTCTTCTTGATGCATTTAGCTAACTGGGATGCTGTAATGGGTCGAATTTGTACGGGATGCTTGATTCCTTGTAATTCTTGTTGCTCTCCACGGTCATCCTTATAGTAAATGGTCTTTGTCTTGCAATTCACTAAGGACCAGTGTTTCTCCAGCCAATCCATCCCAATCAGGATGTCATATGAACCCAAGGGTAGTATGTTTAAGTCTGCCACTATTGGCTGCCCTGCTATGGTTAAAGAGCAATTATTTATTTTGGCCAAGACCCGTCTCTTGGCTCCTGTAGCTAATTGGACCAGCCATGGATTTCTGAACTTTTCAGATTGTAACTTACACTGCTCTACTATCTTTGGGCTAACATAACTTAAAGTAGCTCCTGGATCAATAAGAACAACTATAGAAAGGTTTGAAATTTTACCTTCAAATTCAACCATAGACGGCTGGTATTCCGCTTGGCGGTCCTCCAAGGCTGCATTAATTCTGGGTACACTACGTGCCACGTCCCCAACGGTCGATGCTTCATGAATTTGGGATATCTGGTCCGTCCCCTTCCGCTGTGGGCAGTTTTTAACATAGTGAGGTCCTCCACAGCCCTAGCATTGAACTGGGGGTCTGGTCATCCCTTCACCTTCTGGCCTAACAGGCTGCTCACTTACTCTTGATTCACTTATTGACCTAGCTCGGGGCGCACTCTTTGCTACAGGTCTGCTGTTTAATCCTTTACCAGCTCCCTTACTTCCATTGCTGCGACCTCCCTTGCTGCTTCCAACCATCCGACTACTCCTTTTTTCATTCCATCTTTTATTTGAAGTATCCCCCTTCTGTTTATTCTGCTGGTAGCAGATCCTTGCTTTACGAATAGCCTCATCCATGGTTCTAGGATTGTCAAACTCAATCCTCTCTCTTATATATGAAGGTAAGCTGCTCACAAACCTTTGGACCTTAGCTTTTTCCTCTTTGATATAAGGTACATAACGTAGCAGAGAGGTAAAACGATTAATGAACTCATCCATAGTCTGCTGCCCCAGTCTTAAATCATGGAATTCTCTCGCCTTTTCATCGTAAAAATGCTCAGTCAGGTACCTTTCTTTGAAGTATTTCTGAAATTTCTCCCATGTAATGGTCCATTCACTTACCCCCTTAACAATCTTGATTTCCTCCAACCACAAGGTTGCCTTACCTTGTAACTGGAAAATAGCCAGTCTCGCCTTCAAGTTATGATCATAT
Source organism: Pinus tabuliformis (assembly GCA_031772625.1). Classification (NCBI taxonomy): domain Eukaryota; kingdom Viridiplantae; phylum Streptophyta; class Pinopsida; order Pinales; family Pinaceae; genus Pinus; species Pinus tabuliformis. The sequence goes on along the minus strand of CM062812.1, from coordinate 617,475,739 downwards.
TCATACAACTGAAAATATTTATTCATATTTATTAACCATGCTTCCGCTGCTTCTTCCTGTTCCCCATCGAAATGTGGGGGTTTAATTTTCCGGAATTCTCCCTGCAGCTCCATTTTCTGACGTTTTGAGGTTTGCTGCTCTGGTACATTATCAGAATGATCTTCTTTGCCATCTGAATTTTCAGGTTCCATCTGATAGTCTTGTTCTTCTGTCATCCTCTGCTGTTCCGCGCTGGGGTTAGATAAAGGTGGGTTTTGCCTGTCTGACAAACTCTTTAGAATTCTTTCCTGCTCTACCGTCAAACGCGCGTTGTCCTCTCACAACCGTGCCATCTCATTTTTCAACTCCTGAACAGTTTCCAGGATTGCAAGGTTGGTACTTCATGTTTCCTCACCCAACTGTACCCACAGCTCTGGGTTCTCCCGAGGGTTACTGCCAGTTCCTTGCATTTCGTTACTTTTTCTGGCTTAACTGGTAGCTGTTGTAATTCTGTATCTCACCCCTAAATAAACAGGACAACAGTTAAGTAAATTATTATCTTTCATATGTATGCATGGTATAAGCTTCTGCACAGTGAAACCCATCATGCTTGAGGCCACAGTATTGAAACTGGGCTCTGATACCAATTTGTCACAACCTTGTTCACATATACATAAATATATATAAAACAAATTTGGTGATATACCATACATACAAACAAAACCATACTATATGTTATAATCCTGGAGCATGGCCGCATGTCTAACCCACATACCACATAGCCAGCTCTTAATGTCTTGCATTAACAAATGATAAACAGATTGAATTAATGTTGAATCACGTTACAATCCAACATACGAATGCTACCAATGTTATGTTGTAATATTATTTTTCTCATGAAACCATTGACTCTACAGCTGGGCCTAACCATTAACCCACCCCAGTGTACAGTGTTATTAAATGGGCGCGGGGTTTGGCGGTCCGGTCGCAGCCCCTGCCGGCGCTAACTCATTCTCGGCCTTAACACATAACAGGGCAGGTGGCATGGTCCATCCATCAGGCCATGTGACACCTCGAGCTCAGAGTCCTCGGCCTTCTCGCTTCGTTTTCCCGCTTTGTGTGGACGGTCAAGATCTCGCCTTGGAATTGAAGGGTTGGGATCGATTCAAGGGTTTTTAAGTTAATACTTAACCCTTCGGAGCAGGGTCAGGGTTTAATTGTTTACGCGGCCCATCCGGCTCCGCTTGGTTGCTCCAACACTGATTCGAAACCCACCACCGCTGTTTCCACTACCTGCAACTTCGACGGAAGCCATGAGAGCCAGCAATAGACTTACACAGGTAAATTTTATCTGGTTCTGAACTTAATGGTTTGTTTGGTTACAGTCTTACTATTAATCGTAGCAACCTATTGCTAATTGTTCCTCTTTGCTGGCAGTGCACAGGTGAAATTGTTCGAATCCTGTTTCGATGGTGTCAAGGTAGCCAACCTCGACGGTTCAACCCTCTTCGGCGACAAGAGGTAGGCTCTTCCTCCTTACTGCGTTTCTTTTGCATACATGAGCTCTAAGCTCCCAGACCCTGAGTTATTCTTGTCGTGTTTTGTTACAGACCGCCATTCATATGCGGGTTTTCTTTGCTGCAAATTACTGAGGTATTTTCCCAAAGGGAACCCTCACAGTTTACGTTTTAGTTTTAATGTCTGGTTGAGTGCACAACCTGGCCTGGTGAGTTATTGTTCACGGCGGAGATCCTGTGTTGATTTATATACTTCATGGATTAGTTGTGCAGCATATTTCCCTTGAGGCATACCCGAACTTGAGTCACAGAATTTAATGTGTGGCATACGGCACTGGTCTTGGCCGTAATGCTCGATTCAGGGTTAGCGGTTCTAGGTTTTGATTTTATTTAAAGTTGTTGCTATTTATCTTTGTAAAAGCACTGGTTACCCTTCCAGGGTTACGCTATTGATAATATTTTTGTTGAATGATTTATGGACATATCGCTCTGTCCGTTCCTCAGGAATGGTTTACGCCTTGAACAAATGGTTATTATATAGATCCTGCGTGCTTAGCATTTTTAATACAGTGCATGTTTAATTGCAATGCATGTTTCAGTTAATTTGGTATTGATGAATTCCTTTTATATCTATAAACAAGCCGCTCGTCTCATAGACGGCTGGGCTCATATATTTACTCAGGTTATGCTACTGTTTTCGAGTAACTTATATCGGTATTTTAATGTGTTCCTCGCCTTAACTGGCTCTTGCAGTGATTGCTCTCGGTTGGTTATAATGGTAGCATCATACTGCTCCTTTTCTTTACGAATATTGAAATACCCGCATGTTTAGAGTTTCGTTTCCTTCCTGGTTAGCATGCACAGGGTTCTTGTGCTGAATCTCATTTTCCTTTTATCGCTCTTGTTAACTGATTTCCCTGTTATTGTATTTACCAACGTTATGTCTTGAAGCGCTGTTTGTAAATGGTTACGGTATGGCTTCTCTCTGTACAATCTGCAGAATAAATTTCATGTCTGGATTGGTCTGTTGAATCTAATATTTTCACAGTTTACATATAACCCACAATAGATTCTTCTCTTCCCCGACACTGGGGTTAGAATCCGCCTACCGCTGCGTTTTCTTCACGGGCACTGGGGTTCCAGACTCGTTCTTGTTGGTAACTTATATGTACAGTTTGATGATATTCAATGTAAGCAGCACCGTCGGTCTCGTTAATGGCTTCTTCTTAACATAATATACCTCTGTTTTTATGATTATTACGTGGCATGTTTTCTTTCCTGTAAACAGTCTTTTGTTTAGACTACACCTATGTAGTCTCATTAATAACAGAACTAGCTTCAGGTCATGATATCGACTATTATTCTGTCTGTAATTTAATCCTACACTTATACAGTCATATAAATACTATGACAGTCTTTTTCTTTCAGAAGTAAAGTACGGTTCTTGTTTAACCACTGTAGTCCACTGTAAGCTCCTTATTTAATTAAACAAGGACTTTGTGGGTTGAAACCGTACCTGGTTCACCAGAGTCATAAATAGATACTCAAGCAAGTCACCTGTGCTTCGAGTCTGCTCTTCCACCCATCCGTGAGATCCCTTCATCCGACGGAAATCTCCCCCCGAGCCATCTTGCAGGCCTTCAGCCCTCAACAAGATCTGTGCACTTTGTGCCTGGTTATCTGGTCCTTACCAGACTTAACCAGTTGTTCTTTTGTATTTTCTTTTCCTCTCTTTCTTTCTCCTTGGAAAGATCTCTTCTGTCTGTCCCAACAGCACAGAACTTCCCCCTACCATCAGGACTTTTCCTGTTTAGGAGGGCAGTTTCAATCAGTTATTACAACTGATTTCTTTCTTTGAAATCCACCTCCCAGAGGCTGCCAGCATTTCAAGAATATATTTAAATTATTCCATAATGTAGTTTATCACAGTTTTTGTTTCTATTAACATAAAAAAACAACTACTATATTGTCTTTTACCATAGTAAAAATTCACATTTACATTTTCTGGGGTCATTACAACTATTAGGCTGAAGTTATCGCTTATGTAGCATATATCTTGAATAGATGTCCAACCAGAAAGGTTGAGAACATTGTTCCTAAAGAGACATGGAGTGGAAGAAAGAAAAATGTCACTCACATGAGAGTTTTTAGATGTGTGGCATATGCACATGTCCCGGATGAGTTAAGGAAGAAGTTGGACAGCAAGGGGGAGAAACGTATATTTGTTTGATACGGTGATGAATCCAAAGCATACAAGCTCTACAATCCACCAACCAAGAAGGTCATAATCAGTAGAGATGTGCAGTTCATAGGAGAGGAATCATGGGATGGAAGTTTAGAGAAGACAGTCAATGTGAAAGCATGTATACGACATGAGGACAAAGAGGAATTAATAGCAGCAAGTAATTCCTCAACAGTGACTCCCTCTACTCCTATTCAAGCGCAACAAAGCAGGGAGCAAACAACACCATGAGCAAACAATAGGACAATTTCGCGTAGCCAATAAAGTGCTTCTCCAAGCATATCGCGAAGCGTGACACCAAGTGATATGTCAAGCCCATCTTCAGCAAGCACAAGAAGACCAAAATTCATAAATTTAAATGAAATTTATGAGCAAGATGAAGTTGATAGTAGCGTTGGTCTGAATTCCTTATTTGCCTTGTTTTGTCATGTAGATGACCCAATCCATTTTGAAGATGCAGTCAAAGAAGAAAAGTGGGTTGCGACAATGGAGGAAGAAATAGAAGCAATAGAAAGGAATGACACATGGGAGTTAGTGAGCCTTCCTAAAGGAAAACATGTCATTGGAGTAAAGTGGGTCTATAAGACCAAAATCAACATTGAGGGAAAGATTGAAAGGCACAAAGCAAGACTAGTTGTCAAAGGATACAAGCAACAACATGGAAGAGATTACGTGGAGACATTCGCGCCAGTCACGAGGATGGAGACAGTGCGCGCAATTGTGGCGATTGTCGCGTAGCATAAATGGAAAGTGTATCAAATGGATGTAAAATCAGCGTTCTTGAATGGAGTGTTGAAAGAGGAAGTGTATGTTGCGCAACTACCTGGTTATGAGGTTGAAGGCCAAAATGACAAAGTGTATCAGTTGAGGAAAGCTCTTTATGGGTTAAACCAAGCACCACGCGCATGTTATAGTAGGATAGATGCCAACTTGTTCGTTAATGGTTTCGACAAATGTCATAGTGAACCCACTATCTACATCAAAGAGAGTGAAGGTAAGATTCTCATTGTCGTCTTATATGTAGATGATTTGATTTTTACAGGTAGTGATGATTTCCTCATTTTTTATTTCAAACAAGTCATGAAGAGTGAATTTGAAATGACTGACTTGGGATTGTTAAGATATTTTTTGGGCATAGAAGTAAAGCAAACAGAAAATGGCATTTTATCTCTCAAGCAAAGTATGTGGTAGACATTTTGGAGAGGTTTAAAATGCATAACAGCAAGTCTGCACCAACTCCAACTATCATAGGGTTGAAGTTGAGCAAATAATATTGCAGCAACAATGTCAATCCGACATTATACAAAAGCATGATAGACAGCTTGATGTATTTGACCACCACTAGACTCGATATAATGTATGCAGTAAGTTTGATGTCAAGGTTCGTGGAGACACCCAATGAGACACATTAGCAAGCAGTGAAAAGGATTCTAAAGTATGTCAATCAGATAAAATAGTATGGTGTTTTGTACACAGCAACAAGCGATTTCACGATGGATGGTTACACTGACAGTGATTGGGCAGGTAGTGTCGATGATGGAAAGAGCACGTCACAATATGTTTTTCATTTGCGTTCAAAGCCATTTCATGGGCCTCCAAGAAGCAGCCAATAGTGTCACTGTCAATAGCAGACGCTGAATATGTTGTAGCAACAGCAGCAACATGTCAGGCAGTTTGGATGAGAAGGATGTTGAGGGATCTTTGTCATGACCAAGAGGGAGCAACAACTATTTTCTGTGACAACACCTCAGCGATTGCATTGTCAAAGAATTCTGTCTTCCACAATAGGACCAAGCATATTGATGCTAAATATCATTTTATTAGAGAGTTGATTAATAATGATGAAAATGTGTTGCAGCACTGCAGGTCACAGGAACAATTTGTTGATATCTTCACAAAGTCATTGGCACATAAAAGTTTTGTTTATCTCAAAAACTGTTTGGGAATTGTCAATGGCGACAATTTTGATTAAGGGGGAGTGATGGAAATAATAATCCCAACCATGGCAACAAACACCCTGACAGTAGCCATACTTGTCAGAAGTATTTTTGCAGGTAGTGTCTCTGTTTGAAGATGAAAGGATTGAAGCCAGGGACGAACCGTTCCGAAACATAACAAGAAATTTAAAGCATTTAATGTATTTTGGTAAATAGATATAGGCAAACATTCATTCAGTGACTATTGCCCACACTCCACAAACACCCACGCGATTCTGATCACACTCAACAACAACATCATATTAATTATTTTGCAGAAGAGAGTGCAAGAGTGTAAGAGAGTTGTAAAATTGTATGTTGAGTTAAAAATCAATGTAAAAGTCATTTTATAAAACAGAGTGTAAGAGAGTTGAAAAAAAAGAGGGAGGCTCTCTGAAGAGAAAATGATGGAGCAAATTTTGGTGGGCGCGGAAAACAAGTTTTATTGTGTGTTATCCACATAAGTGTAAATCATTGTAAAATCTTTGTTTTACTTGGTGAATAAGGTGCAATATCATGTAAATGTATTTTCATGTTTTAGGATTCAATACTAAATTTTTAGTGTGTTGCTCCAAATCTAATTTGTTCTATTTTACCATGAGTGAAAAAATCTCTTCGCGAAGAATCATAGAGCTGCCCCAAATTACCTCCACCAAAATTGAGTTGCGCGAAAGAAGCTTTGTGAAAGTCATAGCCCTATGCCTCTCCATGTAAATTCTCTACGCATAAATTCTATCAATTTTTATAGGAGTCCCGAACCAAGACCATTCAAATTTTATTTCGCAAACGTTTTTTTAAGGTCAAAACCCTGTTTATATTATGAAGTATTATAAGGAATGGGACTTTTTATTTGAGTGAATCAATAGTGTATATATTATAATTAGTTTTTTCCTTGGGTTGATTTTTTTTAATATTTTGTAATTCTAATTAAATTTTTTAGAAAAATGTTTTAAATACATATTTTTCTTTAAATTGAAAATTTATTTTTTTTATTTTTTATTTATTAAGTTTTTGTGGTGTGGCCATTTTATTGGTGGGTGAATGCCCTGACACTGCACTGCTAGTGAGATCTGATGAGACATAATTCTTGGGGTAGAGGGCTTGTCAATGCTTGATAAATACTTTTGATAATTTTGTGAATGGCAAAATAAAAACAATTCTGGAACATTTTGTTAAAGTGTGAAATGTAAAATGTGCTGATATTTACTCATGTGAAAAGCTTTTACTAAATTTTTAGTATTTAAAATCGATTTGCAATAATTCCACCTGTATGCAAAAAAACTGCCAATAATACTATAAATTAAATACATTCTGTGAATTTGTGACTACCAATAATGCTTAGATTCCTGTGATCGTTCGCGAGTTCATGGCCTGGCCCAGTAGTGATTCCTCTAAAGTTCGGTGATAGCTAACCATTGCAATCTTCCTCTCTTGGCCTGCAGGTGGTTATTTCAGCATTTGCATCATATTGAATTTGCACTTCGTTGGCACTAATGAATGGGTTTCTTAGAAGCGATGTAGAAAGCGAATACGAAGCGAGCAAAAGAACGTTCCAGGAGAATACACATCCTCACATGTCCGCCCAGTCCCTACATTAATGATTTATATTCTGTAATCAATTTCAACCGTGTTTTCTACTTTTATCGTTCGTCAACAAGCATCCACATGTGCATCCTTCAACCCTGTTTTCTACTTTTATCGTTTGTCAACAAGCATCCACACGTGCATCCTTCAACAGGAAGTATCCAGTACGTGCTTTATCGTCAACACCCTCACCTAAACAACAATGGAGTACGCGCTTTATCGTCAAGACGCTCTTCTCTTTGCACCTTCACCTAAACAACAATGGAGTTTATTGAGGTAGAAGAATGGTTAGGATAGTCAATGAATTGTCAAAAATAGTTGGAATTTGGGTAAAAAAAAAATTTAAAAATTTTGTAGAGACAGTATTTGAATCATATTTTTAATAGTGGAAATAGATTAGTACCATCAAAAATCATCTGAAACACCTAAAATTTTGAAATTTAACAACTATAATTTAAATTTACAAAATATTTTACTAAATTTTCTCAAAATATAACAAAAATTTTCGTAATTTTCCAAAAAAACAATTTCGTTAAACTACGGCAACAAGAATAAGTCTCTACATTTTCCGTTCTCTGTTCCTTTGCTCTCACGAGGGTAGGGAATCCTTCCTTTTTCACAACACAAACTTCTTCCCTCCAAAATTTCATGAACATGCAATATGTTTTAAAGACAGTTTGAACTATTATATTGATTCGAGTCCATGCCAATTTTTCGAAATGCAATGTAGTGGGGAAATGACTTTGCTAAGTATTTTGAATTCGAGTTCTCTGTAAGATTTTATCTACGAGGCCGCCTGTAAATACTATATCAATTTGACAACAAAGTTCTGGATTATTGATGGAGCATAATACTTGGTGATTTAAGAAGATGGGGCACTCTGGGCGGTGGTGAGCATTAGAAAATTATTTCGTGAGGTCATCGTGTTGCCTACGGTCCACAATAACGTCCTCAATCATGAATTCATGTAATATCTAGAACCTCAGATCTTCACAACAGTGTAATCTTTAGCAGCGCTGGCAAGCTTGGCCACCACATTCTTGGCCCGCTTTAAGAACGATACATTGGTGGCTTTGTTAAAAATTGGAATTTTAAACCTGGACCCACTAAGAAAACAAATCCCACGAGATTGGAAGATTATTATACTGCTTATCAACTTGATAAATTGTGGGAAATTAATTTATCTGAAGATAGCTTCATATAAGATAAGATAGTGATGTAATTGAAATAAAAAATACAAATGAATGAATGTATCAGGTAACGACACCAAATCGGTAACACAGTCTAGATACAAAGGCATAACATGCTACACCATGAATACACATAAGCACTTCATGCCATTTTGTAAATCCTTTGGAAAGAGCTCCATAATGATTTTATTAATCACCTTTCACACGAAGCATAATCACATGCTGAAGCAACCGAGTATCCTTCGCAAAAAAATATGTTGCCAATTGATAAACCATCTCGTACAAGACCAAGGTATAGTCATGACTGCGAGAGTGAAGAAGCGAAGGCTCAGGCCAGGTTTGAGCTCCAAAGATATCAGAAACGTAGCTACTCTTTGCATCGTCTTCTGATTCAATTTTTCATGGTAAGTGGTCACATGGTAGGCCAATTTTTATAGAGACGCGAAGATAGCTTGGGGTTTAATGCCATAAGTGGTGCTTGTAATCGATATCATTTTGCTTGATCCTATGATATTATAATCATTCTTTAACCTCTAAGCATCATTATTTTATACAATGTGATTTAAGCTTATAAACATTGTATCTTTGGCATTCTCTTGTTCTATGGACATGTTTTCTCTCTGTCACACTTGTTTTATGTTGTTTTCCGTTTAATTTTGCAGTTTTTAGGGTTGATTGTGTAGTTCCATTCAATCCCCTACTTCGCTTATGTTCTCAAGAGCTCAACAATGTTCAGTGTTTCACCCCTCCACAACTATTTCACAGACACAGGACAACTCTAATAAGATAGGTCTATTGCTTCTCTTTAATCTTACAGATGGAGCATTTTTGGAAAAAAAATGATAGTAGGGATCCACTTTGGGCTACTATTTTTATTTTTTATTTTTTTAACTATATGGTGAATCGGTAACTGCCAGGCCTAATCTAGGGAAGACCCAGGATCAAACCTCATAGCTGCCACTATAACACCAAGAGCATAACCAACCACCTACAAGTCGGGTATACTAAGTTCCTATGATTTTAACAAGAGCAGACTCACGGGAAAGCGGAATCCACCCCTCTAGCTGCCACCACAGCAGGTCATTGTATTCAATGAGATTTGAACTTCGGTCTCCCTGGGCTTCGCCCATGTGACTTACCGTCAAACCACACTTTGAGCTACAATTAACTATGAGGAATGAAATAATTTTGTGGTACAATTAGAAACAAACCTATCCTTCCATTGTCAAGGACTGAAACAAAATATATGATGTATGTCATGCCACTTCAAAAGCCATCGGGCTTAAAATGTTGTTTAAAAATATACATGAAAATCAGTATGGTCCGATTCAATTGCATTGTGACAATTAGATTTGCATAGCTATATTTGGCATCCTTGATTAAATAAACTGAAACCAGTAGTAGTATTTCAAGCAGTATTTCAACACAGAGAAGATAGCTGAGGATCAAACTGAAATGAAATTCTATGATATAATATCATAGCTAAGGCACTTCCTAGTGATAAATTTTCCATGGTAGAGATCAATTAAATTAAAGGTAACATAAATAATAATAAAGCTGTCCGAGACGAGATTTATATACCAAAAAAGCTCGTTGTGAAGCTTACTGAACTGGGAATTTAAGGGAGTTAGTTCTATTCAGCCTTCTGTGAGGGACACATGATAATTTATTTGAATCACGTTCAGGCAATAATACATCGTTCCGCACTTATGGCTCAAACTAGCGCACAACATTGTTCCGAACTTAACCAATCTCTATTTTACCGAAATTTGAAGCCTGCTTTTCCAGCGTCCGCTGCTTCTCTTCCTCTGTTTCTGTTTCTGATGTTCCCTTTTACGAACCAAATCAACATCTGCCATCAATCCTTGATTCTGAGGGTCAGGTTGTAAGGGCCAGGTTGAAGGGAAGATTGAAGGAGAAATCCGCTAGCGGAAGAACTGCAGGTAAAATAACTCCATCTCCAGTTGGAAGAGACTAAAACTTCATCAGAAGAAACCATAGCTAGCCGTTAACCAGTTTACGCAGAAACAGCTATGAAACTGTGTCATCTAGATATCTATATTGGATAATAAAGGGTTTAAATCATAGTTACCAAATTCGAATTCGATTGGATATCGAAAAAATTCGATCCTATTGAACAGAAAAAATTCTACATTATACATCTTACAAATACTTAAATTTTTTTTTTTTTTAATATTGGATTTATCCTTTTTTTTTTCTATTTTTCATAACTGTTATCCATTGTAAACTGAATTTTGCTATTTTATAATTTTTTGTAGCAAGTTGTGGATTTGGAAGTTTACCGTTTTATATCTTTTATAATAATGAATTTTTCCATTTTATATTTTTTTGTAATATCGAAGTTATTGGTTTTTTTTTTTTTTGTATAAAAGTTGTGGATTTGGAAGTTTACCATTTTATATGATCGATAATTTTTTCTGATATTGATTAATCTTTTTTCTATTTTTTTTATAGGAGTTATCCATTTAACACTTAAATTTGTCAATTTATAATTTTTTTCCAATATAAAAGTTATGATTTTTATTTTTTTTACAAGAGTTACCAATTTGTAAAGAATTTACTATTTTATAGTTATTTTTAAGAGAGAAGTTATTCTTTTTTTTGCAATTTGTCATTATATATAAATTACTAACTAGTTATCCGTTTAAATTTCTCCATTTATAATTTTTTCAAATATAGAAATTAAGTTTTTTGTTTTTTATAAAAGAGGTACCAATTTGCAACCAATTCATTATTTCATATTTTTTGTTAAGATAGAAGTTATATTTCTTTTAGTTGCAATTATATAGAAATTACTAACTCACCTCTCATTTAAAACAATTGAGTCACATTATGCCAACTAAATATGTATCAGAGCTATTTATATTATTTAATGTCAATGACAATATTGATTCATTTTTAATTAAATTAATTATTTAATAAAAATTTTACATTTTAGTATTAGCAATTTATTTTCGATTATACCATATTATGTCGTAGAACAATTTGTAAATAATATATAATAAAATACCAAAATCAAACTAAAATTAAAATAATCAATTTTCTAACCAAATTTCTAACAATATTTAACATTTTATAGAGAAATTTGATAGAAATTATTTTTTTATAATATAAGAATTATTATTTTTTATTTTGTTTTTTATAAAAATTATTGTTTATTTTTTTCCAATTTTCTAATTAATCCTCTAAAAAAATACCCGAATAATTTTTTTATAAAAACTAAAAAAATTAGGCGCATTAAAACTAAAAAAAATAGCATTAAAGCTAAAAGATCGCTGCATTATTTTTATAAAATTTCAATTCTCAAATTTCCACAAGGCTGCGTTATTTTATAAAAGGTAATTGAAAAACTCGATTTACTTCTTCTGTGATTTTATTCAGCAGCGATTTGTCAGCGTTCCTATCCATGGTTACACAGAGCCCGAGCTTCATTGTTCTACACAGCCACACTGGACACTGGACGTAAATTGATAGAAAGCTTTGACCAAAATCATTCACCTGTACCGAATGGAAACTAATGATCATTCACCTGTATCGAATGAAACTGATGAATTATTCATCATACCGAACCAAATCAGCGAATTTCCAAATTCTTTTTGCCGATACCGCAGAACTTGGTAACTATGGTTTAAATGGTTGGATTTGAGTTTAAATGGTTGGATTTGAGGAGTTATTTAGAAAATATTTTATTTTCACATTTATAGTTTTGAGTCTCACATATTTTAATTGATTATTTTTATACAATGAATTAAGTTCTACATAATAAGCTATAATACTATTTTTATTTTATTTTATTATTAGAAAACTAATGCATCATTACTGAGGAAACAATTAACAACTTTTGTGTCTTTGTGTTAAAAACTTAACTTATTGTGTGGAACCGAAAAACTTAGGTTATTGTATGGAACATAGCTCATTATGTGGAGCTTATAGCTTATTGTGCATAAAGCTCATTGGAGGAGCTATTTATATTATTTTATTATTGTACGTAATTACTAATAAAACATTATGCAAAAAATAATCAATTGTTTTTATTTTATTTTATTGTTGGAAAATGAATATATTATTATCTAGAAAATAACTAATGATGTTTGTGTGCGAAACTTACCTGGCATATTGTGAACCGAGAAACTTATCCTACTGTGTGGAACTTAGCTCATTGAGTGGAGCTTATAGCACGAAAATATTTATTTTATTTTATTATTGAAAAATGAATACGTCATCACCCAGAAAAAACTATGCAAAAAAAATCAAATAGCAGTAGAGATAGGGAGTATGACGCATCGCAAGTATTACCCTTGTTATAAATGATATTAAATTCATTGAATATCATAATTTTATTAGGATTTTTTTGTAATCGAAGGCAAATTAGTTTCGTAAGTGATTCTGACTAGACAATTAGCATGAGGATAGGATAAAAATCAGAAAGAAATAGTTTGTAAGGGTTCATAGTTTGGATTCCAAAGAGAAATGTATTGAAGAAACCTCTTTCTGACACTAAAGAATAAAAACCAATTTTGATTCCATATTGGGGGCAAGTTGTAAACTTTGTTTTTCCTTCTCATGTGTTTCATTTCATTTATATTGTTCTTCTACTAGTGTACGATGTAATAAGGTTATTTAAATTTAAGACTATGAATTTACTTACTAATACTATTGTTTTAATTTAAACCCTTAATAGGCGCTCCACCTTCCAAAAATTCACTCGCGGATTCTCATTTTTCTTTCAAATTCTTAAATGCCTAAGCTAAAGCCCTATCCCTCTCCATCTTTCCTCTAATCACCTCTCTAATTTAAAATCTACAATCCTCATTGTTTTTGGCCAATCTGGTTTTGAAAGATCGATTTTTGAATTAGAGCAATCATTTCAACTCTCATGTTGTCACTTTCTGACCATATATTTAAAAATATTTATAAATTCTTGTGAATGCCCTGGGCACTCGTTCCTTTGCAGCTGTGAACTGTCTCCAAAGAACAACACTTGCACTACAAGGACTTCCAAAATATGTTACACTTGTGTAGTGACTTCTAAAATGTGTTTCACTTGTGTAATTACTACTGTTAACTATAACTAAATATAATAAATAGTACATCTCAAAAAGTAGTACATATGTTTGACAAGTGCACACCAATCCATGGAAACCTTCTATAGTGCCATGTGATCTATCTGATCTCCATTAAGAGTCCATCTAATTAGAGATGGAATATCAAGTGATACAACATTGTTTGCACACATCCTCAAAAGGGTATTGCAAATAATGAAATTAAATGAACGTCACAAGGATGGTTATGGAGTAGGTCTAGATAAAACTTCCTTAGATAAAACAAAACATGTTTACATTACTACATACCCTAATACAAAAAATAGCCACCAAATAAGAAAATAATAGTCTCTCGTAGTTTGGCAACGAAAGTGGAATAGTTCTCATAAGGAAGTTAAAGGGCCACTTATCCTTGGTGTTAGCTAATACTCTAGAAATTTCAAATGGATGTCTTTTATGATGAGATTAAGGTGAAAATTTTCGTCTATGAATCACATGCCTTCAACATCATCTAAATAAAATAATTCAATCTAAAATTTTCAAAATCGAATTAGTAAACATTTTTTGAAAACGATCATGTGATCATGTCCTTCTTGAGTTTTAACACAAATTTAATTGATGAGAACCCAAGAATTTTACTAATAATTATCCTCAACCTTGTAAATTATAGTTGGTTTTTGCTAAATTTGACATCTGGAAATTTAATTTATTTTCCTGGGAACTAAAGAGATAGGTGTTTTTAGTTGATAATGTGGACTATTAGCATTGTTAGGTGAAATTTTTCCTACAAAGGTCCCTTAATTATCACAATGTATTATTTCTATAAACTTTCAATCCAAGAATTTCCTTCGTTATCCCCATTATGCCTTATGCCTTATACATATTGAATGGTTTTATTATTATGAAAAATTTTAGTATTCTAGTTCATAATTATAAGAAACATGTAAGACAATCATGCTGCTAAATCGTAATATGACATTCCCTACACCACATTATTTTTTTTATATAAAAGGTTTTAGTTTTCTAGATTAACGTCTGTGTCGAGTTAACTAGCCTTAAAAGTTACCTCAATTGATTGAACCATATTCAAAAGAATGTTGTCAACAAGGAAGCCATAGAACAGTTCAAATTAGTGAAGTCCCTCTAGTTTATTAGACACTATTGTGGTTGAAAATTAATCCACACTCTCTATCCAAATATATTGGGAAAGTGTGGATCTCTTGAGGTATACAAATTTTTTAATATCTATATAAACCAACAGAAATGCAAAAAAATTAACCATTAGCTCTACCAATCAATGTTTGAACCCATAGAATTAAAAGTTCAATAAAAGTTCAAAGAAGGTAAAATACATAAGCAATACATGTTATTCTAGGAAAGAAACCACTTCCATCTCATTTTCTCTGAAAATATGATGCAAATATAGAGTATAAAACAACCACCCAATCGAATGTCTCTATATAAATAATATTTTTCCCATGTTTCTTGAAATTAATTACAATTATTCCAACACCCAGCGTTTTGTCAAGGGTTTTACTATGTCGGTGACAACATTATCTAATAGGTTATTAGATTCACTTAACTTTAGTTCCCATGCAAAAGTGATCTCAATATTTAGAATTCCAATATTATAATTGTGATAGATGGATTGTTTCAGTATCAAAAACTAGCTACTAAAGCTAATTATTAATTGCACACTAGAAGTGAAGAGCATATACTTTCCAACATTGGTCATGTTACTGTTAACATATTATGAATAATCATTAGCTAAAGGTGAATTTGTTTTTAGTATACATTATTTTTTTGTCTTGGAATTTGTGGTTTTAAAAGGGATTTCAATCTTTTCTTATATGGATTTGGATGCTAGAACATATATTTGAATAACATTTTATGATTTTCCTTTTCCATATTGTACTTCTTATGATGTTTAGGCGTCTATAGAAAAAATACAGAGAAAGAAGATCAAAATTTAATATATGTATCTAATTATCAATGCATTATATAAAATATTTAATAAACATATTGAACTTAGAGTGATAGTGAGATGAGATCATTAAGGATACACTATAATTGACAAATCTCCTTTTGTGGTGCTAGTCTGTTCACCTAAAGCTAGGCAAATAACAACCCTTTCTACTTGTAGAAAATATTATAGAATATTGATTTCCAAAATTCTTTTTTATCCTGGTTTGAAAAAGGTATTCTTGGGCTTTGAATAACAAAGGCTAAAATTGGGTTCATGTAAATTTTGTCACATAAACATGGAAGGATAATGTGTTCCATGTAAATTTTGTCACAGAAACATGGAAGGATAATGTGTTCCAGATATTTAGAAGAATGATTCGGTTGTAAAATTTGACTTGTTTCATGTTTTATTGTAAGTGTAATTCTAGTCTTATATTTGAAAACCCCTTTAAGATTTTGAAAAAAAAAAAAAAAAAAAAACCTAGTTCTAATGGGTACAATTCTTGCAATTGAAATAAGAATTTAGATGAAAGGATATCTTGTTTTGTTATCACATAAAAAATAATGTTCTTATCCCTTTCTATTTTATAAATAAAAAAAAAAAAAAAAACTAAAATAAATGTTACCATTAACTAAAATGATAAATTTATATTATTATAATTTGTTGGAAAATTTAATCCCAACCACCTGTTAGGTATCAAAATGGTCCTTCAAAGTGTGCTATTTCTGATTGTGCTAGTTAAGTTTCACAGTTTAGTTTAAGTCAAGTTTGACTTCAAACATTTATTACTGATGTTTTCAATGTAATCTTATTTAAGTGATTTGCAATACTAAGAAGAGCACATTCTCTGCTCCACATTTTGCTCTCTTCAATTTTTGTCATGTATCAAAGCTTAGACTGTGTAAGACTCTTTGACAAAGCAACAGAGATCAGAGAAGTTTGCATAGGACTCCCACATAGAGCAGAAACGTGAGCGAAGAGAGAAAAGCAGAGAGATAGGCGAGCCGACACAAGACTCTTTGACAGAACAACGGAAGTTTCAAAATGCATGCAGCGAAGAAGCAAATAGAGCATAAGACTCTTTGAGAGCAACAAAATTTTGAAAAAACCTGCGAAGAAGCAGCAAGAGAACGAGCCAATTCTTAAAAAGAAGTCGAGCCAGTTCTTAAAAAGAAAATCAAATTACATCCACAATAACGCATCAAAGAAGTTAATCTAGTGCGTTATTAACACAGCCCAGAAATTCAACAGAAGCGTTAGGCGTTATAGCACAAAAGAGAAGGTTTAGAAATGGCGTAATACTTCCACCCTTTCTGGCCTCACGCTCCATCCTAAAGGGGCACAGTGCGTTATAGTAACATACGGCAAAGGCACGAGACAAAGAAAGCTCGGAAATTGAAGCGGAATTTTTTTGCACGAAAAAGTTAACAAAAAAGGCACTTGGAAACACGTTGATAGGAAGTACCCAGTCAACATAGTGGAGAATGCACACAAAGAAGGCAGTTCGGTATTTTTTCACCCAAAAAAAATGCACGAGGAAAGGTTTTCTTTTAATATAAAAAGGATCTCATGATCATATGAGAAGAACGTTTTGTTTTTTTAAATAAAAAACGTTGAAGAAAAAGGTGAACTTTTTTTAGGAAGAATGATTTCCAAGAGAATGTGGTTTTGTTGTATTTTTTATAAGTTTTTGTTTTAAATAAAAACTTGAATTTGTTACGAGGTGGTACTTGATTTAATTTTGTTGTAAAAAAAGGCTTTGCATTATTTTTGGTTGAAAAAAAATAGAAAAAGGACGTTGTTTTAGTTAATTTTAGGCATTGTGATATTTTTGTAAAAGCTTTGTGAAAGTGTTGTTTTAGTAAGGAATTTTTGGAAGCAAAGTCTTTTTAGAGCATTTGTAGACTCGTTTGTTTGTGGAAACAAAGCATCAATGAAAATTTTATTGCAGTTAGATGTGATGTCTACAATTTGTTTTGTTTATTGAGTCGTAGTGAGCCAACACTCACCAAATGGAAAAAGCCAAGAGGTTTCCCTTGATTTCAGAAGCCAAGACAGCGAAGGAGGCCTTGAATACCCTTGAGTGGAGTTTTGGCGTAAGGGGGAGTATTGAAGTTGAAGATGAAGGTGGATCTATAACTTCAGATCTACATCCAGATGAAAGGATTGTTGAATTCGACTGTGCTCAACCACAAGTGGATGATATTTGTGAAGAAGTCGCAGAAGCAAGAGAGAAGAAGCACATAGATGCTCATGAACCCCGCTTTGCACAGCCGCAAGTGGATGAAAATTTGGTAAATCCAGCAACAAAGCTTGCTGATGAAATTTTGGTGAATCGAGCAAGAGAGCTTGCTCATGACAATGAAACTGCCATTGGAGCAGTCAATTCTATGGCGAATCCAACAATTAATATTTGTTGATGCAATCTTTGATGAAGAATTACTAGCTAATGATGAATGGTTGCAGGTGATGCAACAAAAACATCATATAGACATGATGTTATTTAGTGAGAAAAGCCCAATTGAGTCAGTAGAAGACAACTTGTTTGCAACAACACATGTTAGTAAAGAAGTCGAAGAGATAGAGATAAAAACTGAAGAAAAGACAAAAAAGGAAGCCCACAAAGAGAAAATAGAGACAAAGGCATAAAGAGAGTTGGAAGTGCAATAGAAGGAAGCTCTCATTACAGAGAAGAAGGAACATAACCAATGTGGTTCTACAAATATTTTTAATTGTAATGTTGATTTTTAGTGTGCAGGTAAAAATAACGATTATGAAGAAGAATTAAATTTGCTTGAAGGAGAAAGTTTGCAGAGAAGCTGCAGAAATGAATCTTGAAGACAACATCGATGAGATGAACAAATTAATGAAATTTTCGGGTATTGGAGTCCTCAAGAAATGAAATTATATTATGGTCTGATGTTGTAGCAGATTGATGATGAAAATCGCACTACAGAAGATAATATGTGGCAACAGCCCACATACAACTTGTTTTTTGAAGAAGTCAAGGATATTCTTAGGCAACCTGAAAAAATGGAAGACCTGCACCAGCAAATGAAGAAACTGAGGTTTGAAAGATACAACAAAGAGAAAAAGTAGAAACAATTTACAGGCTATAGGATCTGGAAAAAGAGAAGAAGAAACGTTGAAGCCAATTTCTATATTGTAAGCCTAGCTAACACATAGACAAGCATCTTAATTGAATTTTTTATGTGGATGTAATTAAGAGGGAGTGTTGGAGAATCTAATCCCAACCACCTGTTAAGTGTCAAAACCATCCCTCCAAGTGTGGTAGTTCAATTTCACGTAGTCTAGTTTAAGTAGAGTTTGAATCAAGAGATTTATGACTGATGTTTCCAATGTAATCTTATTTAAATAATTTGTAATACTGAGAAGAACAAGTTCTCTGCTCCACAATTTGTTCTCTTCAATTTTTGTCATAATTATCCAAAGAACATGTTACACTTGAAAACAACATCAACTAAAGAGAAATGTATTTATTCAAAGTCAAGTCCATGTATACTCTTAAATTCCACTATTCTTGCACTTTGTACGATCTTGATATTCACTCTAGTGCCCCTCTTCCACCACTTCTAAACTTCATAAAAAACATTATATCCAACCATGCACCTTTGTCCATATTTCCTTTGAACCGAGTGACTAGAGTGGCGACCGTATTTAGTCTGTTTTCCCTGAATTCATAAATTCTTTTGCTCATAACTCACAGTCCATATTATCAATAATAAACCGGTAACAAACAAGTCAAAATATGTGGTAAGGTTAGTTTTTCCTTAAATTTAGAATCTCTCTATTACGACTATTTTAGGAAAATATAATAATACCATGCAGTTTAAAGTACACATTAAAAAATCCAATTTAAAATAGATAATAACGGAAAATTTTAAAGAGAAAAGCTAAATTAGTGCTTAAACAAATTGACGATGCATAGGGAGAGGAGGCAAGTGCGGCTTGCTCCTAGAATGTCGGGATTGCAAAGCATAAACCAAAATTATTTCTACTGAAACAAAGTTAAAAATATCAACTGGCTAACAATGTTAGAAAATATTTTAAGTCTGTCAAACATAGTTAAAAACCTAAAGCAAATACAACACAAGGAGGTTGATCAAATAATCCAGAGACAGGAGCGGTGTTTGAGATTGAGATACACACCTGGGATAGCAGATTTGTTCAAAGACAACCAAGGGTTTCAACAGACTTTTCCCATTTCTCTCATCCCAACATTCCAAATCATTTATTCATTCTGTCATAACCAAACGCTCAAGGCAAAGGAAGGTCTTGTATGAGATTTGAACTTCATTGGAGATTTGTGAAATTAGTTTACATAAAGAAAGAGAAACGGCTAGCTCGGAACAAGGAAAAATATAACAGATACATAAAAATAACATAACAGGTGCAAAACACCCCTAACAGAGTTACAGAAAGAGAAATGGCATAATAGAATAGATACATTAAAAAAAAATAGCATAACGGACACAAGACACAAAACACTCATGGAAAAATTATAAATGAGCACTGATCTTCATGAATGGAAAAATGATCCTTGAGCAACTCGACCGCTTTGTTCCACCTTATCCAACTTCCTCCATCATATATAAACACGCACACCCAAGAAATTAAAGAAAAGAATTGAACACCTCAGAAAACAGACACAATGGGACTCAAATGCACGCACAGGGAGAAGCGCACTGAGAGAGGTGGAAGAGGGAAATGGCCTGAAATTGTGGAGGACATGAGTTATATATAGACACACCTCTTTCTTTTTCAACTTACACTTCAACGACTATAAGTCTTATAGGGTAGAAGCACCCCTATGTTTCCAACTCAACTTTGAGATAGGATAAAAATAGATTAGGTCTAGGAATTGGTTATCTAGGTTCGACTTTTATCAATGACTATAAGAGAGAGCATTTTTTCTCAATTTTATTTTTTTCACTTTCTTCTGCAATTGCTATAAGATGGGGTGGGTTCTCTTTTTCGAATCGATTACCTTTAGGCATTGGCTATCTTCAGGGGACTTTTATCAACGGCTATAAGACAGAGAGCCTGTATTTTTTCTCAATTTTCTTTTTTGCACTTTCTAGGAGATGTGGTGCGTCCTCTTTTTTTAATCCAGATAAAATATATCACATTTAATTAATAAATGCATTTTTTTTTATGGTTAAAATTTTAAGAATTATAAGTTTAATTTATTTAATTTATTTAATTTATCAAGTTCTAGTTTTTTAAAAGTATGTTTAATTTAATTAAAAAAAATTCGCATTGCCACTCAGGACCGTGCTCTGCCTGCGCGCGCCCCTTGAGACTGCACCCTCTCCCCAGCTCCGCGGCCGCCTGGGCCTTGGCCCCCTGCCATGGCCCCTATGGATTCTTCACGGGAAGGAGTCGACCCTCAGAGAGCCTTCTCAGAACTTGTGAAGTCCCTCCCTCCACAACGCCCACGACTTGCACTATCAAAATTTGTTAAGAAATTGGATGTTCTTCAGGAAGTTCAACTACCTCCAGTTCTACCTCGCATGGCAGCTTTATCTCTAGCTAAAAGGGGACTAATAGGTCAATTTACAGGCCTTTGGCCCTCTCCCAGAACAGTCCAACGATGGGTCGAAAGAAATTGGTCTGACAAAATTCAAGGGAAAATAGCCATTAGGTTTTGTGGGAAAGGTTATTACACATTCCACTTTGAATCCAAAGAGGATAAGGACTTAATCTTCAGGAATGGGCCCTATTTCATGGACTCTAGGGGCCTCTACCTCAACAAATGGACCCCAGACTTTGATCCCGAACTGGACGTCCCTAGTGCTGTTCCGGTTTGGGTCCGTCTCCCTCACCTCCCTCTCCACTGTTGGGGAGATGAGTCTGTTCGTGCTATTGGGAACGCTGTTGGCAAATACATAGATCGCAGCGAACCGAAGGACAACATGCAGGCATGTGCAAGAATCTGTGTCGAAGTGGATCTTGGCAGAGGACTCCCCGAAGCAATAAAGCTGAAAGTGGACGAATGGAGCCATGTCCAGCAACTGGACTACGAACAGATACCATTTAAATGTAAGGTATGTCACGAATATGGACATTTTGCCAATAGATGTACTAAACTTGTTGATGCAGAGAGCGGCGAACAAGAAGGCCAGTGGGAAACAGTTAAAAAGAAGAAGTCTGGCCCTCCTTCCAAGCCATCCTCTGAATCTGATCCTCCCGCTCCCTCTGTACCGCGACCCCCTCCTTCCTCCCCTTCTCCATCTGCCCTCCCCTCTCCTGATCCGCCCCTCCCCTCCTCTTCTAATCCCTTTCTAGCCCTTTCCTCCCTTGATCCTTCTGAGGAACCCTCCCTGCCCCCCTTGATCATACCCGAGCTCTCTGATCCACACCCCTCCCAGATCACCTCATCGCAGGCCTCCCTCGAGCCCCCTCTCTCCAGGATAACCAGAAGCTCTTCTAAAGACCATGGAACTTCCTGTGACAATCATAAAAAGCCTGGACCTGGTAGAAAATTAGCCAAGCAGCACAGGGATGAGAATGCCCAGAAAGACTTAGCCATGGGAACGCAAACTCCAATAGAATCTTTCATTTTGGGACACCAAGAGAAAGAGACAAATCAAAAAGACAAAGAGAGGCGAGCACCTCTCCACACGCCAAGTACCCAATGATGAAAATCTTGTCTTGGAACAGCAGGGGTTTAGGGCACCCCACTAAAGTTGCAGCCCTCAGAGATTTAGCTCATAATGAAAAGCCAGACATTTTATTGATACAGGAGACAAAACAAGACCAGCAAGAAATGAGAAGAATAATAGATAAGCAGAAACAATACAAAGGATGCGCCAATGACTCAAGAGGAGCTTCCGGAGGAATCGCCACCATTTGGGACCATGGAAAATGGAACTGCACTGCAACAACCCTTCACCAGCATTGGATTAGAACTGCTCTGGACAGCAGAATTGATAACCATACAGTAATTATCTACAATGTTTACGCCCCCAACCACTACAGAGAAAAGGAAATCTGCTGGGAAGATCTTAAGGCCAGCATCGATGGGGAGTCAAACTCAAACATCATAGTGGCAGGTGACTTCAATCTTGTTATGCATGCCAACGAAAAAAGGGGCAGGTGCTTCACGCCAGATCCCTTTAGAGGTCGACTGGAGGCTATATGTCAAGAGCATGAATTAGTGGATGTTGCTCCTAAAAATCGCAGGTACACATGGAGCAATCGCAGGATTGGCATCGGCAATATAATGGAGAGGCTCGATAGGTTTTTAATCAATATCTCGTTCCTCTCTTCCTTTTCAGTTGGTTATGCCAGCGTTCTTACTACCTCAGCCTCCGACCACTACCCTATTACTCTCACTCTGGAAGCTCATCGCCCCCTAGGACCTATACCTTTCAAATACAGTCCCCTCTGGAGTTGGGTTCCAGCAGTCAGAGAAACTGTTCAGGGGGCTTGGATTCAGCATGTAGAAGGCTCCCTAGGCTACATTTGGGAGACCAAATTAAGAAGAACCAAACAGGTGATTAAGGAATGGGCCAAAGAGAACTACAAGGAGCCTGAGGAGGCTAAAAAGAAAATTAAGAACGATTTAGAGAATGTCCAACGAATGATAGAAGAACATGGTCTTTCTCAGCAAAATAAGGAACAAGAAAGCGTGCTCTATACACAACTGAGCCACATAAACAGGGAGGAAGAATCCAAATGGCGCTTAAAATCTAGGCAGCTATGGCTTCAAGACGGAGATAAAAATACAGCTTTTTTCCACAAACAAGCCACAGCTCGAAAGCTCAGGAACAATGTAAGCTCCATCTTGGACAATGAAGGAAATTTGCACAACACCCAAGAGACCATTAGAAAGGCTGCCACCGAGCACTATAGAGACCTCTTAACTGAAACTAAAGGAGAAGAGGACTATACTGATTTGCTCCAACATCTACCCAAAGGAATCACTAAGGAGATGAATGATAGCCTTAATAAGGAAATCGAAGAAGAGGAAATCAGAAGGGCGATTTGGAATCTGCATCCCGATAAGGCCCCTGGGCCTGATGGATTCCCAATATGTTTCTACAGAGCGTTCTGGGGATTAATCAAAAAGGACTTGATCAAGATGATTAGATGGATTCAGAGAAAAGGCAAAATAGGCGGCTACACCAACGCCACCTTCCTCGCCCTCATCCCTAAAGAAAATCAGCCCACCTCCTTCTCCAGATTCCGTCCCATTTCCCTCTGCAATTCCTCCTATAAAATTCTGTCCAAAATCTTAGCCTCTCGCCTCAAACCATTCCTCCCCACTTTGATTTCTGAAAACCAAGGAGGTTTCTTGCCCAATAGGCAAATCACTGATTCCATTCTTCTAGTGCAAGAAGCCATTCATTCGAGCCTCTCCAGGAAGGAGAAAGGGTTTGTACTCAAGCTTGACCTGGCCAATGCCTTTGATAGAGTTAGGCACTCCTTCCTTATAGCTGTCCTAAAAAAGATGGGGTTTGACTTGTCCTTCATTAGCCTAATCACTGCTTGCATCTCTGGGCCCTGGATTTCTCCCCTAATTAATGGCAGACCAGGTGAAGCCTTTCAATCCACACGGGGTCTTAGACAGGGCTGCCCCCTCTCCCCCTATCTATTTATCCTTATGGCAGAATCTTTTAGTCAAGCCCTTGACTACAATAGAAGAGCGGGCCTCATCACAGGAATCAAATTTGGGCATGGAGCCAAGAACATCAACCACTCTCAGTTTGCCGATGATACCTTGCTTATTGGAGGAGCCTCCACCACAATAGCGAGAAGGTTTAAGAAACTTCTTGACCAATTTATGGGGTACTCTGGAGGCCTAGTCAACCAGCTCAAAAGTTGCATATACGGATGGAACTCTTCAAATCAGGTTATTCATAATATAGCAAATATTTTTGGTGTTTCCTGCAACCTGGAATGGACTCATTTTTCTTACCTGGGCATGCCTGTGAGCCTAGGACCACTAAAGGCAGGAACCTGGGACAGTATCATTGATAAAGTGAAGCGTAAGGTGCAGCAATGGGGCTCATTGTGGCTCAACCCAGCTGGCCGTCTTGTCCTCCTCAAATCAGGTATTTCTTCTCTTCCTCTTTATCGTTTCTCTCTATACCAAGCCCCAGCTACCTTCCATCACAAAATGGAAGTTGTTCTCCGCCATTTCCTATGGCAGGGGGGGAAGAACGAAAAAAGGAAGTTCAACTTAGTCAGCTGGAAACATGTCATTCAAACCCAAGACAGAGGAGGTCTTGGTATCAGGTCCCCTAAGTTCTTAAACCTTGCCTTTGGGGGGAAGATTGTTTGGAGGCTCATAACAGGTCCTTCTTCGTGGTGGAAAAGGGTGCTGGAAGCCAAATACTTGAACTTCCCCAGACAGCAATTACTCGACACAGCTATTCCCAACAGAGACTCCTCAAAAATCTGGAGATTATGCAAAAAAGCTATTCCATTCATGATTTAGAACACATCCAAAGTCCCCATGGGGGGAGCGAGTATTAATATTGGGGCTGATAAAATCCTGGGACAGCAACCAATGAACAGGCACGAAGAAACAATTCCCATTCTAAATTTCTTCAACAACAGGGGTATCCAATATCTGGACCAAATCTCTAATTGGGATCCACAATCTCATATCTGGCTAGGGTGGTCTTTTCCGGTTATACCCAATGAACTTAACCCTAGTCTATGCTTCCTGCAGTCTCTCCTTCATAGTAAAGCTCCCATCAGGAAGAATGAGAGGGATAGCTTTCGTTGGGATTTGACTGGATCCAATTACACAGTCCAAGCGGGCCACCAGTATCTCTGCAACAGCACTTTCCCCATGACTCTATGGAATCATTGGAAAATGGTCTGGAAGTCAGAGGCACTTCCAAAAATCAAATTTTTTATTTGGGCTCTGCTAAAAGGGAAAATTTTAACAGCAGAGAATTTGCAAAAAAGGGGTATCAATGGCCCATCTCGATGCCCCAACTGTCACAACGCTGAAGAAACGATGCATCACCTCTTTGTAGACTGCCCCTTTGCTGTTAACTGTTGGAAAAATTTGTCTCCCACTGATAACTTACCTTGGAACTCTCAGCATTCTATAGGGGAAGTGATTCACATCTGGAAAAAAAGTTGTCCCTGGAAAAACAAAAGGAGCAATCTGGTGAAGAGAGTATGGAACACCCTTTCTTACACCATGCTATGGCGTATTTGGCTAGCGAGGAACCGGAAAATCTTCAAGAACAAGAGCTCAGCCATAAGAATAATTTGCAATAAGGCCAAAAATCTTGCCCTGGAAACTATCTCCATCAAAACTCATAGCAGCATAGACGCAACAATGTATAGCGTGGAAGAGCGAAATTTCATAAGTTACATCCTGGATAAAAATAACATCGCTCAGAAAGGCAGCATGGTGAATGAGCAACGCAGCCAGGAATCTCACTCCTGGAAAATAAGGCTAAAAGAGGAGGAGTTCGTAAGCTGGATTCAAAAATGCAATAGCTTTTATCTTTTCTTCGACGGGGCTTCTAAATCAAACCCAGGGATCGCTGGAGCTGGGGGAATGATCTTCAACGCTAATGGGGAATGTATTCTATATTATGAATGGGGCCTAGGGAACATTTCGAATAACAGGGCGGAAGCGTTAGCCCTATACCAGGGACTAACTCAGCTAAACAGATTGGGAATAAGAACAGCCAAGATCTTTGGAGACTCCTCTGTTGTCATTAATCTCATGGTTCATCAGAAAGAGTCGCCCAATGTCCTTCTCCAGCAAGTCATACGGAGAAATCAACTGCTGCATCAGACAATGGACAATCTACAGTATTACCATATTCTTCGAACTCTCAATAAGCAGGCCAATAGACATGCCAACAGGGCTTGCGAAAGGACAGCAGGTAGCCTACGTTGCAACGATGAGGAGAGCCAACAGGCCTTGCCATGATTCGAATCAACCCAATCAGCATCAAATTGAACAGCTCTGACAGAAAGGAGTGGACTCAGATATCCCAAATCCACAACATGATCACTATCTGCATAGAGATTCGACAAAGATATTATCCCTGCAAAAATCTACACATTCTCAGTAATCTCGCCAGCTTCTCTCACTTCACTCTTGGCAATCGGGCTTCCCAGGACAATCATCTGATCACCCTGCGCCATTCTATGGAATCCCGCTCCTTCCCCGTGATGGGTCTTCATCCCTCCCGCCTCACCTTATATTCTCCTCCCCTCTTCCTTCTTCATGCGTCCCTATTCCTGTATGCTACTCATAGCGCCCTCTTTCGGCACTCTTCTCCTATTTCTCTTCAGAGCCCTGCTGCCTGCGCTGCATTTTTTGCCCGAATCCGCAGACAGTTCCTTTCTGCTCCTATCCACCTTTTAAATCTCTCTCCCCCGCCTACTTCAATGGCTCGCAATGAGGATTGTTTGCATTGCTCAGATCTTCAAGCTGAGCTGGAAGAAATCAGAGCCCAGCAAAATATTTTGGACAACCAGCAGAGGAATCTGGAAGCAAGAGTCGACAGCCAGAACCGCGCCATCAATGACAAGTACCGAGCAGAAATTGATCTGTTCTTGCACAGGGTCTCTTCCCTTCATGAACAATTCAACCATTTGTCCAACAGGTGCAGCCACGCAGAGGAGTCCATAACGATCCTGAAGTACATGATGGACAAAAGCAACAACGCAGTCCCAAGCTCTTCAAGTGCCAAGCAAACAGAAGGGGATGCAAAGCCGGAGGAATCCACAGCAAGGCACATTAGTCACATTAACATAGATTAGAGATGTTTTGCAAATGTCAATTTCTGTTGTCCCAATATGTAAGAGTTTACTTTAGCCAAGAGTTTCTCAAAGACAGAACAAGGAGGATCAAGGAGAAAGTCCTGTTTTGTAACTCCATTGATCCTGGCATCTTTCTGCACTTAATGTACCTCAGGAGTCCAAACTCCCCTTTTTTTCAGATATCAATATAGCAACCGACTTTGTGAAAAAAAAAAAGTATGTTTAATTAATAAATGAAATTATTTTTTATGAGTATTTCAATGGTTAATTTTGTTTAAAATTACGTAAATTTTTTTAATAATTATAAGTTTAATTCATTTAATTTATCAAGGTCAAGTTTCTTGAAAAAATTGAGAGTGTTGAATTCTTTTATGCATTTAAAAATACATTTTAAATAATAAAAAATCATAATCTTGCTAGAAATTGTATTGTGCCAAATAAATCATTTTGTCTATTAATTACACTACTCCAAGATATATTACCTACTCCAAAATATATAATTTTAATTATCTATATATGAAAACGACATACAGTGAAAAAAAAAAAAAAAAATCATATCCTCTCTCTTTCAAAAAGTTTCACACAGTGAAGCAAATTAAGAGCATTTTAAGAACATTTTATTCCGTAAGTGTGTAAAGTTTAAACGTAAGTGTGTAAAGTTTAAGTAACATTCTTCAAAACTAGTTTTCAAAGTGAATACCATGCCACTATAATCAATCGTGTGTGTGAGAGAATTTATTTTAATAATCCCTCGTATAAGAGAGAATTTATTTTAATGAATAAATTTCCATATTTAATGTATGTTTACTATTTAATGTCTCTTTCTTTACTGATTTGAAAATTGAGTGATATTAAAAGCGGTTTCATTTTTAGTTTATAGAGTGAGATTTACAATCTCATGTTTAACCAAGCAACTATTTAACATGGTTTAAAACCTTATTTATATTGTGTTTAAAATACTTAGAGAAATTGTTAAAGTTGAGATTTATTTAATTTTCAAGTACATGATCTATATACAAGAAAAATACAAAAAAAACGCAAATGTTGTGTCTTTTTATTTTTTAATTATTGGTACATATTTTTCTGGAACTTTTAGAAATTTATTTTTTTCCATTTGTAGGAACTTTTTTAACATGGTTTAAAACTTTATTTATATTGTGTTTAATATATTTAGAGAAATTGTTAGAGTTGAGATTTTTTAATTCTTAAGTACATGACATGATTTATATACAAGTAAACTATAAAAAAAATCAAATGTTGTGTCTTTTTATTTTTTAATTATGGGTACATATTTTTGTGGAATTATTAAAAATTTATTTTTTTCATTTGTAGGAACTTTTGTGTTCCAATATATTATCAAAAATAATTAAAAAATTAGAATAAGACTTTTTACATAGTAGGTTTTAATTTCTCGGAGCAAGAATTTCTCAATAGAATGTTTTATACTTATATAAATTGTTTTTTCCTTAATAAAGAGGTAAGAGAAAACATTTTTGAAGAATTGATAGGGAGCTCGTAAGGGGTCTTGTGATGGAAAGAGACACATTGTGATTGGTGTTAGTTTCTCTTGTTTACATGAATGCAAGAGCTACCAAACCTACATATAGCATTAGAGAATTGTTTCAATGGATTACAAACTAAATTTTGAAATATAATTCTTAATACATAATGTGATTAAGAATTATCGTTTGTCTTAACTTAAGATAAATGTACATTTTTTTTCTTTTGTCTCACCTTAAGACAAATAAAAAATTATTATATTGGTTTAAGACAAAATTAACTTTTCCTCCTAAATCAATCTCTTAGAAACCCCCCTTTTTGCCCAAGGCTTTTTATTTCAACTTAAGGTGGATGAGGATATGTTGACTTTTTTTTTTTTTTAATTTATGGCCTAGATTGATACTCAAGGGATTTTTTTTTTATTTTTTTAATTGACGGCCTAATTGATTTTGAAGGGAAAACGCTCAATACATGCTTAGTCTTAATGCTTATCAACAATTGTAGTGTGTTACAGAGTTTGTTAGCTTGCATTGAATTTTAATAAATTATGCTTATCAACAATTGTAGTGTGTTACAGAGTTTGTTAGCTTGCATTGAATTTTAATAAATTTAAAAAGCGCAAGGTGACTTTGCCCACTAGTTTCCTAGGGATTTGAGATTATCCCAATTCTAATAAGTTCATATTCTAATTAGATGGGGAAATTAATATATAAGAAAATTTTATTTAGAAAAATGGTCTATTTTACAATAAGATGTGTAATTCCTTTTTGTCTCAAAATTAAATTAGATTCATGCCACATGGCTCCCCGCCCACCAATTTCCTAGGGATTTGAGATTATTCCAATTCTAATAAGTTCATATTCTAATTAGACGGGAAAATTAATATATAAGAAAAAATTATTTAGCAAATTGGTCCATTTTACAATAAGATGTGTAATTCATCTTTTTCCTTAAGTTAAAGTTGACCCATAACCTTTTTATACATGTTTAATCAAGTAAATGTGTACATTGGTAACGCATTCTTCATATTGCAATAATTTTTCTATCACACTAGTTTTTCTGTTATATTTATAAAATTTTCGATTATATCAACTACATCAATATTTTTAATATAATTATAATAATTTAATAATATAAACATATTATACTTAAAATTTTAAATCATAAATCATAGTATTTGTTACACATAATCTTTAAATACATAAAATACTTAATATTTTAAACTATATTAATAGTTGTTGGCACCCTGGATATTCCTGAGATTGCAAATCTCTCACTCTATCAACTAAAACCAAAATAGATTTTAATATATTACTTCATAAACAACACACTTTTTCAAACTATATATATAAACCATTATAATAGTGGTTGGCACATATCTCATTCTATGAACTAAAATCGAAATAGATTTTAATATTACTTCCTAAACCACACACTTTTTCAAATTATATATATAACGTGTGAAAAATGAAATTTTAGTCATTAAAATAAATTTACGTATACATGGCATGCACATTCTAAAATATTTCTTTTAATAATGCTTTTAGAACTTTTACATTTATTACTTACTAAATGAAACGTTCATAATTTGTTTTATGTGAGAAACTTTTAAATCAAAGAGCATATTCGATAAAGGTAATTTGTTTTCTTTGCCATGTGCTTTCAAAGAGAGATATCTCAAGGTAATATTTATCTTATCAAAGTTGAGTTGAAAAGAGAGGCTTATCCCATCTCATAGCCGTTGAAGGAAGTGCAACCAAGCAAATTATAGCCGTTGAAAAAGTGCCAAAAAGCAAATGGATTAAAAACACAGGGTTTACACTAATCTTATAGCCGTTGGCGAAAAACTAATATAAGTAATCGATCTCATTGAGAGGGCTATCTTATAGCCGTTGAAGGCAAATTATAGCCGTTGAAAAATTCCAAAAAGCAAATTGAATAAAAACACAGGGTTTGCACTATCTTATAGCCGTTGAAGAAATTCTCTGGCGAAAACCTATAGGTAATCCATCTCATTGAAAGGGCTATCTTATAACCTTTAAAGGAAAAGTGTACGTTGGAAAAGCAACCTATAGGTAATCCATCTCAATGAGAGGGCTATTTTATAGCCGTTGAAGGAAAAGTGTAAGTTGGAAAAGCAACAGGCTTCTTTATATATAACTTGTTGCAGGTCATCTCTCTTCCACCTCTCTCCGTTGTTTACAGTGTTGGAAGCGCTTCTCCCTATAAATCAAAGTCCTTTGTGTCTTAAGCGTTTGAGTCTGTTGTCTATATGTGATGGAAGAGGCTGGTTCTGGACCATCACCAGCTGTAAACAACTCCAAATATAAGGTGGAAGAAAGCAGTTGTCATGAAAAATCAGAGCTCACTGTCACATGGTATGTGTTGTGGGGCTTAACAACTCTCATAGGGGTGTTTTGGGTATATTTTGTTCTTCCCTTGCCCGAGGACTTTTTTTATGTATATTGTGTTTCTTTTTCTTCTGTAAACTAATTTCATGAATCTCCAATGAAATTTGAAACTCATTAACGACATTCCTTTTCTTAATTTTTTTAGATCAGAATGAATATATGATATGGAGCGTTTGGATGACAAACATGGACAGATACAGAACTGATAAGCGTGATCATTGAAATCGGGAATTGCTCAAACCCTCAGCCATGTTCTCAGTCATGTTTGATTAAATCTGCAATCCGAGGTGAGTATCTTTATCTCAAATCCCGCTCAAGCCTCCACATTATTTGATGAACCTCCTCGTCCTGTGTTTGCTTCAAGGTTTGAATCCTGTTTGACGGAACATAAAATATTTGGTAACTTTGTTAGATATAATTTTAGTGTTAACAATCCCCATTTTCTAAGAACAAGCTCCACTCGCCTCCGCGTCCTCTGCTTCTCCCTTTTATTTAGCATTTAATTTAATTTTTCCTTTTTAAATTTATTTGGCATTATCTTTCCTAAGGGAAACCCACTAACAACCTTACCATATATTTTCACTTATTTGTTTACTACACTAGTTTATTCTTAGTAATATGGATTGTAAGTTGTGAGCAAAGAGTCTTTGAATACTGTGGCTCGTCACTCGTTCAATAACAATGATATGAACAATTATATTGTTAACTATCAACACCATTGTTTATTTAAAAGATTTAATAATAATATTTTTTTAAATATTTTGATCACTTAATTATTATAAATTTAAATGAATATATTGAGACCACCTCTGATCCGCTCGTTTAACAGTTTCGCTGCCCATGGAAATTCCAAAATGCCGCACAGCAATTACAAAAATTTAGATTTATCTTTTGAAAATTCAAAAACTGTGTTTAAAAACAATTACAGATATTTCATTATTAAAAACAAAACTACAATTACAATTATAAATAAATAATTATAGAAAGATAAATAATTATTTTTTTTAATGATTTCTCTCTCATCAAAGGTACCCATCATTCTGACCCCATTTATGCCAATTTAGCTACTTTACATCGTGTTGGGTCTTTCCGTGTATGGTAATCAGTTGTATCAGATAATATGGTTTGAATAGTTTCAAAATTAGTTTGATTTTTTTTTATTGGCTTACATTTTTGTAATCTTGGTTTTGGTTTTCTTTGTTCTGTTTCCATATTTAGTTATTCATAATTAAAATATATCTATATCTATATAGATATATAATATAAGTTACTAATAATGAAAATTTATTTTGCTTTTTAAGTTATATTTTTAACTATATCTTCCTTGTAATAAAAATGTCTAGCACATACTATTTATTATGAAATAAACATCATAGTGATATAATTTTTGTCAAAATTTAATGATTATTTAGGTTGCACTAAAATTATTATTATTTGATTTTTTTTTTAATATGCGATATAGTGATATAATTTTTATCAAAATTTAATGATTATTTAGGTTGCACTAAAATTATTATTAACTGATTTTTTTTAAAGATGCGATGGCATTGTTTGCTATTATTTAGATTCTAATTTCTATTTTAAAGAATTATTATTTAATTTTTTATTTAAAATAATTCTTTATAATATAAAATATAGGTTACTAATAATGAAAAAATATTTTTTCTTTTAAGTTATATCTTTAACTATATCTTTCTTGTAATAAAAATGTTTAGCACATACGATTTATTATGAAGTAAACATCATAGTGATATAATTTTTATCAAAATTTAATGATTATTTAGGTTGCACTAAATATTATTATTTAATTGATTTTTTTTTAAGATGTAATGTCGTTGTTTATTGATTGCTATCATTTAATTAGAATGTTTTAATTATTATTTCTTCTACATCTCACTTTTGAGTAAGGAAATTACTTTTTCTTTTAGAGGGATGGAGAAGAAGGGAGAGGAAGTGTGAGGGAAGATAGAGGAAGAGGACGAGAGGGATAGAGAAAGAGAGGGATAAAGGGACGAAGATAAAGAGAGAGCAAGCAAGGGATACGAAAAGAGGGAGAGTGAGATAAAAGGAGGGAGGAAGAGCAAGAGAGAGAAAAAGAGAGGGGGAGGGGGCTAGAGAGAGAGGGAGTGAGGAGGGAGAGGGACAGGGATGGAGAAAGCGAGAGAGGGAGGATCGGAGGGAGAGAAAGAAGGAGAGAGAAGCAGAGAGGGGAAGGGTTGAGAGAGAGTAGGGTGGAGGGACGAAGAGTGAGTGGGGTAGAGGGAGAGAGGGAACGAGGGGGTGGATAAAGGGAGAGAGGGGGGGATGGATAAAGGGAGAGAAGTAGGGGGGGGGGGCGCGGCGGGGAATGGAAAATGGGAGAGAGGAAGGGAGGGAGGTAAAGAGGGAGGGACAACAAGGTAGAGGAGGAAAGGGGGAGGAGAGGCGAGAGAGAAAGAGAGAAGGAATGGGATTGAGAGAGGGGAAGAGGGATGGAGGATTTGATAGGGGAGAGAGGGAGGGAGTGGGGTCGAGGAAGGAAGAGAGAGAGGGAGGGAGGGGGATAGGGAGAGATAGAGAGGGAGAGAAAGGGAATCAAAGGAGAGAGAGGGAGAGAGTGAAGGAAGCGGATGGAGGGGGTAGGGTGTGTGAGAGAGAGAGAGAGAGTGGGGTCGAGGAAAGGGAGGAGGGAGAGGGCAAGGGAGAGAGATAGAGAGAGATGAAGGAAGGGTGATAGAGAGAATGAGGGGAGAGAGGGGGGATCAAAAGAGAGGGAGAGTAAGGGTGGAGGGCATTGAGAGAGATAGAGAGTGAGAGAAGGGGACAGGGAGAAAGAAATAGAGGGTGGGAAGGAAGGGATATTGGGGTATGGAGAGAGAGGGGGGGGGGGAAGGGAGTGATATTGGGGATGTGAAGAGAGAGGGGTGGGTTGATGGAGAGAGATGGGGGGGGAAGGAAGCGATATTGGGGATGGGGAGAGAGGGGTGGGTGAATGGAGAGAGAGGGGGGTGTTGAAAAATCAAGTGTAGTGTAGATTAAGATTTATTTCTCTTCTTGATAATTACTTGTGAATGTTTAGCTACTTTCTTATTACTTGTTATGTTCTCTTCATCAAGAAATTATACAAATGTTCAAAACATAAAGATCACAAAGAGACAAGAGACATAAGAAATTAGGCTCCAAGTTAGGGAAAAACCCCACAAGGGGAAATCCCAACAATCCTTCTCTTGTAGAATCAAATCAAAATGAGGTATCCAAGACCAAGACCAAGACCAAACTACCACAAATATTCCAAGTCATCCCTCCTCCAACTCTCCTTCAACAAGATAAATTCAATGTTGGTAAACCTTCTTTAAATCTAGTCAAACCTAAAATTTTGGTCCTGTAATAGAGGTTGAATTTCAACCGTGCAATGCCTCAGAAAATTCACACGTGTGAGCATAAATAGCGAAGAAACTTTGATTTCTTTCTCTCCTTTTCTTCCTTCTCTTTCCTTTGACTTTGGCTCTCCTTATTATTGTTTAGGCGCAAAAATATATACATGATGTGATGAAGAATGAATAGCACTCCAAGAGGTCGAGTTGACTCAAGAGGGTCAAATAGCTGCCACATAAGCCAACTTGTCCAAGGAGGGTCGACTTGGTCTTTGTGTTGAATTTTTGACTCAAAAATAAAAATTCAATTTATTTTCATTCAATGGGACATGACTCAAACACAATTTATTTTGACTCATAATAAATTATTTTCTCTTTTTTACTCTTTGAGCATGAAGAACATGCTAGGAACAAAATAAAATAATAATAATGAAAATGATAAATGTATTAATGATAAAATTGCATGACATTATGAAGACTCACACTAATTACAATCTCAACAAGGGGGTGCATAGAGAGAGAGAGGCAGGGTGAATAGAGAGAGACAAGAGAGAGAGAGAGAAAAAATGGGATGGGGAGAGAGAGGGGGGCAAGAAGGAGGGATATAGGGAGAGAGAGAGAAAGATAAGAAGAGATGGAGGGGTTGGATGTAGGGAGGGAGGGAGAGAGAGTGGGTGAGAGGGAGGAGGGAGAGAGAGAGAGAGAGAGAGAGAGAGAGAGAGAGAGAGAAATGGGGGTGTTAGGGAGGGACGGAGGGAGAGGGTTTGAGGAAGAATGGGAGGGGGAGAGGGAGGGGCAGATCAAGGGAGGGGAAGGTAGAAATAGAAGGGGAGGGAGAGAGAGAGTTAGGGAGAGAAGGGGGAGAAGAGGAAGAGATGAGAGAGAGAGAGGTAGTGAGAGTGAGAGAGAGATAGACAGAGATGAAGGAAGGGTGATAGAGAGAATGAGGGGAGAGAGGAGGGATCAAAAGAGAGGGAGAGTAAGGGTGGAGGGCATTGAGAGAGATAGAGAGTGAGAGAAGGGGATGGGGAGAAAGAAATAGAGGGTGGGAAGGAAGGGATGTTGGGATATGGAGAGAGGGGGGGGAAGGGAGTGATATTGGGGATGGGGAGAGAGAGGGGTGGGTCAATGGAGAGAGATGGGGGAGAAGGGAGCGATATTGGGGATGGGGAGAGAGAGGGGTGGGTGAATGGAGAGAGAGGGGGGTGTTGAAAAATCAAGTGTAGTGTAGATTAAGATTTATTTCTCTTCTTGATAATTACTTGTGAATGTTGAGCTACTTTCTTATTACTTTTTATGTTCTCTTCATCAAGAAATTATACAAATGTTCAAAACATAAATATCACAAAGAGACAAGAGACATAAGAAATTAGGCTCTAAGTTAGGGAAAAACCCCACAAGGGGAAATCCCAACAATCCTTCTCTTGTAGAATCAAATCAAAATGAGATATCCAAGACTAAGACCAAGACCAAACTACCACAAATATTCCAAGTCATCCCTCCTCGAAATCTCCTTCAACAACATAAAGTCAACGTTGGTAAACCTTCTTTAAATCTAGTCAAACTTAAAATTTTGGTCCTCCAATAGAGGTTGAATTTTGACCGTGCAATACCTTAGAAAATTCACATGTGTGAGCATAAATAGTGAAGAAACTTTGATTTCTCTCTCTCCTTTTCTTCCTTCTCTTTCCTTTGACTTTGGCTCTCCTTATTATTGTTTAGGCGCAAAAATATATACATGATGTGATGAAGAATGAATAGTACTCCAAGAGGTCAAGTTGACTCAAGAGGGTCAAATAGCTGCCACATAAGCCAACTTGTCCAAGGAGGGTTGACTTGGTCTTTGTGTTAAATTTTTGACTCAAAAATAAAAATTCAATTTATTTTCTTTTAATGGGACATGACTCGAACACAATTTATTTTGACTCATAAAATAATAATAATGAAAATGATAAATGCATTAATGATAAAATTACATGACATTATGAAGACTCACACTAATTACAATCTCAACAAGGGGGTGCATGGAGAGAGAGAGATAAAAGGGGATGGGGAGAGAGAGGGGGGAAGGAAGGAGGGATATAGGGAGAGGGAGAGAGAAAGACAAGAAGAGATGGAGGGGTTGGATGTAGGGAGGGAGGGAGAGAGAGTGAGTGAGAGGGAGGAGGGAGAGAAAGGGGGAATGGAGAGAGAGAGAGAGAAATGGGGGTGTTGGGGAGGGACGGAGGGAGAGGGGTTGGGGAAGAATGGGAGGGGAAGAGGGAGGGGCAGATCAAGGGAGGGGAAGGTAGAAATAGAGAGGGAGGGAGAGAGAGAGTTAAGGAGAGAGGGATGGAGGCAGATAAGGAGAGTGGGGGGGAGAAGAGGAAGAGATGAGAGAGGGAGAGAGGTAGTGAGAGTGAGAGGGAGAGGGGGAGAGAAAGATAAGAAGAGATGGAGGGGTGGATGTAGGGAGGGAGGGAGAGAAAGGGGGGATGGAGAGAGAGAGAGAGAGAGAGAGAGAGAGAGAGAGAGAGAGAGAGAGAGAAATGGGGGGATGCGGAGGGACGGAGGGAGAGGGGGTGAGGAAGGGAGGGGAAGGTAGAAAGAGAGGGGGAGGTAGAGAGAGAGAAGTAAGGAGAGAGAGAGGGAGGGGGATAAGGGGAGAGGGGGGAGAAAAGGAAGAGGGGGGAGGGTGGTAGAGATAGAAAGGGGGAGATATAGAGAGTGAGGGAGGAGGATAGATACAAATACATAAAGAGAGAGAGTGTGTGAAGGAAAGAACGAGGGAGAGGGGTGGAGAAAGAGAGAGGGATTGAGAGAGAGGGAGGAAGGGAGGGATAAAGGGGGGGGGAGTGAGCAAGAGGGAGGGAGGGTGCGATAAAGACGTGGGGGAGGGGGGGGTGAGCAAGAGGGAGGGAGGGTGGGAGAGAATGAGAGGGAGGGATATAGAGAGAGAGGGAGGAGGATGGAGAGAGAGAGTGTGGTGGAGGTTTGAGGAGGGTAAAGAGAGAGAGAGAGAGGGAGGGAGGGAAGTGAAGGGCATGGAGGATGGAGATAGGGAAGTGGAGGGAGAGAGAAAGAAAAATACAGGTAGGGAGGGAGGAAGAGAGAGATGTGTATGGAGAGAGAGGGCAGGGGGAGAGAGAGAGAGAGAGAAAGAGGTGGAGGGAGAGAGCAAGAAAAATAGGGGTAGGGAGGGGGAGAGAGAGAGAGAGAGGTGGATGGAGAGAGAGAGGGTGAGGGAAAGAGAGAGAAAGAGGTGGAGGGAGAGGGAGAGAGAAAGAGAGAGGTTAGAGAGAATGAGAGAAAGAGATACAAAGAGAGAGGGAGGAGGATGGAGAGAGAGAGAGTGTGGGGGAGGTTTGAGGAGGGTAGAGAGAGAGAGAGGGAGGGAGGCAAGTGAAGGGCATGGAGGATGGAGAGAGGGAGGTGGAGGGAGAGTGAAAGAAAAATAGGCATAGGGAGGGAGGGAGAGAGAGATGTAGATGGAGAAAGAGAGGGTGTGGGTAGAGAGAGAAAGGTTGGGGGGAGAGAGAGAGAGGGGTGGATGGGAAGAGAAAGGGTGGGGGGAGAGAGAGAGAAAGAGGTGGAGGGAGAGGGAGAGAGAAATAGAGAGAGGGTGAGAGGGTAAGAGAGAGGGGGGGAGAGAAAGAGAGAGAGAAGGGAGGAAGGGAGGGTTAGACAGAGAGAGAGAGAGAGAGAGAGAGTTGGCGATGGAGGGGGGGAGAGTGAGAGGAAGAGGAAGAAAGAGTTGTAGGGAAGGAAGAGGAAGAGAGAGACAGGAAGGAAGGGGGCGAGGTAGGGAGGAAGAGAGAGATAAATGGGGGGGATATGGGGGAGAGAAAGCGAGGGAGAGGGAGAGAGCTAGAGAGAGAGGGGGGGAATGGAGAAAGAGAGAGAGAAGCAAGGGATGGAGAGAGGGAGGGAGAGATAGTGAGAGAGAGAGAGTGAGTGAGAGGGGAAAGTGAGATAGGGTGGGAGAGCAAGGGAGTGAAGGAGGGGGAGAGAGAAATGGAGGGGGGAGAGTGAGGGAGAGAGAAGGGGGAGAGAGAGAGAGAGAGAGAGAGAGAGAGAGAGAGAGAAAGGGAGAGTGAGGGAGAGAGAGGGAGGGGGATCAAGATAGAGAGTGAGGGAGAGTGAGGGAGAGAAAGGGGAGAGGAAGATGTGGATAGAGGGATGCAGAGATAAGGAAGAGAGAGAGATGGAGGGAGAGATAAGGAAGAGAGAGATGGAGGGAGGGAGAATGGGAGAGAGAGGGAGGGAGGGAGAAGGGGAGAGAGAGGGAGGGGGATAGATATAGAGAAAGAGAATGGGAGTTAGAAATAGCGAGGGAGGGATAAACAGAGAGAAAAAAAAGTGAGAGAGAGAGAGAGAGAGAATAAGAGGAGGGGAGAAAGGAAGGTGTGGAGAGAGAGAGGGAGATATAAGGGAGAGAGAGGGAGGGAGGAGGGGAGAGATAGAAAGAGCAAGTGAAGGAGAAATAGCAAGGAGGGAGAGTGAGAGAGAGTGGGGTGGTATACATAGAGAGAGATGAATGTAGATACAAAGAGGGAGGGATGGCGAGAGGGGGGAGAGATAGAGACAGTGAGACGGAGGAAGAGAGAAATTGGAAAAGAGAGAGGAAGGTAGTGAGTGAGGAAGAAGAATAGAGCAAGAGGGAAAGTGAAAAATGGGGAGAGGGGTGGGAAAGATATGGACAAAGAGTGAGTGAGGGAGAGAGGGAGCAAGCATGAAAGTGAGAGGGGGGGAGAGGGAGAGTGAGGTAGAGCAAGGGGGATATTGAGATACAAAGTGTGAGTGAGGGAGAGAGATGGAGGAAGAGCATGAGGGAGATCAAGAGAGACAGAGAGTGAGGTAGAGAACGTGGAAAGGGGGGAGAGAGATAGAGAAAAAAAGAGGGAGAGTAGAGAGAGAGAGGGATAAAGCGAGATTAAGAAATTGAGAAGGAGGGAGAGAGAGAAGGATAGAGAGATGAAGAAAGATAAAGGGAGGGAAGGTGTCAGGGCCTCGAGTTGGTGAGCGCCTGTGACCACCCATTAACTAGGGGAGAGTCCAAAAACCAAATGCACATAAGCAAGGGCAAGTTGGACCGACAGGATATGAGCGCACTTAACTAAACTAACATGGAAGGTGAGTCAAGACTGCATGCACCTACACAAAGGCAGTGAGCCTAACCTATTTAATAGACGAAGTGTGTGAAAGGGCATAGTGGTGGGTGCGCCATAGTGGCAGATAAGCGCCTGCGACATGTAGCTGGTAAAGTGATAGGGGAGCATTGGGCAAGCACAACAATGTGCGACTAGAATGAGAGACCAAGGCATGTGCGAATAGGCAGGCGTGTGTGGACTCGGCAGAGGGTGTCCACCCGAACACAAGGAGAAAGGAGGGTTCATGGTAAAACAAAGGGGGTATTCAACATGTCAGTTGGATAGGATGGTCAGCATTCAAGTCAACTCAAGTAGATAAAGGGACATGAAAATTCATATTCACTTGGGCGAATGGTGTATAAATATGGTGGAGTGTCATTCGTTCAAACATTACAGAGAAAAGGAAACATAAAGGATAACCATAGGAAGGGTGAATAAGGTGCATTCAGATGAGAAACGAGGGCAGAAAAGTGTGACCTGGGCCATGTGCCTGCCTAGGGTGGGCAAGCTAGAAAGTTTCTAAATGGTTAAGTTTGGCACATGAAATTTCATGGTTTCTTGCGGGCATAGTGAAGATAGTTTATGATGGTCATGGGAAGCACAATAAGGGTGGTTTGTTGTTGCACGGTAGACAGGCACAAGTTGCACGACTTGAGCGTGGGTCATTGTTGCATGGCAGTCGGGCATGGGTTATATGAGAGAGTTGGGCCATTGCTACATGGTAGGAAGACACATTCAAACAGAAGTGTAGAAGGATACACTATATAGGAAGAGCTTGGGTAGACCTACACAACAGGTTTCACAAGTTGGCAAACCATTGGGCAGATTGTTGCACAATTATAAATTATGAAATTGTAACTTTTTATAATTGCAGAAGTTGATTTTATAATTATTTTGGGTGAACTATTGGGAGTTTCCCCTCCCATATGTTTATGTGTACATTGTTATTCATTGCATATTAATGATGAATGAAGGTAGAAGATAATTGAAGTTAATTTCATTGCATGTTAAAATAAGAAGTGAACACTTAACAAAATTTAACTAAGTGTTTGTAGTAGGCATAACTCGTAAAATTCAGTAGTGGTGAAACGAAAAAGTTAGGAGGTGTCACACAATGCTCACGATGGAATTAGAGTTTCCACTAGCATGGGGGTGTGACATATGCTATCTTAACTTGGGTCAAGTAGGACCAAGCTGAAGAAGTTGTTCATAGCGCAACATAGTTTGGCAGGGGAAAGGCAGCAAGTCGGAGTCGAGCTGAATGAACCCACGTCAGTCATAAGGGTTGTTCAAAAACTTGAAGAGATGGAGGATTGATCGAAGGTTAAAAGGTAGCAACACTATGAAGAACTTATGCAAGAGTGGGAGAACTTGAATTACATTAAGGATGGAATAGTGGATGTGTGGAGGACCTTGAATATTTTCCATAGAAAGTTTTCTGAACTTGAAGAACTTGATGAAGAACTACAACAAGGAAACCTGGACTCCAAGAACTCACGGTTGAACGAGTTCACATGAGGGAGGGACAAGCCAAGTTGTAGGACAAAGTCAAGGAACTTGAAGAAGGGATCAAGAGGGACTTTCTTGATCACAAGGATTGCATTGTCATAGAGGAGGGTGAGATCAAATACATTGACAAACTTGGAGCATGGTACCATTTGATGAAGGATGATTTGCAGAGGATGGGAACACTCTGAGTCGAAGAGAACAATGTGTGCCAAGTAGGTGTGGTCGAGTAGTGTGTAAAGAAGTACGAGCTTGGTGGAACAAGGTCCACTCAAGCTGGACCAAGTTCGAATTGGTCAAATATGTTGAAATGGGAAGTAGCATACCTCTCAAATCAAAACATAGGGTGAAAGGCAATTCTGAGGAGGAAATGATGAATAAGGTTGTAGCAGTAAGATGCTAAATAATACCCATGCAGGAGTAGGATGCATTGAGATTGAGTTTTTTGCAGGCAACCATGTGTGGAAGAAATTTTGCTAGAGTGATTGATACGGGAGCTACGAACAATTTCGTTAGCAAGAAAGCAATGAAATTTTTGAAGTTGAAGGTTGGAATGGAAAGGGAGTTGAGTGCTTTCAAAGCTATTAACTCAAGCATGAAGGTTGTGATAGGTATTCTAAGGTATACACAAGTGAAGGTGGGTTCATGGTTTGGAAAGTTGGATCTAAGGGTGATCGAGATGGATGATCATGCTATAACCTTGGGGCGGGACTTCTTAGTAGCAAGACAATCCATACCAATGATGTACCATGATATACTCTTGATTACAGTTGGTGGGAAAACCATGATCATGTCGATGACAAGGAAGAGTCACTTGGAGTATCATCTAAGGATTGCTTCGATGATTTTGTATGAGAAAGACCCGAATGTGAAGCATGAACATGTAGAACAACAGGAGGTTGGATGTTTGACTCAAGTAACAAAGGAGAAGAGGATGATCGACTTTGTTGCATGAACCATGAAAGAGAAAAAGGATGGGAGTGGAGTATTGGTTCCACCCATCGCAAAAAAGAAGGATGTGACTTCCATCGTAAGTCTTCACCAAGAAAGTTCTAAAGAGAGAATAGGCCAAAGTGCTTCTTCCAAGGCAAGAGAAGGAGGTAAGTATGTAAGTAGAGATTAGACTAATATAGTGTATTATTTTAGATATGTTATGGGCATATATATTTTCAATTGACAAAGGAAATACTTGAGAAGATTTTATGTATGAAGGAAGAGGTTGTTGTTGTGCACAATTACTTGAGGATGCAACATTAATTGCACGGTACAATGTAGATGGTTGCACGGTACATGCATGGGTTGGGTAGATTTGCATGATAGGATGCACGAGCTAGAAAACCATTGGGCATATTGTTGCACGATTGTAAATTATGAAATTGTAACTTTGTATAATTTCAAAAGTCTATTTTATAAGTATTGTGGGAAAATTGTTGAGAGTTTCCCCTCCTGTATGTTTATGTCTACATTGTTATTCATTTCATATTAATGATGAATGAAGATAGAATATAATTGAGGTTCACTATGCTGCATGTTAAAATAAGAAGTGAAAACTTAACAAAATTTAATTATGTCTTGGTAGTAGGCATAGTTCGTAAACTTGAATAGTGGTGAAACGAAAAAGTTAGGCAATGTCGCATGTCACTCACGGTAGGCTTAGAGTTTACATTAGCATGGGGACATGATAGAGGGAGGAAGAAAAAGCAAGGTAGGAAGGGAGAAAGAAAGAGAGATGGAGTAATAAAAAGGGAGGTAGAAACAGCAAGGGAGGGAGGGAGA
Source organism: Pinus tabuliformis (assembly GCA_031772625.1). Taxonomy (NCBI): domain Eukaryota; kingdom Viridiplantae; phylum Streptophyta; class Pinopsida; order Pinales; family Pinaceae; genus Pinus; species Pinus tabuliformis. The sequence continues at coordinate 617,432,775 of CM062812.1, read as the reverse complement.
GTGAGGGAAGGAGATATTGAGGGAGGAATGGAGGGAGAAGGAGAGAGAGTGAGGGTGGGGGGGAAGAGAGAGTAAGGTAGGGAGGAAGAGTGGGTGGGAGAGAGTGGGGATAGAGAAGGACAAGGAGAGGCAGAGAAATAGAGGGGGAGAGATGGGGAGAGAGAGACAAAAGTAGAGCGAGGGAGAGAAATAGCAAGATGAAGAGATGGTGTCGAAGAGAGGGGTAGAGCAGGGGAGGGAAGTGAGAGCACACATGCATAGAAGAGATAGACAAAGAGAGTGAGCCTAGAGAGATGAAAAGAGAGAGAAAAAAGTGGGATAGAGAAGGAAAAAGGGGGAAGAGAGACAAGAAGTGTGAGAGAGAAAGAAAGGGAGATAGAGAGGGAGAGCGAGGGAAAGAGAGAGAGGGAGAGAGGGGAAGGGATTTCGAGGCAAATAGAGAAGGAAAGAGGTAGAAGAATGGGGTGAGGGAGTTGGGAGAGGGAGTCACCCTCCCTCTCTCCTTCTCTCCCTTCCTCCCTCCTCCTCTCCCTTAACCTTCCTCCCTCACTCCCTCCCCCCTCTATCTCTCTCTCCTTCTCTCCCTTCCTCCCTCCTCGTCTCTCCCTTGACCTTCATCCCTCACTCCCTCTCCCTACTCCCCTCTCTATCCCTCCCTCTCCTTCCCTTCCTCTATCCCTCTGCCTCCCTCTCTCCCTCCCTCTCTCCTTCCCTCTCCCCCTTTATGTCTCTCCCTTTATCTTTCTCACTATATCATTCTCCCTTCCTCTCCCCATCTTTATCCCTCTCCTTCTCTCATGCTCCCTCTATCTCTCTCCCTCTACCTTTCTCACTGTCTCATTCTCCCTTCCTCTCTCCATATTTTTCCCTATCCCTCCCTCCCTCCTCCTCTCTCCCTTGACCTCCCTCCCTCGCTCCCTCTCCTTCCCTCTCTTCCTCCCTCTCTCTCCCTCTCTCCCTCTCTCTCTCTCCCTCTACCTTTCTCACTATCTCATTCTATCTTCCTCTCTCCATCTTTGTTCCTCTCCCTCTCCCACTCTCCCTGTATATATGCTTTTCCCTCACTCCCTCCACCTCTCTCTCTCCCCTTACCCCTCTATCTCTTACTCTCCCTCCCTCCCTCCCTTTTTTGGAAATACTGGGGGGGTGAATCAATATTCCTTTCAATTAGTATTATTATTAATCTTTCAAAGAATTAGTTAATCTTCAATTATTATCAATGTTTGTACAATGATAGCAGTAAACAAAAGAAACACAAATGCACATAGTTTTTAAGGTGGAAACCCCCTCTGGGACAAAAACCACTTGAACGCTTTTCTAATAATTCTTTAATCTTCAACTCCAATTGAAAAGAAATCTCCAACTTCCTAGAATCTAGAAAAGCATTCTTCTCCATCTCCCACTGGATGGATGCTCCAATGCCCGAGATTCTTCAGTAGTCAACTGAATAGATGCCCCAACACCCAATAAGCTACAACTCACCCTAGCACCACCCTACCACCCTATAGAAGAATAAAATAAGAATGGACTCCCTTACCAGGGAAAATGGTCCACTTTACAATGATATAGAATGATGTAGAAGAAGAAGACACACTAGACCATTTGATACTTAGTTTATTTTTCATTACCAAGTATTAAGATTAGCCTTTATACTAATGAACACCCATACACATTCATTATCCACAGCAATTAACACATATACACAATTGCAACAGTATAAAGGGAGGGGCAACTCCCTGATATGAGTCTGACCGATTTCAACATATATTTTCCACTTTCATAAAAATACAAGTAATACCTTGGAAACCCCAAGTTTCATACTTAGACAAATTTCAACTTGTGTCCTTGTCACCGGGCACCCACCTCGTGCACACCTTGCATGGTGGTCACACCTTACAATCCACACTTAACTGATTTTCCAAGTTTTCCCAACTCATGCACACGAGCACCCTCACCCGGGTCACTCGCACCCTTGGTTGGTTCGTCGTGTTACCCAACTCGGTGTGCACAACTCGTTTGGGCAAGCACGCCTTCGTGTGGCCCTCCACCCAACTCGCCTTCACCCGAGTTTGCACGACTATTGGGCAGGCGTGCCTTCGTGCGGCCCTCCACCAGAACTCGCCTTCACCCGAAGTTCCTCAACACGTTGGGCATGTGCGACTTCGTGCGGCCATCCACCCAACTCGCCAACCGACTCCAATGTTCACCCAGACTCGCCTTCACAACCGGCCAACCACACCACCTGCCCATGCACAATGCACCCACCGAGGTCGCCTGCTCAACCGCATGACTATCCTCCATGCAGGCCTGCCCGCCTGTCCAACCAGTCACCCAAAACGTTGTTCACCGTGCAACTCGCTCGAAGTGCAGGCACATTGACCTGCACCCTCCTCGCACTTCTCTGACTTGCGCTCAACTTTGCACCTCAACCTTGGCTCGTATGAACTCGTTGTGATGCTTGTTGAATGATCCTCCAACTCGTCCATCCATCCATCAATATATACGGGCAGTGGCAAGGTTAGCTCGCCCGGCCGACCCATGCCTAACTCGCCCAGCCAACTCGTCCATAGCGTGCAGCTCGCCCATGAGGTGGGTCAGCCTGCCCAACTCGTGGGACCACCCCCTCAACTCGCCCAGTGCCTATAAACTTGCCTTTGGACTTGTTTCCTTCGCATTTTTTTTAAGTCTCTTGCTCGCACTTCACACGGTGATAAGGCCTCGAACTGTAGGTCCTTACATCCTCCTCCACCTGAAGTCATTGTCGTCCTCGATAATATATCATCTTTGTAAACATCTGCCACCAAGATAATCATCTCATCCAAGATAACCATCTCATCCTTGGTCCATGACATCAACCAGCCCATACACTGCAACATCCCTGCAACATATGCAAAACGACTGCCTCCACCATGTGTCATCCCATCCTATGAACTATCATCAAGATACTCCAACATAATGCCAACATCTCTCTGCACACTTCTGGACCTCATGATTCGAACTAGTCGGGTGATCAGTCCAACTGTCACGCTCAAACCATAAGAATGCACATCCTTATGCCTACACCAGTCTTTTCTCAGACTCTGCCACATCCTGGACTCACCAAGAATCTCTCCCATGCTCAGGTCCATGGAAACTCCATCCCATCTGCAACATGTCATGATGCTAATGCCAAACCATTCCTGCATCACTTGTCATACCTGCTCAACCTGTTTTAAGGACTCACTGCCATGAGCAGCTAACAATGAGCCCCATCTTCTCTGTCATCTAAGAAGATGTGGAGGGAGTAGAGCCTGAAGGCTCACCCTCACTAATAAGCTCAATCCATCTATCAAGATCCTCTATCTCCATCCTCTGCAGATATGCAACATGATCCTCCCCATGGACATTTAGCCTCACATAAACATCATCGTCATCATCATCCTCAACTTCCTCTAGTCTTCTTGACATATCCAAGATACTATCAGATAGTGTCCTGATAACCAATGACTATTCAGAGAGCTTTGCCTCAGCAGTAGACAACCGCTTACACATATCATTCATGTGCTTCTCATCCTCCATCTGCATCACTGCTAGTTTACAATCAGACCTTGTCACACCAATGGGTACATCTTCCCTTCCATCGTAAATGTACAGCTCCTTCAAATGTGGAACAATCATCGCATCATATTGTTTCAAGAACAGCTTCGTAGTCATCAATCTGCACTATAGTGAAGTCGACTTTCCCAGTCCACTCACCTAGTGTTGTGTCCACTCTTTCAGCTACACCAATCATAGAATTAGGAGGAGAATTCACTGTCTTCATTTGTGCCTTCACTGGTACAAACTTCAGCCCAATCCTTCTCGCAACATCTTCACTCATGAAGTTGTGAGTAGCCCCATTATCCACCATAGTGAGCACATCAACACTCCCAATCTTCATCCGAACATACTCCAAGTTGTTCCTCTCCAGATCTCTTCGAGAGACCACTTCCGTAGCAGCTGCAGCTCCAAGTATCTGCATCATCCCCACAGAAGCTTCTTCTTTCTTTGTATTAGACTGTGCAATAGCAACCACTTTCAGTCTGGAAGGAAAATTCTTCACTGTATGTAGTTCAGCACATATCCAACACTTTAATGCTTTCTTCATCTTTGTCTTCTCATCCAATTTCGAAGCATCATCTTTCTTCTTCTCTTTCGGCTTATCAAACTTCTTATTTTTCTCATCAAAATTTTTGTCATAATGCTCCACCAAACGATCCACAGCAGCAAAATTTTCCTCAAGTGTCTTAATTTTCTGCCTCTTCACTTCATTGTGTGCCCAAGGTTTCAGCCCAATAATAAATTTGAACACCTTGTCCCTCTTCGCCTGTCGGGAAGTTCCAGAACTGCACTTGCAAACTCCCGCTGATATGCCTATATGTTCCCTATCTACTTAATAAACTTAATCTTCATCCTTGCTTCCCATGTTTCATCCTGAGGATTGAAGTGGGTCTGCAAAGCCTTATTCATGTCATCCCATGAAGTTATGTCATCAGCACTACCATTGGCAATCTAATCCATTCTCCTTCGCCACCACATCTTAGCATCCTTCGTCATGAATTGAGTAGCCACTTTCACTTTTGTCCCATCATCGGATAGACCCAAGCATTCCAAGTATTGCTCCATATCCCATAGAAAGTTACCAATATAGGCACTTGTACAACTTTTACAATGATGCTTTTACAATGACTATGTATAATGATATTTTTACAATGACTATATGCAGTGCTACCCACTTGAAGACTTCATGTGGTGAACTTCTTGTTGTTGTTCTACACCTTGATTGCTTCTCTTGTCATGCTACCCTTTCTCACTCTTTAGAACATTAGATTATGCATTGAGTCTTCTCTTGATGAATATATAATACCTGCAAAAATTCTTCAAGGAAATACCCATGACATGATAATAGCAAAACTTACCTCATCCTGCAAAGCATATATCAGTGCTAAAGAAAAACAACAAATTAGAATACAAAGAACCTAATACAATTAAGAGATGAACATCCATATACAAAATATACTTACCTAGATCTTACCTCTGCTGCATCATTTTTCTGCACCTTGCTCTGTGCTGCCCTAGGAAGTTCGATCCTTTGCAACCCTTGACAACACTTGATCTAGTTTTCTTCTTGCCTTCTGGGAGCACGAAATTGAATATGATTTATCTCTGTGATTTCAGATCCCCAATATGTGTTATTTAGTCTTGTAGTAGCCCTCTGAGTCTTATTTCCAGTGCCATAGGTCTGACCTGATTTGGATTCTTCAAGACAAAGTTATGCCCAATCTCTCATAATGACCTAATTATGGACTAGTTTAGTCGAGCGAATTTGTACGGTGTGACACGTGTCACTGTTTCCTCCTTCGACTCTGAAATTGATACACAAAGAACTAAAGTCCATGCACTATCCGCCAATTTTTATTGAATTCCAATCTACTTCTTAGAGAGAGAGTTATGACGATTTTCCCAAGGTCACCTCTTTGAGATGAAATTCGGGAGCCTACAAAAACCCTAACTTCCACATATCATATCTCTGAAACTGTAGTGAACCAAGATCTGAAATTTGGTCACGACATTCATTAGGATTTCGGCTCAAATGGGTTTTAATTTCAGCATATAATACTTCGCATAAATAAAGTTATAGTGAAAATTCCATGATCACTACTTTTGGAGGATATATGAGATTTCTTTTTATAGATTTGAGAAGGGCTTCTATAGAGATGTTGGAGGGATTTTAGGAGCTTTAAAAATATTAATTATTGACTATTCAATGACCAAAATCAATGATAAATTCCATGTCACAACCCCATGGGGTTTTAGCCCACTAATTGGGGTTACTAACTTCAATCTTGAATAACTTACAAACCGTGAGGAATTATGAGAGCTATATACCGAAAGAAAAATATTTATGAGTAGAGTATTCCTATAATGGTTATGAAATGAGAAAGCATGAATGATGATGCCCAATGTGCCATGGAAGTTTAGGGTCATCCTCTGTGCTTTTTGGGTTGACATCAATGACAACTTCATATCATCTTTAGTTCAACACCCTTCCCCTCTCTCTCTCTCTCTCTCTCTCTCTCTCTCTATATATATATATATATATATATATATATCACTCCCTCTCCCTACCTCCCTCCACTCCTCCCTCTCTCTCTCCCTCCCACCATATCTCTCTCTCTCTCCCTCTCCCTCTCCCTCTCTCTCTCTTCCCCTCCCCCTCTCCTTCCCTCCCTCAACCCTCTCCTTCCCTCCCTCCTTACCTTCCTATCTCTCTCCCTCTCTATCTGTCCCCCTCTCTTTCTCTCTCCAGACCCCCTCTCTCCCTATATATTGTAGGTTTTAACCCCATAAAGAAATTACCTGCATACAAATTCTAAAAAAATGAAAATAAACAATAGTGAGAGAATAACACATAAAACAAATATACACATATATTTTCCCCTAGATCCCAAAACCGGGACTACCAGATTGATTTTTCATTATGTTCCTTACAATGTTACAATACATATATATACATGCCGAAGCATCCAATACCATGGACCGAAAACCATCGCGCCCAAAACCATGTACGGAAACCATGCACAAAACCATAGGTAGGTTCACCCTACCTAATATAGGGTCCAAAAAAAATTCCCTGGGGCACTGCCCCGAACCCCCTTAGATGGGGGCTAACCACCCCCCTCAAACCCCCTTGTGACCCCCCCCTCCCCGGCCCCCCCTCGCTACACAATCAGTGCAATGAACGGGGGACTTCAGCCCCCCTCTAACCCCTCGTTAACTAGGGTAGCTAGTCATGGAAAGAATATAACACAACCCAACATATCTCTCTATCTATCTCCCCCCCCCCCTCTCATTCTCTCTCCCTATCACTCCCTCTAGCTCTCTCCCTCTCTCTTGCTCTGCCTACCTCCCTCCCTCCCTCTCCATCTATCTCTCTCACTCTCCCTCTCTCTCCCTCTCCCTCAATTCCCCTCTCTCTTTCTCTCACTCCCTCCGTCTCTCTTTCTCTCCCTGTCTCTCTCTCTCTCCCTCTCCCTCCATCCCCTTTCCTTCCCTCCCACCCTACCTCCACCTCTCTCTATATATATCTCTCTCACTCTCTATTTCTCTCTCTCTCTCTCTCTCTCGCTCTCTCTCACACTCTCTCTCTCTTTTCTCCCTCTCTCTCCCCCTTCCCCACTCTCTTTCTCTCCTATCTCTCACACTCCCTCCCTGCCTGCCTCCCTCCCTCCCTCCATTTCTTCCCATGCCTCCCTTCCTTTCTTTCTCCCTCTCCATCTCCTTCTCCCGCTACGTCCCTCCCTCTCTCTCTCCTATCTCATTCTTGCTCTCCCCTTTCCCTCTCTCTATCTCTCTCTCTCTCTAGATCTCTCCCTCTCCATTCCTCACCCCCCCCCTCTTCCCTATCTCTCTCACACTCTCCCTCTCCCATATTTCTTTCTCCCCTCTCTCCCCCCTCTCTCTCCCCCTTCACCCTCCCTTTCTCTTTCCATCTACCTCTCCTTCTCCATCTACCTACCTCCCTCTCTCTCCCTACCTCCCTTTCCCCCCTTCTCTCTCTTGATCACTCCCTCTACCTCCACCTCTCTCTCTCTCTCTCCCATCCCCTTCCCTCCCTCTCCCTTTCTTTCTCTCTCTCCTCCCTTCTCCCTCCCTCCACCTCTCTCTCTCTATCTCCCTCTCTCCCTCTACCATGCTCACTCTCTCTCTACCTTAGTCCCTCCCTCTATCCATGACCCTCTCTCTATTTCCCACATGCTCTCTCTCTTTCTCTCTCCCTCTCCCTCCACCTATCTCTCTCTCCATCCCCCCCCCATTCTCTCTCTCTCTCCCACCCCTCCTGCCCCCTTTCTCTCCCACTCTCTCCTTCTCTCTCCCTCACTCCCTCTCTCATTCTCCCCCTCCTTAACTCTCTCTATTTCTTCCCCATCCTCCCTCAATTTCTCTATTTGTCTCCCTCTCCTTCTCCATCTCTCTCTCTCACATTATATATCTCTCTCTCCCCCATTATCCCTCTCCCTCAATCTCACTTTCTCACACTCTCCCTATCTCTCTCCCTCCTTCCCTCCCACTTTCTTACTCCCTCCCTCTCTCCCTTCCTCCCTCCCTTCTTCCCTCTACCTTTCCCTGTCTCTCTCTCCACTTTAGTCCTTCCTTCCCTCTCTCTCTCCCCACTCTCTCCCTCTACCTCCTCATCCTTAACGTCTCACTCCCTCCCTCCCTCTCCATCTCCCTCCCATCTATATCTTTCTCTCTCCTCCTCCTCTCCCTCTGTTTTCCTCCCTCCTTCTCTCTCTCACTCTCTGCCCCTCCCTTCCTCTCCCTTTTTCCCTCTCACTCTCTCCCTCCCTCTCCCTTGCTACCCATCTCCCTCTCACTCTCCTTCCCTTCCTCCCTCAACCTTACTCTCTCTCTCTCTCTCCATCTTGCTCTCTCTCCCTTTCACCAACCCCCCACCCTCTCTTGGATCTCTATCCCTCTCTCTCTCTCTCTCTCCCCTCTCTCTCTCTCTCTCTGCCCCCACCCCCTTCGCTCTCTCTATCCCCTTCTGTGTTTCTCTCTACCCCCTATCCCTCTCTCTCCATTTCCCTTCCTGCACCTACATCCTTCTATCTTTCTGTCTCTCCCATCTCTATCTCTCTCCTCTCTCACCCCTGCCCCCCTCCCTCTCTCCCTCTCTCACTTTATCTCGCTCTACTTCTCTCTATCCCCTCGTCCTTTCTCCCTCTCTCTCCCTCTCTCCCTCTCTCTCTCTCTCTCCCTCCCTCTTTCTCTCTATCTCCTTCCCTCTCTCTCCCACTCCCTCTTCCTCCCCCTCCCCTCTCACTCACTCTATCTCCATCTCTATCTCCATCTCTCTCTCTCTCTCTCTCTCTCTCTCTCTACCCCTCCCTTGCTCCCTTGCTCCCTCCCTCTCTCTACCCCTCCCTTGCTCCCTCCCTCTCTCTACCCCTCCCTTGCTCCCTCCCTCTCTCTCTCTCTCTCTCTCTCTCTCTCTCTCCTTTATCTCCTTCCCTCTCTCCCCCACCCCCTCCTCCTCCCCCTCCCCTCTCACTCACTCTATCTCCATCAATCTCTCACACTCTCTCCATCTTTGTCATGGCCCTATACCTGTGGTAGTATTTTAACCATCATATAGCAGGTGCGGCACCACTACCCTTTTTATTTTAACCAATACTAGAGTGTATGGACTACGCCTAAATTCAACACTTAGTCAATTTTCCAATCAAGTGTTAACAATGAAGCAAAATAACATTTAATTCAACTATATTTCATCATAATTATGAAGCAAAAATTAATAACCATACAAGTATAACACACTTATACTTGGGAGGTCCAACTCCCGTAAAGTATGTCTGTGTCAATAATAGTACAATCTTCAATAATATACAAGTTTACAATAATTTACAAAATTTCTGCTAAGTCGTGCAACCATCAACTAGCCTTCACACTTAGACAAATATCCTAGACCCATGTCACAGTCGTGCAACACTGTTGTTGCTTCTGCCCACACCTTCCCGTTCAAAAACTCCAATTTGTGTCTTAACACAACTTGTTCTGTAGTCGTTCAGCGCCACGCGATTTACCACACTTCACTTCCACAATTATGTTGCACAACCCATGCTACCCATTGTACATACCCCATGGCTTGCACTTCAACAACACACATACACAGCTCACCATGTCAACACTTCGGACTGTTTATCGAATTTTGCATGCAACCGTCACCTGAACCCTTATCTCGTTGTCACAACGTTCACCCAGACCTGTGTCTGTCTGCTGCAACACATCCGTCAGGCTCACCCGAAATATCCACCTATTCCACACGAACAGTATTGCCCACCCGTAGGTACGGGCACATGACCTTCATGCAGCGTGGTCCGCTTGACCTAACCCGTTGTGCCAACAGTCTGCCAAAACTGTGACTCGACCTTCCTGCAACCTTCGATCCTTGGCCCTTCACTGCCCCATTAGTTCTCCTTCTCTCTTCTCCTTATGCCTCCCTCGCTCCTCTTGTATCTTCAATATATTTCAGAGCGAGTTCAATGATTCTCCACTCATTCAAACCATCTCTAATATATAATCATGCTTCCACGCCATGGTGACTCAAGGGACACACCCCTTCATTCACCATGGGTTGGCTCTACCTCCAAACCATGCGTCGGCCTACATAAATATGTATAAGTGTGGGTGGGCCTACCCATCGTTACCTCGTTGAACAACCCATATAATATGAAAATCCATCATATTAGTCACTTCCACGGTCGGCCCATCCAACCGCTCGCCCATCGTTTATACTACAATCACATGCACGCTTATCTAACTCAGCCGTGTTGGTTAACTTGGGCGTGTGCTCAACTCGGGTTGCCCAACGTGCCCCTTGCCCAACATGCCAACTCATCACACAATCTCATCGCATTGTTCGTTGCACGAATCGGTCACATAAAACCAAAAGCCATGTCAAGTCATTGCACATAATCGAGTGCTCTCCACCCGAGTCGGTTAACATGGGTGCCCATAGCATACGAAAGCGCCCGCTACAACTCGATCGCACATCGCCAATTTGGGGACTTGACATCCTCCCCCACTCTAAATAAGGTTATCGTCATCAAAAACACCATCATCGTAAAAACGTCGCAAAGTGTTGCTAGCTCCAACACCCAATGTACATGCTTCCCAATTCTACTCATCATCACATAAATCTCCATCAAGACCCGTGTCTCCAAAAATAGGAAAGTCTCCTCAATCCATGATCATCAACCACATCCATCGCAATCTCCACATGTTACTCCACCGTGGAAGGTTGCTCCCTCCAACTCAAGCTACATGATATCACTGTAACATATATCGTGTCGTCTCATCATGTATCGTCATATTGTGAACTTCTGCCATGATACTCCAACCCAAATAAAACATATCTCAATACATTGTCGACCCTCATGTCTCGAAATAGTCGGATGTCCAATCCAACTGTCATGCTCAAACCATGAGAATGCACTTCCTCATGCCATCATTGGTTGTTTCTCCAACATCCTGTCACAACATCAACTCAATCAAGAATCCATCCCATCACCATCAAAGTGTAAAGTAAGCCATGCCCAGGTCCATGAAGTAGTCTTCATCTCATCTGCAACATGTTGTCCATGATGTTGGTGTCGATGTGTTGTATATTAATCAGTCGCATCTATCCAAGCGTCATCATCTATATGTGAGAGGCTCCTCTCCTCAAATCAATGAAGAGATCCATCAAACCAACTCTCAATGTGCCATATCCAGGTCCATGAAGAAACCTCCATCTCATCTGCAATATGCCATCCATCAAATCTATCAAAGGGGCAAGTCTACACCTGCCTCATCATCTCATCCATGTGTTTCCCATGGTCATAAACCAATCAGCCACCATGTCTATCAAAAGTGGTTAAGTCTCATCAACTCAACCCATGCCCAAGTGCTACCACCAAGGCATCATCATCGTTACAACTCCATCAACTCCAAAGTGTCTCGTCTCTATCATATCCATCAAGTCACTCCTCACGAACACACCCCATAAATGTGCCCAAAGGTATGCATCCCATACTGCATCAAAGTCAAGTACACCTCTAACCTCAACTCCTCAATGAACTAGATACTCCAAGACCACTATAATATGAAGTCTCCATCAGCTGTAACTTTCTCAAGTCACCATGAGCTCCCATGAATCATCTCCATCCAAAATATTGACAAGCATAAATGTCTCGGTCTCAAGTGCCACTGTAAGATGCCTTTGCACTCTGTGTGGTATGAATACTCTCATAGGTTGCTCACAAACCCAACCATTCCATGGTCTTGTTGTACAAATGTGCACAACATCCCCATCGACTCATTTGTAAAATGTCTCCATGTCACATCAGCAATTTCATCTACACAACATCCTTGCCTTGACACTCCTCCTTGGATGCCCATAAATGACATCTCTATAAATGCTCCTGCATATTGTCCCTACACGAAGTCTTTCATGCTCCATCTATCCAACTCAATGTCAATGACTCTAGCTACCCATGTTGTCCATCTGAGTAGACTCATCACAACATCGGTCATCACATCCTCATCCTCAACCAGGTTTAGTGCCCTCGATCACTCAAACCATATCACATCATATCATATCATGTCACAGGTTCCTTCCATCATCGTTTCCTCCCCCACTAAAGGTCCACCAAGACTGCCTCTTGGTCTAAGCCATGAAGAAGTCCACCCAAGTATCATATCATCATAACTCTGGTGTTCCCTCTCTCCAATCTGGCCATGACTCATGTTGGGCACTTAGCCAATTATCTGTATGGCTAAGCATGACTCATCCATCAAAAAGCTCATCATGTTCCTCCCTTGTCACAGGCATTTTCACCTTTTGCCATAATGTCATAAATTGCCCCAACAAGTTATACAACAATCAATGTTCCTTGCTTCTCCAGTGCACAAGGTATCATCGTAGCCATCCATGGTAAAGTTGTCCATCGCATTAGAAAACTTCCTTTTATCATCCATGCATATGGCCCATCCTCCAAAATCTCCAATGAAACACAAGTAATAGCAATACTTACTTCATCGTGAGGCTCCTCCATGTGAGTGCCTTCATCCATCAATGTTTGCAATATGTACAATCTTGGTCCAACCTGGGAAATCAATGGTGCCTCAAGTTCTTCCTCCATTGCTTTCATACCTGCAACATCCTCTTCATCATATATCAGAACTTCTTCTTCTTCATCGAAATCTATAGCTGCGTCCTACTCCATTGCCTAACCAAGTCGAAGAATCTCTCCTTCAACATTCCCTTCCAAGACTTCAAGTTCATCTCGAATACATGGGTTCTCTTATTTCATACACCTCAACCTGTATAAGGTCAATAAGAGCCTCCCATGGGATTCTTCCCAACTTGCCATGTCTTGTCGTTCAGCTTGGCCCAAGCACAATGCTTCATCCCTGCTCAACTATGTTGCACCTAAGTGCTCAAGCTTCAATACCAACTGCAACCCTGTCATCATATTTCTGCTTCAATCTTCAATCTACAAAGCCTTGCGGAAAGAGGGCTCTGATACCATCTGTCACAACCCTATACCTATTGTAGTATTTCAATCAACATATAGCGGGTGCGGCACCACTACCCTTTTTCTTTTCGCCAATACTAGAGTGTATGGACTATGCCTAATTTTATCACTTAGTCAATTTTTAAATCACCTGTTAACAATGCAATGGAATAATATTTACTTAAATTATATTTCATCATAATTATGCAGCAAAAATTAATAGCCATACAAGTATAACACACTCATTATTGGGAGGGGAAACTCCCATAAATTCTTCCCATGTCAATAATAGCATAATCTTCAATAATATACAAGTTTACAATAATTTACAAACTTGTTGCTAAGTCATGCAGTCACCAACTGACCTGCACACTTAGACAAATATCCCAGACCTATGTCACAGCCATACAACACTGTCACTACTTTTGCCCACACCTTCCCATTCGGAAACCCCAAGTTGTGTCTCGGCACAAATAGTTCTATAGTCATTCCACGCCACCCGAGTTACCACGCTTCACTTCCCCAGTCGTGTCACACAATCTATGCTACCCGTTGTACATAATCCGTGCCATGCACTTCGGAAACACACATACATAGCTCACTGTGTCAATACTGCGGACTATCTGCCAGATTCTACACGCAATCGTTCGCCCGAACCCATATCTTCTTGTCACAATGTTCAACCGGACAGATGTCTGCTTGTTGTAACACGTCCATCGGGCTCACCCGAACTGTCTGCCTATTCCACACGAACTGCCTTGCCCACCTATCGACACAGTTGCATGACCCGCATGCAGCATGGTCTGCCCAACCTGACCTATTGTGCCAACAGTCCATCAAAATCATGACTCAACTTGCTTGCAACCTCCGGTCCTTAGCCCTTCACTGCCCCGTCAGTTCTCCTTCACTCTTCTCCTTATGAATCCCTCGCTCCTTTTATATCCGCAATATACTTCATAGTGATTTCGATGATCCTCCACTCATTCGAACCATCTCTAATATATACCCATGCTTCCATGCCATGGTGACTCAAGGGACACGATCCTTCGTTCACCCGTGGGTCAGCCTAACCTCCAAACCATGAATCGACCTACATAAATATGTATAAGTGTGGGTCGTGCTTCCCATCATTACCTTGTCGGGCCAACCCATATAACATGCCAATCTATCATATATGTCACTGCCACAGTTGGCCCATCCAACTGCTCGCCCATCCTTTATACTACAGTCGCACGTGTGCTTCTCCAACTCAACTGTGTCAGTTAAATCTAACATGCACCCACTCGGGCGTTGAACTCGGGTCACCCAACACGCCAACTCATCACACATAACCGAGCGCTCTCCACCTGAGTCAGTCGAAACGAGCACCCTTCGCATATGGGCACACTCACTAGAACTCGGTCGCACATCACCGACTCAGAGACCTGACACTCTCCCTCCTCTTCCTCCTTCACTCTTTCTGTTCCCCTTTGTGTCTCTCTCCCCCTCATCCCTCTCTCTCCCTTTCCTTCCTGTACCTCCCGCCTCTCTCTTTCTCTCTCTTCCTCTTTATCTCTCTCCCACTCTCTCCCTTTCACTCCCCATACCACCTCCCTCTCTTTATCTCACTCTCCTTCCCTCCCTCTCTCTCTCTTACTCTCTCGCTCTCCTTCCCTCTTTCCCTCCCTCTCTCTCTCTTACTCTCTCGCTCTCCTTCCCTCCTTCCCTCCCTCTCCCTCCCTCCTTCCCTCCCTCCCACTCTCTCTCTCCCTCTCTCTCTCTCTTTCTCTATATCTCCTTCCCTCTCTCTCCCACTCCCTCCTCCTCCCAATCCCTCTCACTCATTATATCTCCATCTCTCTCTCTCTCCCTCCCTTGTTCCTTCGCCCCCCCCCCCCCCCCCCCCTCTCCTTCTTTCTCACTATCTCCTTCCCTCTATCTCCCACTCCCTCCTCCTCTCCCTCCCCTCTTACTCACTCTATCTCCATCACTCTCTTGCACTCTCTCCCTCTGCCTCCTCCTCCTCCTCCTCCTCCTCATATCTTTCTTGCTATCTCCCTCCACTCCCCTCCCCTCCCTCCCTCTCTCCTTCTTGCTCCTTCCCTCGCTCTTCCTCCCTCCCTGTCACTCCTTCCCTTCTCCTTTTCTCTCTATATCTTTCTCTCTCTTTCCCTTGATCCCTCTCCCCCCCACCTTCTCTCTCTCTCTCCCCCTTTTTTTGTCTATCTCCTTCCCTTTGTCTCCCACTCCGTCCTCCTCCCCCCTCCCCTCTCACTCACTCTACTTCCATCTCTCTCTTGCACTCTCTACCTCTCCCTCCTCCTCCTCCTCCTCCCCCCTCTATCTCTCTTTCTCTCTCCCTCCACGTCCTTCACTCTCTTTTCCCCTATATGTCTCTCTCTCCCTTTCCCTTCCTGCACATCCCTCCCTCTCTCTTTCTCTTTCTCCCACTCTCTCCCTCTCATTCCCTTACCCCCTCCCTCTCGTTATCTCGCTCTCTCTCTCCCCCCCTCTCTCTCTCTCTCCCCCTTGCTCCCTCTCTTTCCCTCTCCCTCTCTCTGTCTCTCTCCCTCTTTCTTTTTATTCCTTCCCTCCCCTCTCACTAACTCTTCCTTCCCCTCACCTCTCACTCCTTCTATCTCCATCATTCTCTCCTTTTCCCTCTCCCTCTCCCTCATCCTCATCCTCCTCCTCCTCCCCCCTATCTCTCTTGATCTCTCCCTCCACCTCCTTCACTCTCTTTGTCCCCCTCTATGTCTCTCTCTCCCCCCTGTCGCTCCCTCTTCGTTTCCCTTCCTACACCTCCCTCGCTCTCTCTTTCTCTCTCTCCCACTCCCTCCATCTCGCTCCCCTGCCCTTTATCCCTCTCTCCCTCCCTCTCTTTATCTCGCTTTCCTTCCCTCCCTCTCTCTCTACCTCCCTCCCTTGCTCTCTCTCTGCCCCCCCTCTCTCTCCCTCTTTCTATCTATTTCCTTCCCTCTCTCTCCCACTCCTTCCTCTTGCCCCTCCCCTCTTACTCACTCTATCTCCATCACTCTCTCTCTCTCTTTGCCCCTCTTTCTCTTTGTCTCCCTCTCTCTCTCTCCCTCTCTCTCTCTCTATCTCTCTCTCCCTTACTCCCTCTCTCTCCCCCCTCTCTCTCCCTCTCTCTCTCTCTCTCTCCCTTACTCCCTCTCTCTCTCACACACACTCACTCTCTCTCCCCCTTACTCTCTCTCTCCCACTCTCTCTCTCTTACTCCCCCTCTCTCCCCATCTCTCTCCCCCTCTTTCTCTCTATCTCGTTCCCTCTCTCCCCCACACCATCCTCCTCCCCTTCCCCTCTCTCTCTCTCCCTCCCTCCACCCCCCTCTACCTCCCTCCCTCCACCCCCTCTACCTCCCTCCCTCCTTCCATCCCTCTCCCTTCTTCTCCATCCCTCTAAAGGAAAAAGATAATTTTCGTGCTCTAATGTAAGACATAGAAGAAATAAGACATAGGAAAACACCGCACAGACCTTATTCTAATCGCCGTATAACAGACAAGGAAAACGCTAAACTAATGCTAAGTCGGGTCATAACCATTACTATAGTCCCTGCCGGATGCCAGATGGCAGGGACTAATAATAATTATAATATATCAATTAAATCACAGGAATCAATAAGTAATGACATCACAACTTTGGTGGAACCTAAATGATAACCATGATCGCTATGATGTTTACTTCATAATAAGCACCATACACTAGAAATTATTATTGTCATAAAAATATAGTTAAAAGTAGTATAACTTAAAAGAGGAAATAATTATATCAATAGATATTATATATTATAAAGATTTATTTTAAATAATAAATTAAAAAATCGTTCATTAAAATAATAATTAATAATTAATAAAATTTGAAAAAATAATATTTTTTTTTAGTTATAATGAAAAAATAATAATAAAGATTACAAAAATGCCTGCCAGAAGAAGAAAAAAAAATAAACTATTCCAGCTATACCATCTGTACAAATGGTTACCATACACGGAAAGACTCAATACAATTCAAAGTAGCTCAATTGGCGTAAATGGGTTCACAAAGATTGGTCCTTAAAAGAAAAATCATTACAAAATTATTTATCTATTTATATGTGATTTTATTTATTTGTAAGTGTAATTACTTTTGCAATAATGAAATCTGCATGCTTTCATTTAAATAGAATTATGGACTCTTTCTAAAGATGAATCTAAATTCTTGTAATTGCCTTGTGGTTATTCAGAGAACTAAACATGGTCTCTTGGTATTTAAATCTACAAGAATTGATTTGATTAAAATATTTAAAAATAAATAATATTTTGGAGGGATATTCCAACAACCATCATGAGGAAATCCCCAAAACTCCTTCTCACGGCATCTTACTTCATTTCGTCAATTTATTCATTAGAAAAATGATTGATGAATCAAATGATTTATTTCAAGATGGATTCTAGGAATTTCTCATGGGTCTCAGTGAAGAAATGGGGCCCTTGCTTCTGCTAGCATCAGTCGATTTATCAAGGTGTAATTCTTGAGATAATTTTATATTTTTCACTTCCCATATTGACAAATCTCTTCCAAACTCAACATTTATGTATGCACAATTTCTTTGTGTTTGGGTTTAGGTATTATTAGTAATAGAACCATGTTGTAATATGAGGATAAATGTAACTTACTAGCAGTACACCAACAAACCATCATGCATTGATGCATATACATTCATATAATCATATACACATAGATGAGAGAATGGAAGGAGAAACACAAGTAACAAGAGACTAGTGAATGAAAAATTTATTATATCATAGATCTTACAATAGTTTCTTCCAATCTATCCACTCTCTTTGCCACATCAATGAACTATTTATACTAGATATTTTAGTTATAAAGTAATTATAACTATCTAACTACCTTGAGTGGTCAACCCAACTTGCATGGCCGAGTGACTTACATTTTGACTTAGTTGATCAACTCAGTTTACATGGTTGAGTGACATATACATGATTCAAAGTACCAATGTATTTATTTTCTATAATTTTCATATTTTATTTTACAAGAAATTTATTTGTTGAGTTAATCTAATTTCTATGGATAAAGTAGTTGTAGGAAACTTAAATATGAAGTTGGTACTTATAAATTAACATGGTATCAAAGCACTAGAAACTTAACACAAAGGTTAGAATAGAAAATCTTATGTAATTTTTAACCTTGTACAATTAATTTTTCCAAAATGATTCCTAATAAAGAAAAAAAAGATACAATGGCACAAATACAAATTTACACAGATATTTTATCTTGGAAACATAAAAGCCAAGAAAACCAACTATTTATTTTCATTATATTTATGTACATTATATTAAAATACAATATATATCTTGCATAATATGGATCTTCAATCAAATCGTAGTTCCATAACCAAAACTAAAAAACCATGAGCAAAGCGACTATGTGTCACAAAACCATTTTTAGCAAAATTGTGGGCAGAAAAAATGCCAAAAAAATGGATACAAAAGAACAAACCAAAATTTCTTTTGGGAACTACCTTGAACCCACATTATTTGGAGATAATGAAAGTAGGAATTATTTTAATGTGTTAATACTCTCAAGAGAAAGTTAAAGGCTAACATAACAAATTAACCCCTAATTGTTAGAAAAAAAAAGTTGGAGTTGGTTGTGCCTAGTGAGCCAAAAATAAAAGAAAGAAATCACCGTTGTGTTAGTTTCTTCTGGGAAAAAAAAAATTGCCAAACCACAATATATTTTATGGCTAGAGATAAATTACATAGTGTGGATTCTGTGAAAAAGAATTGTGGGAGATAAAGAAAATTCTTGAAGAAAAATATACTAGTGGGAGAGAAAGACTAGTATAACCTAGAGAATCTAGCAAAATGTTGCTAAGGGTTCACGAGGTGCAAAGCCAGAGAATAACTCCTACAATATTACTATTTTTTCCTGACATTTAGAGGATAGCTCGGGGGAACTAGTGAATGCTTGGTTCAAGGTAGGGTGGAACGTGGATGCCTCTAGCCTTTTCTTGAAAGGACTCAGATAAGTGTAGGTTAAATTTTTTAATGTAGAAATAGTTGAGAATATATGTAGTTATATGAAAGAAACTTATTATATGGGCTAACTATGTGTTTTGCAGAAAATATTGCACTTAAAAAAATATATACTTTCATATGGGCACAAGGTTATGTGCAAAAGAAGGCAATATTATGAAAGATTGTATGAAAACTAATTGTGTGCTCTGCAGGAGATATGGTAGTTATGGATTATGAAAAGAAGAAAAATAGTAACTCTAATAAATAAAAATTTATTATATTAACTAACTGTAATTGTTACAGTTGATGGAAGGAACATTGAGTTAAAAGTGAATGCTTATTTGAATGTTTAATTGGGTATGTTCTTGTATATCTATTTATATGTAATACTTATAGTATTCATTTGTTGTTAGAAATTTAGGAGAATGTAAAGCAAGTTAAAAGGTAAACTATAGGAAAATTCCTGCATTTAAACTCCTTTAGTCCTTAACGGGAGGATTAGGACTCAAAGGAATAACATGGATTCCCCATTATATGGATTCCTTGAATTTCTGGTCTAGTATATGACTTTCTATATATATATATATGTCCTAATCCCAAATGTGGAAAATTAAGCATAAACATAACAAACATGAGAAGGGTTTTACAGAGGACCAATAGTAATCCTAACTATACGATAAAAGTTATGAGAAAAATGTCTTAGGACAAAGAAATTGTTGGACAACAATTGATATAAAAAGGTAAAGAAAATAATTACAATGTATGTTGTTTTAGGAAAAAAAAATCATATGCATGATCTAGACGAGGAACTTTGTAAGAAATTATTTGCATGCACCTGTAAATATACAAATTTACTTAAAGAACTAACAAGAGATTGAAACCGGTATTTTATAGAATCTTGTAGTAATTGGATATAATTTTTATTATGGTTTGGAATAAATATTCTTCCTCAACCCCAACAGAAAGACTTTCATATATTAAAACCCTAGTTCCTCACGACTTATAAATCAAATTTACAGTATGAAATTGTGGTATTTTGTTCATAGATTAAAGAAAAATTACAACAAAGGTATGTGGCATATTTCTCTTGAGAAACAGTTTAGTAATACCCTAGCTTAGCAAGGTAAACAAGGTGCAGTTAGGACAAGGAAAAACCCCTAAAGAAGCTAGGGTTTAATAAATAATGGATCATTCAACATGATTTCACATCGTTGTAAGCATCGACTTGGAATAAAAGGAAAGACATTTGTATAAGAACTTGTAGCCAGAGTTTCACACTTTGTTTATAAAGAAAACAAATGGTTCGAGCCTCTGTTCTATACAAATTGACTAGATAATAGCCATCATACCTACACAAGATAGGAAATTAAGATTACTAAAGAGTTTGTAGAATAGGGTCTCTCTCTCTCTCCCTTCCCCACTCTCTCTCTTTAGCTCTCTCCCTCTCCCTCTCTTGCCCCCCTTTATCTTTCCCCCCCATCTCTCTCACACTCTCCCTCCCCTTCCCTCACTCCCTCCCTTTATCTTTCTCCCCTCCCTCCCCTCTCTCTCTTCCCCTATCTCCCACCTTTTCTCTCTCCATTTCCCTCTCCTTCTCCATCTACCTACCTCTTCCTCTCTCTCTCTCTCTCTCTCTCTCTCTCTCTCTCTCTCTCTCTCCCTCCCTCCCTCTCTCCCTCTCTTGCTCTCTCCATCCCCCTCTCCATCATTCCCTCCCTCCACCTCTCTCTAACTCTCTCTCTCTTTTTCTCTCTACCCCCCCGACCCTCTTTCTTTCTCTCTCTCACTCACAGTCACACACTCTCTCTCTTTCTCTCTCCCTATCCCTCCAAATATATATCTCTCTCCATTCCCCCCCCCCTCTCCCTTTCCCACTCTTTCTCTCTAGCTCTCTCCCTTGTTAAGAAATCTAAGCGGCAACAAGTGTAGGTGATTTCTCTTACTTTAATAAATGCTTGTGATGTACTTTTACTTTACTTAATTACATTCTTATTTCCTTTATTATTATTATTTTTTTCTATCATCAAATGACTACCGAATCATAAATAAAAATGACACAATAGGACACAAGATATAGGTGATCATCCAAGGCCAAAACCTCTTCAACTGAGAGGAAAACCCACCAAAATTCTTCTCTTCTTATAGAAATTCAATTGATGAATTACAAGAACTATGACTCTTGCCCGAGACCCTGCAAGGCCAAGTCATCCTTCCTTCTTCATAATATTTCCTTAGACAACTTCCAATAGCAAACTTCGACCTTCCAAGAACTTCTCCAACAACTTCAACCCTAGCAATAATTTCTACAACCTCGACCTAACAACTTCAACAATTTTGAACTAGCATCTTCACAGCTTCGACCTTGATGCAGCTTCAGCAAATTCGACCTATTGGCTTCACAACTTTGATTTAGAGGAAGCTTCACAGCTTCGACCTTGCAGCTTCACAGCTTCAATCTTTCATCTTCACAACTTCGACCTAGCAGCTTCACAACTTCGATTTTGCAGCTTCACAACTTTGATGTAGAGGTATATTCAGAATTTTGTCTTGCCCAGAAAATGTATAAACCCTAACGAAAGAGAGGGAGAGAGAGAGAGGCCCAAAAACTTCGATCTTGATCTTCTTCTTCTTCTTCGTCAGTTTCCAGCTTCTATCTTGTGGATATTGAACTTGCTTGAGTGAGCATTCAAATGAGTTCAAATTCCTTTTTATTTATAGGCTTGTGAGGGGTACGAGTTGCTATCTTAAGGTCGATGTGTCCGTTCATGTAGGTCAACTTGATATTTGTTCCATGATGAGGTCTTGGAGGGTCTTTTGACTCTATTTTGACTAAAAAACAAAATATTTACAATATGTAAAATGCCCAAATGGGTCTTCAATACATGACAATGACTCAATTGACTTTATGACAAACCTAGAAGCACTCAATGGGTGCTTCACCTAAAAATAAATTTCCCTTGAGCATGAAACCCATGCCTCAAGAACACAAATAATAAATTTATTTTTCTCTTTTCATTAAATACATCAAATCACGATTAAATATTCCATTATGAAGACCAAATCTAGTTACATATTTCAACACTCCCTCCTAACTAGTGAGGTATTCATAATCCATACAAGGTACTTGGACATTCTCAATATGAATAATTCTCATAAGAAGAGTTGGATTGGTAACCCATCTGTATAGCATCATATCATCCAACATTGTTGATGAGCACTAGTATTGTAGCAATAATGTTGCAACTCCTAGGCTACCTACGTTACTCTTATCAACCCGGTAGTTCGTAACAAACTTGGAAGCGTTGGTGTTGTATGCACAAGTACTAGTTCTCACTGCAGGTTGTCACTTGGTCAGTTGACGCAAGATCACTAGGAGCTCAAGCAAACTTCTATGGATTCTAGAAGAAGCTCTATATGTGATGAAAGGGAAGAAAGATAGATGTTATTCTACTTGCAGAAAGGAGAAAGACTTAAATGTAAAGCAAACCTAGTGAACCCTAATTAACCAACTAATTCTACTTTTGCAAAAAGTGCTATGAAAACCATGAAAGGAATGCCCTTACCTATTCAAGGAAGTAAACAACATCTAACTATGCTATTTCTAGAAGTAAATAAGCAAAATACATATTTTTGGATTTTTATGTATTTTTAGGTAAAATTGACATGCATGTAATTTATTGTGTGTGAATGTGGCAATGAATAGGTGGTGTTGAAGGGCGGTTTTAGGACTTGAGAGGATGTAGGATGGTGTGGATGGGTCCCAAGAGGTCTCAGGTGGCCTTTTGGAGGCTTTTCCCACACTCGGCCTTCAAAAGAAAGCCTATAGGAAAATCTACAGGAGGACACAGGAAATCTACAGGAGGAAAACAGGGAATCTACAGGAGGCCTACAGGAGGAGGCCGAGAGCAGTTTCCACTGTTTTGAGGGTGTGAGAGTGGGTGAAAAAGGTGGATGAAGGTTGGAATGAGGTGTTAAGGTGCCTAAGGTCTACCATGAATCACCAAGAGAGAAAAAGATGATTGGGTTTGCTCAAGGAGAGAGGAAGTTCTATGGAAAAATGCAGGAAACTAGGGTAGAATTGAGGTGAGATTTGGGAGACCTATAGGGCATGGATCAGATGGAGGGTGTGATTGCTGATAAGCTGGCCTACTGCTAGAAGAGATCTGCTGCAAAGAAACAGATAGTTAACCAAGGAAATCAAGCAACAAGTGAAATGAATGCATTTAGGAAAAATGGAGTTTTGCATAAAAATGGTCTAAACTATGATCTATGAAAGGAAATGTTGAGAAATGATGTAGGAAAGGAAAGAATGAAGGAAGACTACTGCAAATGAAGAAGTGAGCATGATGAAGAAGATCTAAATCAAAGCAAAGTTGGACTATTAACCTACTAAAAAGCTGTAAACACTAGAAGTCCTATGAAGGAGGAAAATCTGTGTTTTTGGGGCAGCAAGAGGGTCTTTTCCTCAAATCATGGTCCCAAAGGGAGGAAGAGAGGCCAAGGCACTGTTTCTAGCCTTTTGATTCTTTTTTGATCATTGTTTAACTTGCTATAGAAAGCACAAATGGAATCAAACTACTGAATCATCAAAAACAACCTATTCTTAATCATAAAAGAAATACATCTAACATCAACCTAATCTACAAACTAAAATAAAACATAAAAATACAAGTAAAGAGGAGCTTGGCTGCTTGGATTGGGCCCTAACCAAGAGCTTCAACCCTCTGAGGTGACTCAGTGCTAGCTAAAAAAGGATTCCATCTTTATTATCAAAACAATAAAAAGATTACATGAAACCCTCACAAAATAATAAGCTCGAAGTTGGAGCAGAGTTTACATAAGAAAAAATCCAACAAAAATCCAACCCTAGTGAGCCCTAGGCCCCTCTACTTATACAAATGAAGCTACCAATAGCTTCCTTAAAATCAGGGAGGCTTGGCTCCCAAAACTCGAGATAATCATTAGTCATCCTCCACTTGCTCAGCTGCCTTCTAGTGCATGATTCAGCTACTTGTACTCTGAGCTGAATGAAGGGTAATTCGAAGTGAGGAGTAATAAATGAGGGGAATTCCCTCCTATAAGTCCTCTCCTTTGTCCACTTCAAGTTATTGCTGCCATTTTTCCATTGGATCCTTGACTTTGACCTCGAAACTCATCAATAATTTGCATTAAGTACATGTTAGACCACATGGCACAATAACTAACTCAACTCACTCTATAAGCATAAATATAATCAGAAAATCATACAATAAGCTAAGAGAATGGTTGTGTTGAATAGGTTAGGAGGTAAAATTAGCCCATATAATTACCCATTTATGAGGCTCATCATCACCTCCCTACTGAAAGTGTTTCTCATCCTCTGAGCAACTTAGTCAATCTCCTCATCCTTTATGGCCCTGGTGACCTCCCTAGCATCCCAGGCTTCTAACGTGGTCTACTCTTCTTTGCCATATAATCCTACCTTCTTGTATATCTCTTTCCATTGCTCCTTCTCTTCTTCTTCTCTCCTACCTTCCAGCATGCCTAACAGCAGTGGGGGACTCAGTTTGAGGCCAATCCAGTTGACCTTCAGCCTCTGCATGGAGTGCTTGTACATTGGCACTCTTTTCAATGCCTCCTTCAGCCTCATGGGGGAATGGTATTCCCTGATCTGCAAACTGTGTGGTAAGGTGTTCCATCTCCTCATGCATGCATGCACAGAGTCATCCCCAAGTAGCCTTTTCATATCCTCAAAGTGTGCAATGGCTTGTGCCTGATTGGTGAGATATTTAGGGGCAATCTGAGGGTCATTAGCAAGTAGGTTGTGTGTGCTAATGAGTGCCATAGGATCTGATGGCTCAGCTCTTATCATTAGTGGCTCATTCTTCTTCTTTACCATCAATATTTTTATTTCTGCTGCCCTCAATTCTTCATGGTTCATCCATGAGGCCATGGCCATTAATTGCAGGTCCTCTAGCTTGGCATTGGGGTCCCACTCATTCATGTCTGTGAGGGCCATGTTATGTAGGTAAAATTCTGCCATCTTTGCCTTCTCCTCTGATGTGCTTTGGTCACACAAATCCATAAATTGCCTGTAATCTTGGAAAGGTATTGTGGCTCTTTGTGCCAGAGTCTTTATCTATAATTGTAACCATTGGTCCTTAAGATAGAGGTCATAGGATTTTGCTGGTATTCTACGTTGCAATGCCTCCATGGATAAGTTGGCCATGCATGCCAGCTGAGTCTCTTTCTCTTGCAACTTTCTCCTTAGCAAATCATTTTCAGTTTCAAGGTGGCTTCTTGTAATTGCTTCCCTATCTCTGATAGCACTCAACTCTCTGCCCATTTCTCTGAGTTTGTTTTCCATATGGCCAACATCCTCAAATCCTTTGGATTTGGCTATTTTCATCCACCTATGTGTTCTTACTCTTTATTTCTCCAATTCAAAGAATAGTGGTATTGCAAATTTTTGTGGGATTATCCTTCCTCCTTAAAGTAGATTGTAATAGGAGGCAAGACTAGGCTAGGGATCAGGTTCTTGTAGCTTTGTTGCTTCCTCCTTTACCTGTGGCTATCCTTCCATCATTTTCTCAAGCTTTTGTGTCTGTTGTAGTTTTGATAGTGTCTCCTGTAGAACTATCTGAGCCTCTTGTAGGACTGTTTTTGGGTCCTGTAGTACTACCTTTTCCTTCCATGTGGAAGATCTAGGAGTCCCCCTTTCATATGTTATAGGTGTCTTGGAAGGGGATTCTTTCCCTTTGGCAGAGGGTGAATCTTCAATTGTAATTGGCACTTTTGAAGAGGGCTAAGGTTTGCCTGTTTTGATCCTTGTGCTCTTCCTAGCCCTGAAATACATGGAGGCCTGTCTTTTCCTCTTTTGCTTTGGCTTGATTGGTGTACTGAGGGTAGTGAGGGCAGTTGCTGCCTCCTTTTCCAGAGTCTCAGGGGACTCTTCTCCTTGTTCTACCTTTTCTGCCTCTTTTTCTCCTCCTTCTATCTCTTTTTCTGTCTCTTCCTGCTCTGTTTCTTCAGCTCTCTCCTCCTCTATTTCAGTTTCTTCCTCCTTCCTTTCTTGTTCTGCTAAGTCACTAGTGGCTTCACCTTCTCCCCCTTGCTGCTCTTCCTCCTCACTGCCAGTAGGACTGACATCATAGGTTAAGGCCTTTATGTCATCCTCAGCTGTCATGTTTCGAAAAACTTCCCATGCTATAGGGAGTGTAAATGTATGGAGGGCTTCCTCCACTAGGATTTTGATTAACCCATGGTGAGCTAGTTGCTCTGAATTTCCTGCTTGAACCTTAGTGCTGGAGTCAATGAGGGATTATAAGAGGAAGTAGGGGATACTGAGCTTCTGAGGTGCTGGAGTGTGCATGTCATACCTTAATTCATGGAGGATTCTAAAGTGATAACCATAGACAATGTTGTACCTCCCCTCATAGCAAATGTATTTGATTATTTGATAGCTAACCTCATCCCAAGGATATGGTATGTTAGCCCTTCTAATGCCATTTTTATCCTCTACAGGGGTTTCATTGTTTTGGAAAAAGTTTTCTTGGCAGCCTGGCCAATTGGTTTCTCATCCTTACTCCAAGGTAGCCCAAGAGGAAGGGTAGTGACCCTACTGATAAATTTAGGGGTTATCTCCATGGAAAGACCTCTAAAGGTGACAGTGGCATGTTTTCTTGTGTGAGGGACCAAAGAGAGGGAAAATTCTTGGGCAATCTCCTCATCAAACCCTTGGAATTTCTCAAAAAAGTTCATCCAATTTGCTCTTGTGAATATGTCCACTACTTGGGGATGTGCATGGAGCCTCGTGGAGTTAGTGGGCTCCTTTCTCATAAACCCTCCTGTCATATTGTCTATACTCTTTTGGAAAACCAAATATGGAGGTGGAGACAATGAATTTTGAAAAAAACAGAGAAACAGAGGAGACTGTGTTTTTTAAATAAGCAGAATTTTTTTTATGTATTTTCTCCTCTCCTAAAGACTTATTTCCTCCTCAAATTGAAACCACTTCTTTCATATATTGATATTCAATAGGGGGCATGCATGAACCCTACCTCTTCAGACCAAAAATCATGCTAAAACTCATGTTTTCTCCCTTCAAAACAACTCACTGCCCCTCCTGTAGAAGCCTGTTGTCCCTCCTGTAGAATTCCTGTAGGTGCTCCTGTAGAACCTGTAGGTGCTCATGTAGAAAATGTTGAGAGTAGGAATATGGGAGAGATCAATGGAGGACGATGGTTACGAGGCAGTGGGGGCACAAGGAGACTGTTGTAGCTGATTTACGAGGAGAGAATGAAGGAAAAGGTGGTGATAATGCTCAAGGAGGAGTACTTATTACCCTTTATGGATATTTTTGGTGATGAGGGGTGAGCTGGCAAGGTATACGTTGGCCATATTCGGACTGTTGGTCCCCACTTACCTTCTCATCATGGCTTTTCCTCATAATCATCTCTCATCATTGCATCGGAGTTCACACTCCCTCCACTACCTATCCTTGGCATCTTGCGTTGGAGTTGACTGTGCGCACGTGTGGGTGACATCTCAGAAGAGTGGAGTCAACTAGATGAAGGTGGCCAAGTTAACTGGCCACCTTTCCCTTGTTCAACCTCAACCATCTCATTGCTTTTGCATGACTTCTAATTACACAAATGTAAACAGAGGAGTGATTTAGTTACTTACCTGTGATCCGAATGTATTTGTTGTGAGGTGTTGTGGCTCTCTCTACTACATGCCTTTATTTCTTTTGATGCATGTTGTCTACTTGCTGATGTGTGGTTGTGTCTTGTGTAGGTTCTTCTCTGGCTGGGTCTGAGCTTGAGGTGCCTTATCAACCTTCATGTGTGAATTCTCTTGTTGTCGGTGCTGGGTTTTGATGGGATCAGCTGCTACAGGAATTCCTACAAGAGCTCCTGTAGCTGCTTCTCCCCTTGAAACTTTAGCTTCTTTCTGTGCTTGGAGCTTTGAGGATGATGCCAGAGGTGTAGATAAAGATGGAGAGGTAGTAGGTAGGCTTCAGGTGAGGTGGATGGTGTTGCTTCCTCTCTTATTTTTTTGTTTTTTTTCTTTTACTTAAAAACTATTTTTTTTGTGTTTTTCTTGGATAGGAAGAAAAATGATGCTTGGGGTGTGATGCAGGCTTGGAAATGATGGCAAGGAGGTTTGAAGATTGTAGGAGGGATTATAGGTCCTTCATGAAGCTTCTTTGTCCCTCAAACTACCTTTTGTAGCCACTTCTGGCTCTCTGTAATTCCTACAGGAGCCTCCTGTAGAAAACACAGTTTTTGAAAAAGAGGTATAGTGGGGTGAAAGAAATGCCAAATATGATGGAGGAAGGTGTGGAGAAGGTGAGATGGATGCTGGTGTGAATGTCAGGGTCCCCTTGGCACCTTCTTCTGCTCCCTGTAGTCCTCCTACAAACTTGCAATGCAACAAAAATTCATTTCTTTTCTCTCTTTTTTTTTTTTGAAAAACAACTAGGGCACCTCAGAGAGGTTTTCACCCTAATTGCCTGCCCTGGGCACCTCCAAGGGAGGTTTTCACCCAGGGATCTTATTCTTTTTTCTCTTTTTTTTTTTTGACATCACTGGGCCGCCTCAAAAGAGGTTTTCAACCCAATGATGGGACTCAAGCGCCTCATGGAGGTTTTCACTTGAGTCCTTATTATTTTTTATTTTTTTTCTTCAGTGAGTGGGTGAAGTGGAAGCTAAGACATGCTCCACTACCATCACTATTTTATTTAGACCTTCAATAAACTCTCACTTGGAGAGGGGTTTCTTGTAGACTTTCAACCGATGTCCATTTACAAGCATGGGGATGGCTTCATCATCAATGGTTCTGATCAGAACTGAACCATTGTCATTGCATTTCTCCACAGTGTAGGGTCCCAGCCATCTTGTCCTCAGCTTGCCTTTGAAATATTTGTATCTTGAATCATAGAGTAGTGCCCAATCTCCCTCTTGGAATTGCTTCTCCTTGATATTTTTTTCATGCCATATCTTTCTCTGAAGCTGAACTACCTCTATATGGAGAAGGGCTTGCAATCTGTATTCATCCAATCCATTGAGCTGAAGTAATCTCTCCTTCTGTGCATGGCTGAGGTCTAGGTCCAGCTGAGCTGCCATCCTTAGTGTATTGAACTCAAATTCTATTAACAACAAAGCCTTCTTCCCACAGACCAGTTCATAGGGTGTGAACCTTATAGTGGTCTTCCATGTTGTGTTGTAGGCCCAAGTGGCCTCAACTAATCTGTCCGCCCAGTCTTTTCTGCTGCTTCTCACTACCTTAGTTAGGATCCCTTCCAATGCTCTGTTAATGACTTCCACTTGCCCATTGGCTTGTGGATGGTAAGGGGTGGAAGTCCTGTGCCTGATTTTATGATGTGTGAGTAGGTCTTCAATCAAATTGGAAGTGAACTAACTGCCTTGATATGTGACCAACTCTCTTGGATATCCGAACTTGTAGAATATGTTTTCTCTCAAAAACTCAGCTACTTTTTCCTCTGTCGATGCTTTGATTGTTTTTGTCTCTACACACTTTATCAGGTAATCGGTGCACATAATGATGTATTGTTTCTGTTTTGAAGGAGGGTTGATAGGACCCACAAAGTCCATGCCCCACTTCTCAAATGGCTCAAAGGTCACTTGAGGTTGCATGGGCATCTCATCCTTTGGAGTAGGTTTCCCCATGCTCTGACACCGATCACACTAGCTGGTATATCTCCTCACATCCTGATGAAGAGTGGGCTAGTAGTAGCTTGCTTGCAATATCTTGAAGGCAGTTCTTTTTGCTGCAAAATGACCTCCACAATGCCCGTCATGACAAGTCAGGAGGATGTTAAAGACTTCCTCCTCCCTAACACATCTTCTCTAGATCTGATCTTGGCCAAGTTTGAATAGATTGCCCCCAACCTAGGTGAAAGGGGTGCTTTTCCTTACTATCTTGCTCTTCTCTTTTGAGGACAGGTGTGGTGGGAATTGTGCTGAAACCAAGAAGTTTGTTATATCAGCAAACCATGGAGAGAGTACTGAGATAGCAAACAGATGTTTGTCTGGCATTTACTGATCCACCATTCCTTCTTCACCTGCAAGCAAATTTACTCTAGACAAAAGTCAACAATAACCTTTTGTTTACCAAGCTTATCAATAATGGTCAAATCAAATTGCTGCAGTAAAAGCAACCATCTAATAATGCGAGCATTTACATCTAGTTTGTTCATTAAATATCTAATTACAGCATGATTAGTGTGCACAAGGGTTTGATATCCTATGATATAATGTCTGAATTTGTTTAAGGAATGCACACCAGCTAGGAGTTCCTTCTTGGTCACTGTATAGTTTAACTCTGCCTTTGATAAGTTCTTGCTTATAAAGTATATGGCATAAGGTAACTTTTCATCAATTTGTCCTAAGGCTGCTCCTATCGCTTTGTTCAAGGCATCTATATGAATGTGAAATGGCAGGGCCTAGTTTGGGCCTCTGAGAATTGGGGCAGTCACTAGCTTGCTCTTCAAGGTATCTAGGGCTTCTTGATAGTTTTCTGACCATATGAACTCAACATCTTTGCCTAAGAGGAAAAACAAAGGAGAGGCTAGCTTTCTGAAATCTTTAATGAATCTCCTGTAATACCCAACTAAGCCTAGGAAACTTCTGACATCTCTCACCTTTTGAGGAGGTGGGACCCTTTGGACGATGGCAATTTTGTTGGGGTCAACCTGCATTCCTTGCTGAGATATTGCATGACCTAACACTGTCCCTTCAGTCATAAAAAATTCACATTTTTCTAGATTGAGGGATAGGTTCATCTCAATACACTTGTCTAGAACTTTTCCTAGGTTAGATAAAGCTTCCTGAAAGTCAGAACCATAAGGAGTAAAGTCATCCATGTATATCTCCACTACATCATGAACTAATTCAGAAAATATACTCAATACCACTCTTTGGAAAGTGGCTGGAGCGTTGCACAAACCAAAAGGAAGGACCTAATATGCAAAGGTACCCCAAGGACAAGTGAAAGTGGTATTATCTTGGTCTTCTAGGCTAATTTGAGTCTGATTGTACCCGCTAAACCCATCTAGGAAAGAGAAAAGCTTTTTCCCTGGCAGACCGTCTAACACTTAATCTATGAATGGTAAAGGAAAATGGTCCTTTTTAGTGGCCTTGTTCAATTCCCAATAGTTGACATAGATTCTCCACTTACCACTTTTCTTTGGCACTAGCACCAAAGGAGAGACCCCTTCACTATCAGAGATGGGATAGATGAATCCTGCATCAAGCAATTTCTCCAGTTCCTCCTTAACAATATCTTTAAGTGCTGGATTCATCCTCCTTTGAGGCTGCCTGATTGGTTTGCAATCTTCCTTGATGTATATATGATGGGTACATACTGAAGGGTGCACTCCCTTCGTCTCCTTATAACTCCAGGCGAAGGCATCTAGATGTTTTCTCACTAGGCTGCACAGTTCCATCTCCTGGGAAGTGGATAGGGATGGATTGATTTTCAAGGTTCTTTCAAGGTCGAACTCTATATTCTTAACACGGAGAGAAGTATGATTAGCCACACAGAGATCAGTTGAGGGGTTGTTTTCGGTATCTCTTACTATGTCTTCTAATGGTGATACACTGGGAGGTGGATTCTGAATCAAAATTTCAATCATATCATCCTCATCTTGATGTTTCCCCCCATGGCAATTTATAATGCACAAAGCGATGCAGAATAAACTTCATCCTCATCTTCCTCCTCCAACCAGAGAGCTAGATCATGTTCTAGCAAGGATTGGGCAGGAGGATATAGGACTAACTGCTTGGACATGTGCCCATTCTTTATGGTCATGTTCCCAGCTCGACAGTTGATGTAGGCATCGGCTGTAGCCAACCAGTGTCTTCCCAGAATGAGAGGATACCCAGTGATCTTTTCCTTTGGCTAGAGAACTAAGAAATCAATAGGGTACTCCCAAGAATCAATGGAGAACATCACATTATCCACAACCCCCTCAGGCGTCATGGTGGAGCGGTCTGCTAGCTGTAGCATGGTCGTGGTCTTCCTCAAGGAGCTCTGGAGGTTAACTTTGAGCATTCTGTCCTTTGTCATCACATTAATGCTAGCTCCCAGATTAATCAAGGTATGTGGGATCATGGTGCCATTGATATGGACATCAACTACTAGGCTTCTAGGGTCCAGATATTTTAGAGAGATTACCTGCCCTAACATCAAATTGGACAGTTTTCCTATGACATTGATGGTTGGGGCATATCTCTTGTGCCTTCTTGGATGCATAAAGCACTTCTCTTTGATCAACCTATTGTAGATAGGCACATCTTTTATGGCCTGGAGAAGTGGTATCTTCACACATAAATGTTTCAGTTCTCCCAGGAGTTCAGTTTCTTCTAGGGTAGGATGGACTGTCACAGATAGTCTCTCAGGAAAGGGTGGAATTTATTTAGGTTCACTTTCCTCTTTATCTTCCTCGACCTCCCTAGGTGGAGGCTCGCTATCTGGGAGAACTTTCCTCGCTATCTGGGAGAACTTTCCTGAATCTCCACAGCATAAGTTGGGTATGATGTTTCCCCACTATACACTTGCTGAGATTGTCTATTGTTCAGGTTCGGATTTGGCTGGGCAGGCATTTGGGGTTGCCTTGGTGGAGCAGAAGGTAACGGTTGTGGTTGGGTAGGTGGTGGAGGCATAAGAGTGGGAGGAGAGTTGTATTGGGGCCTCCACCCCTGATAAGATGCATTTCACTGAGGCTATGGTTGAGCATAGGATTGAAATGAATGGGTGGCTAGTTGGACATGATATTGAGATGTGAAGGACCAAGGAGGGGGTGTGGACCAGGAAGGATGAGCAGGAGGGCCCCAAGAAGGTATGGAAGTGACTTGGTTGGGGTTGTAGTATGCCTGAGATGTCACTTGCATCCCCTGCTGGTATGGTCTAGGTCCATGCGGCCTTCTTTGATTTATGTAATAGAGCTATTCCGTGACTCCCTCAGCCCCTTGATATACAACTTTAAGTCTAGGTAAGGAAGGGCACTTATCTGTAGACTGAACAAACCTCTATAGAGTTCAATGGGCATTCATTCCTAGGATGCCTCCTGGTGCATCTAGGGAAAAAATGGCCAAAGCCCTCTCTGCTTCCTCTTGTTTCCTTTTGATACGTAAGGTGTCCATTTGCATGGCAAGAGTCTGCAACATCTCACTCTTGAAGTCTTCCAGCATGTTTCTAATTTCTCTTTTAATGGATGATTTAGAGGAAGAGGTATTGGCTATGGGTTGACTCCCCCTACCTTTCTTTCTGGCTGCTCTAGAATGGTTTCTAAAAACAGTCTTTATGTCTTCATAGGATAGTTGGTAGATGTTTCCCCCAAACAGTAGATGGAGGGTGTCTAAAATATCTTCCCAAATTCCCCTGAGCAAGACCAACTTCAGAGACTTAGGGTCAAGTGTACACCTGGCCCTTTTGTAACTGAGCTAGAACCTCTCTTCATAGTCTTCTAGGGACTCATCACTTCCTATGGTCATTCGGAAGATTTCTTTGTTAGTATCTTTTGACCTACAATAGTCTCGATACATGTTATTAAATGCCTGCTGCATCTGAGCCCAAGTTGTGATGCTATTTCCAGGTAATCCCATGAACCAACGTAGTGTTGCATCCTTGAGAGTAGAAGGGAATAGTTTCAACTTTTGCTCATCTTTTGCATAGTCATAATTTCAACAGATGACAGCAAACTCAAACAAGAAGGTGTTAGGATCTTCTGTACTCAGACCATGGAAATGAGCTAGGGTAGAAGGGCTTATATTCTTCATTTTGGTGTCCCCATTGGTCTCCCGAATGGGAAAGGTACCCTCTATTCTCTCTCCATTCCCCCTAGCATTTCTGTTTTCAGCCATTGGCTCCAAAGGAATGTTTTCTTCTTCTTCTTCCCCTATAGGTTCTTCAAATATGTCTAGCTGTTCACCTAAGGGTTCTTCTTGATCACAGCCACTGAAGAAGAGAGAAGATTGGCTGTGTGAAGTAGTGGAGGTGTTGGGAAAAAATTTTCTTAAGTTATCTCTATTCCTACGAGGCATGAAAGGAAATATTTTTAGTTGGTTTTTGTTTAATTTTCCCCACACTGATAGTACCTACAAAATTGAAATTGATTGAACAAAACAAATTGCAACTAACTGAAATGAACTTGCTGAAATGGAAATTTGCAGAATTGAAAAGGAAAGAAAGGAAATGCAGAACTTGAAAGGAAAAGAAATGACTAGTCTACTTTTGCTGAAATGAACTATTAGCAGAATGTTGCAATAGAAAATAGAAGAAAGTAGTAATCACATAATACTCTGACGCTTCCCTGGCAACGGCGCCAAAAAGTGGTGAGCACCAGTATTGTAGCAATAATGCTACAACTCCTAGGCTGCCTACTTTACTCTTATCAACCCGGTAGTTTGTAACAAACTTGGAAGCGTCGGTGTTGTATGCACAAGTACTAGTTCTCACTGTAGGTTGTCACTTGGTCAGTCGGTGCAAGATCACTAGGAGCTCAAGCCAACTTCTATGGATTCTAGAAGAAGCTCTATATGTGATGAAAGGAAAGAAATATAGATGTTATTCTAACTGCAGAAAGGAGAAAGACTGAAATGTAAAGCAAACCTAGTGAACCCTAATTAACCAACTAATTCTACTTTTGTAGAAAGCGCTATGAAAACCATGAAAGGAATTCCATTACCTATTCAAGGAAGTAAACAACATATAACTATGCTATTTCTGGAAGTAAATAAGCAAAAGACATATTTTTGGATTTTTATGTATTTTTAGGTGAAATTGACATGCATGTAATTTATTGTGTGTGAATGTGGCAGTGAATAGGTGGTGTTGAAGGGCGGTTTTGGGACTTGAGAGGATGTAGGATGGTGTGGATGGGTCCTAGGAGGTCTCAGGTGGCCTTTTGGAGGCTTTTCCCACACTCGGCCTTCAAAAGAAAGCCTACAGGAAAATCTACAGGAGGACACAGGAAATCTACAAGAGGAAAATAGGGAATCTACAGGAGGCCTACAGGAGGAGGCCGAGAGCAGTTTCCACTGTTTTGAGGGTGTGAGAGTGGGTGAAAAAGGTGGATGAAGGTTGGAATGAGGTGTTAAGGTGCCTAAGGTCTACCATCAATCACCAAGAGAGAAAAAGATGATTAGATTTGCTCAAGGAGAGAGGAAGAAGTTCTATGGAAAATGCAGGAAACTAGGGCAGAATTGAAGTGAGATTTGGGAAACCTATAGGGCATGGATCAGATGGAGGGTGTGATTGCTGATAAGCTGGCCTACTGCTAGAAGAGATCTGTTGCAAAGAAACAGACAGTTAACCAAGGAAATCAAGCAACAAGTGAAATGAATGCATTTAGGAAAAACAGAGTTTTGCATAAAAATGGTCTAAACTATGATCTATGAAAGGAAATGCT
Organism: Pinus tabuliformis; assembly: GCA_031772625.1. Classification (NCBI taxonomy): domain Eukaryota; kingdom Viridiplantae; phylum Streptophyta; class Pinopsida; order Pinales; family Pinaceae; genus Pinus; species Pinus tabuliformis. Next base: position 617,397,265 of record CM062812.1, on the reverse strand, counting down.
AAGAAATGCTATAGGAAGGGAAAGCATGAAAGAAGACTACTACAAATAAAGAAGTGAGCATGATGAAGAATATCTAAAGCAAAGCAAAGTTGGACTATTAACCTACTAAAAAGCTGCAAACACTAGAAGTCCTATGAAGGAGGAAAATCTGTGTTTTTGGGGCAGCAAGAGGGTCTTTGCCTCAAATCATGGTCCCAAAGGGAGGAAGAGAGACCAAGGAATTGTTGCTAGCCTTTTTAGTCTTTTCTGATCACTGTTTAACCTACTATAGAAAACAAAAATGGAAGCAAACTATCGAATCATTAAAAACAACCTTATTCTTAATCATAAAAGAAATACATCTAACAGCAACCTAATCTACAAACTGAAATAAAACATATAAATACAAGTAAAGAGGAGCTTGGCTGCTTGGATTGGGCCCTAACCCAAGAGCTTTAACCCTCTGACGTAACTCAGTGCTAGCTCAAAAAGGATTCCATCTTTATTATCGAAACAATAACAAGATTACACGAAACTCTCACAAAATAATAAGCTGGAAGTTGGAGCAGAGGTAACATAAGCAAAAATCCAACGAAAATCTGACCCTAGTGAGGCCTTAAGCCCCTCTAATTATACTAATGAAGCTACCAACAGATTCCTTAAAATCAAGGAGGCTTGGCTCCCAAAACTTGAGATAATCATCAGTCATCCTCCACTTCCTCGGTTGCCTTCTAGTGCATGATTCGGCTGCTTGTACTCCGAGCTGAATGAAGGGGAATTCAAAGTGAGGAGTAATAAATGAGGGGGATTCCCTCCTATAAGTCCTCTCCTTTATCCACTTCAAGTTATTGCTGCCATTTGTCCATTGGATCCTTGAATTTGACCTCGAAACTCATCAATAATCTGCATTAAGTGCATGTTAGACCACATGGCACAATAACTAACTCAACTCACTCTATAAGCAAAAATATAATCAGAAAATCATACAATAAGCTAAGAGAATGGTTGTGTTGACTAGGTTAGGAGGTAAAATGAGCCCATATAATTACCCATTTATGAGGCTCATCAACTGTCACAATGAAAGGCCTTGACTAACAACTCTATCTCTCCACAAGAACATAGCACAATACTAGTGATACTAATGATTTATGGACACCCTCATCTTTGTCTCTCTCGAAACATACCCCACCCAGGCTCTCTCAGATTATGTTCCACCAAAACTATTCTTATCTTGGATTCCCAATCGTCAAATAATATCAGTCCTCTAGGATTACTCTTATCTTGGATGCCCCATTATATCCTCAAAGAGTATCGGATTCCAAATGCTTACCCAATCCTCCATTCTTTCTTCCCAAGTGAAGACAAGAATGGTGTAACTACCTCTCCCTCTCAACTATGGAGGATATACCCATGCCAATGAATGAATGCACTTATAAAATTAATGCACCCAACCTCCCTCTTAACTAGGGACTTGACCAAGCCTCCCCTTAATAGGGATTTGCTTCTAGCAACTTTCTAAGTGGAGATCATGGGACAACCAGTTGCTTGTATGACTCCCTCTTTTGATGTCATGAATTTATTATTTGTTATGGAGCATACATCTTTTGGGGCTTCTTTGTAGCTAATCAGCCATCCATCACCTTAATTCATGAATCATGTCATTCATGTCATCCTTTCTTTCATCGAAAAGTGAATCACTAATACATATATGGCTTTCCTTCATATAGCTACCTTCTTCATATCATGTTTTCTTCAAGATCTTATCATCCCACCATAGGAGTATCAGTTGTAGATGACATCTATAACTCTTCCTTTGGTAGCCCTACATTAGCCCATCCAAATATTGTTCAAAAATAAAAAATGAACATCAAATTACGTTTGTGATGGTCTTACATCATGACATTTTCTTGTTGTATCAACATCTTGCATTCATATTCACACATATCCAAAAAGATATTAAATGTCAAGGGTCATATTATTTTCCATACTTCTTTAGAGTCTTCATACCTTTTCCATGGAGATTGCATGGTCAATTCTTCTAGTTATCAGATGTTGATTTCCTTCTCTATGTGACAGTAGTTGCATATTTCACGATCTCTCCTTACTTTCTTCACATATTTCTTCTTAGGAATTTCCATTCATAGTTCCTTCATTTTTATCAACCACCTCATATTATATGTGAGGATTTATTAAGTTGATAACATCTAGTCAATATGCGAATCATGCCTTTATGAATCCTTCCAAATGAGGAGATCCCTTTCTCTTGATAATGTTCATGAGGTGGAGCATTTATTCGTGCTATCTACAATTATATGACATGAATCAATTTTATTAAATACAAGCATACATACCTCATCTCCTCCTTTTATTAATCTATACTTCCTTCAATAGATTCCTTGATTGAAAGAACTTCAATCACCTTGACCATCTTCACTTATTTCAACATCATACCATCATTCCTTGAACCGTTGGATGAAGATTCCAACAGAGGATCTTGATCATCCTCATCTTGAAAATGCTTCTTTTTGAATGATGTATGATGATCTCTATACTAGATGACTTTCTTTTTCCCATAAGTAATAGTTATGCTTTTAATGAGGTTACCAAGAGCTACATCCTTCAATAGGTGATAACCATAGACTTCTATTTCAACTATATTTTATGCTTATTTATGATGATGTCACGAGCTCTCGGTCTTAATCGTATTCTTCTATGATTTCATCTCCTAACATGGTGCATCATATCATGCTTATAATGATTCCTACCATTATAGTTATACTTTATAACATAAAACTTGAAAAGAACTAGGTGAGGAAGACTATCTCAATCATAGTAGAGATCTTTTACTTCCTCATTAGATTTCTTCTTTTCAGCTTCTTCCACTTCTTTGGTAATATAGGCTTCTTCCCTTCCTCTTTTGTTGTTGTCCTTATTGAGATTTGGACAATCTCTCTTGTAGTGCTCATATCCATGACAACCATAGGATTGAACCTTCGACATGCTCTTCTTCTTTTTCTGATGACCAAGCTTCCAAATCTTTCCTTTTCTTCTAGCCATGGAAGGAAATTCCTAAGCTTCCTTGCTTGATCCTACATCGAATTTTTCCTTCAACCTAGTTTCTTCAATTTGGCACAATGACTGTAGTTTATTGAATGGAGTAGCTTCCTTCTTCCGATAGATGCTTGATGTGAACTTGCCCCATTCCTCTAGTAGTGCATTGAGCACTATGGTAGTCATTTCCTTATCATAAATTATATATCCCAACTCTTGGAGATGGTCTCTTGTTTCTAATACCCTCATAAAAAATGAGGTTATTCCTTCTTATTTTGATATCTTCATCTTGTAGAGCTTGAGCTTCTTCTTTTGGCAGTTTGACAATTAAACCCTTAACATGACCAACGACTTCACTTTCTATGAGGATCAAATATATCCTCTTCTTCCATGCAAGAAAGTTTAATGACCCAACCAATTTGTTGCTCTCCTTGTAATATGAAGTCATTTTGACATATTCAAATATAGATATATAAAAATACTTACTTTTCAACTGAATATACTCCTAAATGATGAAATCTTCAACTTGATGCCTTATTGATTTTGATGAGAATGTAGATAATAGAAGATGTCTATCTTCAAAAGTGATCCTTGGCTGAAAGGGAGATCACAATGATTCCTTGATGATGATGACAATGATTTTTCCTAATTTTCTTCCTGCTAGTTAAACTTATTTCACAACCTCAAATTTTGGCCCTTCCTCAGAATTTCGGCTTGATGTAGTAATTTTGCAATTTCGGCTTTCTTTGAAATAAACCTAGCTCACATGTGTGGATAGAAGATGGAAAATTTTGCATCCTTTCTACCTCGCTTGACTTGTCTTTTTTTCTTGTTATTTCGGCTTGCAAAGGAGACATTTCTTGGCACAAAACTTGATCCTTGATGGTGGTTGCAATTCAATACTTGTTTTTGCAAAAGGATGTCTTAATACTTCACACGTGTGGAGAATATAGCCCAGAAAAATAGACCAAAAAGTGCTTCGCCCTTCCTTCCTCGAGATAATGATTGTAGAATGTTGGAGTTTCCCAATAATGCTTCAAGTATGGAATCCTTCTTTGGATGAGTTAGGGTTTTGAGGTCTTTTTTAATGCTCTTAATTATTCCCTTTCGATATGATGAGAGGGTTACTCCTTCTTGATGAATGAAGTTTTTGATTTTTCCAATATTATCTCTTTAGACTTTCACCCTAGAGTATCCTTTTTCATGTTTCCTTTCCTTAATGTAGTCACCTTAGCTTTAATACCATGTTGAGAAATCTAGGGGAAACAAGTGTATGTGATTTCTCTTAATTTGATAATTTCTTGTGATGTATTTTTACTTTACTTGATTAAATTCTTATTTCCTTTATTATTATAAAGTTTCTCTATCATCAAATAACTACCAAATAATAAATAACAATGAGACAATATGACACAAGATATAGGTGATTAGCTAGGGCCAAATCCTCTCCACTGAGAGGAGAACTCACTAGAATTCTTCTTTTCTTATATAACTTCAATTGAAGAATTCCAAGACCTATTACCCTTGACCAAGACCCTCTAAGACCCTCCAAGACAATTCATCATTCCTTCTTGATGAGATTTCCTTAGAAAATTTCCAACAACAAACTTCGACCTTCCAACAACTTCTGCAGCAACTTCGGCCCCAGCAACAAGCTCTACAACTTCAGCAAATTCGACCTAACAACTTCACAAGTTCGACCTTGATGTAGCTTCAACAACTTCAACCTAGTAGCTTCACAACTTCAATCTAGAGGAAGCTTCACATCTTCCACCTTATAGCTTCACAACTTCGATCTTGCAACTTCACATATTCAACCTTGCAGCTTCACAACTTTGATATTGTAGCTTCACAACTTCGATGTAGAGGTAGCTTTAGAATTTTTTCTAGCCTAAAAACTATAGAAACCCTAATGAAAGAGAGAGAGAGTGAGGGGCCTAAAAACTTTGATCTTGATCTTGATCTTCTTCTTCATCACTTTCGAGCTTTTATCTTGAGGAGATCAAACTTACTTTAGTGAGTGTTCAAATGAGGTCGAATTCCTTTTTGTTTATAGGCTTGTGAGGGGTACGAATTGCTATCTTGAGGCTGACATGTCCCTTCATGTAGGCCAACTTGATCTTTGTGCCATGAAAAGTTCTTGGAGGGTCTTTTGACTCAATATTTTTTTTTTTTACAATATGTAGCATGCCCAAATGGGTCTTCAATACATGACAATGACTTAATTAAATTTATGACAAACCTAAAAGCACTCAATGGGTGCTTGACCTAAAAATAAATTTCCCTTGAGCATGAAACTCATGACTCAAGAACACAAATAATAAATTTATTTTTCTCTTTTCATTAAATACATAAAATCATGATTACACATGTCATTATGAAGATCAACCCAGTTACATATTTCAACATCCCTCTCCCTCCCTCCCTTCTTTCTCTCTCACTCTCTCCCTCTCTTCTTTCTCTCTCACTCTCTCTCTCTCTCCTTATCCTCCTCCCTCCCTCTCTTTCTTCCCCTTCCTCCCTTGATTTCTCTCTCCCTCTCCTTATACATCTACCTACCTCCCTCTCTCTCCTACCCTCTCACTCTCTCTCTTACTCTCTCCCTCCACCTCCACCTCTTTATCTCTCTCGATACCCCTCCCTCCCTCTCTCTTATTTTCTCTCTCTCGATTCACCACCCTCCCTTTCCCGCTCTCTCTCTCTCTTTCTCTCTCTCTCTCTCTCCCCCTTAATACTTCTCCCACTCTCTCCCTCTACCTCCCCCTCCACTTCCTCTCTCACCCTCCCTCCTTCTCTCTCCCACTCTACATCATTATGATGATCAAACCTAGTTACATATTTCAACATCCCTCTCCCTTCCTCCCTCCTTTCTCTCTCACTCTCTCCCTTGCTCCCTCCCTCTTTCTTCCTCTCCCTCCCTCTCTTTCTTCCCCTTCCTCCCCTCATTTCTCTCTCCCTCTTCCTCTCCTTATCCATCTACCTACCTCCCTATCTCTCTCACCCTCTCACTCTCCTTCTCTTATTCTCTCCCCCCATCCAACTCTCTCTCTCTCTCTCTTTCTCTTTCTCTTCCCCCTCTCTCTCTCCCTCCACCTATCTCTCTATCTCCCTCCACCTCTCTCTGTCTCAATACCCCTCCATCCCTCTCTCTTTCACTCTCTCACCATTCTCTCTATCTCTCTCTCTCTCTCTCTCCCCCCCCCCTTCTACCTCTCCCTCTCTCTCTCTCTCTCTCTCTCTCTCCCCTTCTACCCCTCTCTCTCTCTCTCTCCCCCCTTCTACCTCTCTCTCTCTCTCTTAATACTTCTCCCACTCTCTCCCTCTACTTCCACTTCCTCTCTCACACTCCCTCCCTCTCTCCCACTCCATCCCTCTTCCTCCCCTTCTCCTCTTCTCTCTCTCTCTCAATCTCTCCCTCTACCTCTCTCTTCCTTTGTCCCTCTCACTCTCCCTTCCTCCTCCTTGGTCCTTCTCTCTCTTTCTTTGTCTCACTTATCCCCTCCCTATACATTCCTCCTTCCCTCCCTCCATCTCCCTTTCTACCTCTCCCTCTCACTCTCTCTCTCGACCTGCTCCCTCTCTCTCTACCTCAATCCTTCCCTCTCTCTATCTTTCCCTCCCCCTCAGCCCCCTCTCTTACTCTCTCACAGTCTCCCTCTCCCTCTCCCTCTCTTCCTCTCCCCTCTCCGTCTCACTCTTTGTCCGTCCCTCCCTCTCCCTTGCTCCATCTCTCTCTATGCCTCCTTCCCCTTCCCATCCCTAACACCCCATCTATCCTTCCCTCGACCTCCTTCCATCCCTCAGCCTTTTTATCGCTCTCTCTCTCTCTCACCTTGACTCCCTCCACCTCTTTCTCTCTCCATACATCCCCATCTCTCCCACTCTCCCTCCTTGTATGTTCCCTCTCACTCTCCCCCCCTTGTTTCCTCTCTCTTTCTCTCCATTCCCTCCTCTCTCTCCTCCCCGTCACTCTCTCTCTCTCTCACCCCTCTCTCTCCCCTCCACCCCTCTCTCTTCATCCCTCTCTCCCTCTACCTCACTCCACCTCTCCCCCTATCTCTCTCCCTCTTTCTTACTCTCCCTCCATCCCTCCCCCCACCTCTCTCTCTCTCCCCCTCCACCCCTCTCTCTCTTCATCTCTCTCCCTCCACCTCTCTCTCTATCTCTCTCCCTCTTTCTTACTCTCCCTTCCTCCTTCCTTCCCTCCCTCTCTCTTCTTCTCCATCCCTCTGAAGCAAAAAGATAATTTTTTTACTCTAATATAAAACACAAAATAAATAATAATTGGAATATGCTAATTAAATCATAGTAATTAATAAACAATAACATCACACTTGTAACAAAAATCATCTATATAATAATATTCGGTGGAACCTAAATAATTATTTAATTTTGAATGATATATTACGATGATGTTTACATCATAATAGGCACTCTACACTAGAAATTTATATTATAATGGAAGTATAGTTAAAAGTAATATAACTTAAAAAATAATTTTTTTATATCCATAAATATTATATATTATAAAATTTTAAATAATAAATTAAAAATTTACTAATTAAAATTAAATTTAATACTTAAAATTAATAACCAAATAATTTTAAAAACATATTATTTGATATATTATTATAATAATAATAATAATAATAATAATAAAAAATTGAAAACTAAAATTGCAAAAAACTAACCCAATAAAAAAATTTAAAACTAATTTGAAAACTTTTCAAGCTGTGCCATCTGATACAAATTGTTACCATACACAGTAACACTCAACACGATTGAAAGTAGCTCAATGGGTAGTAAGACTCAACACGATGCAAAGTAGCTCAATGGGCAGTAAATGGGTTCACAGAGATTATTCAAAATCATTAAAAAAAAAAAATTAACTATCTATTTATTTGTAACTGTTTTTGCAATCTAATGAAATATGCATGATTCGATTTTTAACAGAATTGTGGACTCTTTCCAGAGCTGAATCTAAATTCTTGTAACTGCTTTGTGGCTATTCGGAATTGCCACGAGCAGCTGAACTCTTAAACAAGAGAACTAAACATGGTTTCCTTGATATATTTATATTTATATTTAAACTTATTGATTTGAATAAAATATTTAAAAATAAATAAATATGGAGGGATATTCCAACAACCATCACGAAGAAATCCCAAAATCTTCTTTCAAATATGTGTTCATATCGTTATTATTGAACGAGTGACGAGAGTGGCCACAATATTTAGTTCGTTTTCCCTGAATTCATAAACTCTTTTGCTCACAACTCACAATCCATATTATCAATAATAAACCGGTAACAAACAAGTCAAAATATGTGGTAGGGTTCGTTTTCCCTTAAATTTTGAATCTGTCTATCAAGATTATTTTAGGAAAAGTTAAAAATACGATACGATGTAGTTTAAAATACACATTAACATTAAATCCAATTTAAAATAGATAATAATGTAAATTAAAAAAAAAAAAAAATAGTGCTAAAATAAAATGAGGACGCAGGAGAAGAGGAGGCAAGTGGCTGCTCTTAGAATATCAGGATTGCTAAGCATAAACCAAAATTATTTCTATTGAAGCAAAGTTAAAAATATCAACTGGCTAACAATGTTAGCAAATATTTTCAACTTGCACTTCAATACACCGCTTATATATATAGACACACCGCTTTCTTTTTCAACTTGCACTTCAACGGCTATAACATAGGGTAGACGCGCCCCTTGTTTTAGGAATTGATTATTTACGTTTGACTTTTATCAATAACTGTCAGAGAGCGAGCCTGAAAATTTTTTTTCAATGTGTTATTACTCCAAAATATATTACTTTTGATGCAGCACATAGTGAAAAAAAAAAAATATATATATATATATATATATATTTATATCCCGTCTCTTTGAAAAATTTTCGCACAATGAAGCAAATTAAAAACATTTCATTAAATAAGTGTGTAAAGATGGTCAAAGCAAGGGCTTACAAGTGCTGTGCAGGGATCCTCTTATCGGCTTCGATTAGAGGAAGATCTCAGATCATCAATATCTTAAATATTTACGCGCCCTATAGGGATAGATCCCTGTTCTGGGACAAGCTGTTTGAGTACGAAATCCTTGATAGTGATCTTAACCTGATTCTCAATTCTGTGGAATGTTGGGGCTGCTGCAGAAAACAGGACCGCATGGCTGACAAGATGCGCAGGGGATTTCTAAATAGAAATTTGGTAGATATTATTCCAGAAAAGATGATCCCAACGTGGGATAATGGCAGGACGGGCTCAGCTTATATAGCCAAAAGAATAGATCGGTTTATCATAAATGCTAGCCTAATTGAAAGCTGGGGAATGCCTGTAGCCAGAACGGGCATGGAGCCGTCCTCGGATCACAGGCCCATCTACTTGGATTGGGTGATTTCGAACTGCAAGCTCGGCTATCCTTTCAAATTTAATGGCGCCCATCTTGAGGATCGATCCTTCAACGAGCTGATGATAGGCACCTGGCGGGACATTCACCAATCCGACGCAGCTTTTCTATATACTTTCAGGGAAAAAATCCAAATGCTGAGGAAAGTGGCAAAGAACTGGCAGATTAAAAATAGGAAGCTGGACTGTCAGGAGCTTATCGGCATCAAAAAAGAATTAAGCTTCCTATCCGAGACGGGTCATCTAAATAGTTTATCCTTTGATCAGAAAATCCGCATCCGAACCCTTCGAAAAAAGAAACAAGAGCTGCTTCAAAAGGAGGAAGTTTTTTGGAGGATGAAGAGCCGAGCGATATGGCTCAGGGAGGGCGACAGGAACACTAAGTTCTTTCAAAATTTTGCAAATGCTCGTCGGGCTAAAAACTCTATATGGAAGATTGAGGACGGCGTGGGGGGTTATTTCCACTCTCATCAGGACATCGCGGCAGAGGCCACAAGATATTTCCACAATCATTATAAAAGACAGACCAGTGATGCACAAGATATTATATGGGCTGTGGATCAGATGCCGGTGATGTTCGATGAGGGCGCAAATGATCAATTCTTTAAGCCTGTAAAAAATCCAAATGCTGAGGAAAGTGGCAAAGAACTGGCAGATTAAAAATAGGAAGTTGGACTGTCAGGAGCTTATCGGCATCAAAAAAGAATTAAGCTTCCTATCCGAGACGGGTCATCTAAATAGTTTATCCTTTGATCAGAAAATCCGCATCCGAACCCTTCGAAAAAAGAAACAAGAGCTGCTTCAAAAGGAGGAAGTTTTTTGGAGGATGAAGAGCCGAGCGATATGGCTCAGGGAGGGCGACAGGAACACTAAGTTCTTTCAAAATTTTGCAAATGCTCGTCGGGCTAAAAACTCTATATGGAAGATTGAGGACGGCGTGGGGGGTTATTTCCACTCTCATCAGGACATCGCGGCAGAGGCCACAAGATATTTCCACAATCATTATAAAAGACAGACCAGTGATGCACAAGATATTATATGGGCTGTGGATCAGATGCCGGTGATGTTCGATGAGGGCGCAAATGATCAATTCTTTAAGCCTGTCTCGGAAGAAGAACTCCTGGCCACAATGAAAATGTTCAAGAGGGACAAAAGCCCGGGGCCGGATGGCTGGCCGATCGTGTTTTTCTGTCATTTTTATGAACTGTTCAAAGGCGATATGCTGAGCATGGTGGATGCGTCCCGTATGCCTGGGAACATTCACAAGGCTTTATCCACCACCTTTTTGGCTCTTATTCCAAAGAAGGAAAGATCGGAATCTTTCGCTGATTTTAGGCCGATTGCGCTTTGCAATACCCTATATAAAATTATAGCCAAGGTTATTGCGGAAAGGCTGAAGGTTGTTTTAAACTCCTTCATATCTAAGGAACAGCATGCCTTTTTAAAAGGCAGATTGATTATGGACGTTGTGGCTCTAGCGCAGGAGTGCCTTTTTTCAATCTCTTCAAATAATATTGATGCTGCAGTCCTAAAGATTGATCTTTATAAAGCCTACGATTGCGTAGACTGGGGCTTCCTCAGAGTCCTTCTGGCTAAAATTGGGCTAAGAGCACAGGCTATCAAATGGATTATGGCGTGTGTTGAAAGCGTCCAATTCTCTGTTCTCATTAATGGCATTCCATCTTCTTTCTTTTCAGCAGAAAGGGGGCTCCGTCAGGGGTGCCCTCTTTCTCCTCTTCTCTTTATATTAGTGATGAATTCTCTCAGCTCACAGATTAACCTGGCAGTTCAGGAGGGGAGGTGCAAGCCGATCAAGATCTGCAAGGACGTTTCTCTCTCACACAACCTTTTTGTTGATGACATTCTCCTTTTCGCGATGTTATGCAAATCTTCATGGATCTGCCTTTATGAGATATTCAAAAAATTTCAATCTGCTTCGGGCCTCTCCATCAACAAAGGCAAGTCCACGATCTATCATAATGATTCAAATCCGGAATTGGCAAAATGGATCGCTGCTCTTTTTGGCATAAATCTTGCTTTGATAAAGGACGGGTTCAAATACCTTGGATTCCATCTAAAATCAAAAGGTTATCGTGCTCGGGATTGGCTGTGGTTGATTGAGCATTTTTATAATAAAATCTCTTGCTGGGAAATGCGGTTTTTATCCCTGGCTGGCAGATATATTTTGGTGCAGTCCGTTCTTTCTCAATTGGCGGTGTATTGGAGTCATCTCTTCCTTATTCCTGTCTCCATTACTAGTAAAATGGCCACTCTGGCGGCCACCTTTTTATGGAGCGGTCGATCATTTCAATCCAAGATCCATCTGGTTAAATGGGATCGCATTTCCAGGCCGAAGAAGGTGGGTGGCTGGGGCGTGTTGCACATGCCTTCCTTCGGCAGAGCTCTGCTGTGCAAATCCCTTCTCCGAGGCATTTTTGGGAAATGTCTATGGAGCTCTTTCATTAACCAGCGTTACCTCAAAGGGAAAAGCTTGATTTTTTGGTTTCGAAGGCGCTCTCTGGGTATAAGAAGTGGCTCCCCCATCTGGCAAAGTTTCAGAAAGATTCAGGATCTTTTCTTTTCAAATTTGAGATGGAATTTTGGCTCGGGATCTAGCATTTTCATCGGCATTGATAAGACGGCGCTCAATTTGGAATCGTCGATCCCCTCTGCCCTGATTTCCTTTTTTCTCTCCAGGGGCTATTTCACATGGGATAAATTAATTAAATCTTGGTTATCTCAATCCCCCATTTGGATGGACGCAGCGGAATTATTTATGCCCCTCTCTCTTCGGCCGCTATGGACATCAGCTATAAACAGTTTCACATTAAAAGGCCTCACTCAAACGGGACCAAAGGATGTTCTTATCTGGTCCCTTCAGAATTCTTCTCAGCCCACTGCCGTCCGAGAGATCTATGCTGCAATCCTATCTGGCCTCACGCCCTCCTCCCCTATCTTTCCACTTAAATTATGGAAGGCTGCATGCCCGCTCAAAATGATCCTCTTCACATGGCTCATCTTCTCCAACAGAAACCTCACCTGGGAAGTTCTTCAAAGAAAGGGGTGGCAGGGCCCGGGCAGATGTCAAATGTGCCTTTCGGAAGCTGAATCCAACTCGCACATGTTCTTCAGTTGTGCCGCTTCATCATCAATCTGGTATGAATTATCTTTGATTTATGGCTTTCCTCATCAAGTTTTTTTATCTGTTCAGGATGCTTTCAATTGGTGGAGCGCGAAGAATCCTTCCTGGCGCTCTCTTTTTATCCTCACCTGTTGGTTCCTATGGAAGTGGCGCAACTCATGCATTTTTCAGAACTACAGGAAGCCCCTCGATTCCGTCCTCATCTCAATCACGGGCCATATGCCCTCCACAGATTAAAACCAGGGTCTGATCTGTTTCTATTTTTCGTCTATTGGGTCCTGTTTCACACTATGTAGTGTTTCTATAGATTTTTTGCATGCGGCTCTGTTTAAATGTTTTCAATAGCGTTTTTGATCCATATGAAACGCTCTGTAAAGATGATGATGGCGCTCAGACTTTTTGTTACCCTCAGATCGGCTACAGGTGGCTCGTCCTTTTTGCTGGCTTTATCATGAATGGTTACAGAGGTTTATATGCTGTCGCAACAGCCAGTCATGTTGTTTGTTTACAGCTGATTATCATAGATTTTGATATGTATACAGTTTTTTATATTTCCTGAATATAAAATATTATGATTTTTCTTCTTCCGAGGAAAAAAAAAAAAAACAAACAAAACAAAAAAACAAACAAACTAGATTTCAAAGCGAATACCATGGCATTATAATCAATCGTGTGTGTGAGAATTTATTTTAATAGTCATTCGTGCGTGTGAGGGAGAATTTATTTTTCTCCATATTTAATGCATGTTTATTGTTTTGAAAATTATCGTTTATTGGGTGATATTAAATCCTGTTTCATTTTTAGTTTATGGAGTGAGATTTACAATCTCATGTTTAACCATTCAAGGATATTGTGTACCAAACAACTATTTAACATGGTTTAAAACCTTACTTATATTGTGTTTAAAATATTTATAGAAATTGTTAAAGTTGAGATTTTTTTATTTATGAAGTACATGATTTATATACAAGTAAAATACAAAAAATGCAAACATTGTGTCTTTTTATTTTTTAATTATTGGTACATACTTTTGTGGAATTAGAAATTTAATTTTTTTCATTCGTAGGAACCTTTGTGTCGGAATATATTATAAAAAAAATAAAAATAGAATAAGACTTTTTCCATAGCCAGTTTTAATTTCTTGGAGTAAGACTTTCTCAATAGAAGGTTTTATACTCATCATAAATTATTTTTTCCTTAATATAGAGGCAAGAGAAAACATTTTTGAAGCATTCATAGGGAGCTCATAAGGGACTTTGTGATGGAAAGAGACACATTGTGATTGGTGTAGTTTCTCTTGTTTACTTAAATGCAAGAGCTACCAAACCTACATATAGCACTAGAGAATTGTTTTAATGGATTACAAAGTAAATTTTGAAATATAATTCTTAATACATAATGTGATTAAGAATTATCTTTTGTCTTAACCTAACACTAACCTGTACATTTTTTTCCTTTTATCTCACCTTAAGACAAATATTGGTTTAAGACAAAATTAACTTTTTCTCTTAAATAAATGTCTTAAAAACCTCTCTTGTTTCCGAAAGCTTCTTATTTAGACTTAAGATGGATGAGGATATGTTGAATTTTTTTTATTTTTCTCAAGGGATTTTTTTTATTTTTTTAATTGATAGTCTAATTGATTCTTAATTGATAGTCTAATTGATTCTCGAGGGAAAATGCTCAGCACACGCTTAGTCTTAATTCTTATCAAGAGTTGTAGTGTGTTAAATAGTTTCTTAGCTGGCATTGACTTTTAATAAATTTTACCATAAGATGTGTAATTCCTTTTTTTCTCAAATTAAATTAGATTCATGCCACATGGCTCCCCGCCTACCCATTTTCTAGAGATTTAGAATTATTCTAATTCTAAAGTTCATATTCTAATGAGACAAGGAAATTAATATATAAGAAAAATTTATTTATCAAATTGGTACATTTTACAATAGAATGTGTAATTCTTCTTTTTTCTCAAGTTAAAATTGAGCCATAATTTTTTTATACATAGTTAATCAAGTAAATGTGTACATTGATGAGACATTCTTCATATTACAATAATTATTTTATTATATTTATAAAACTTTCAATTATATCAACCACATCAATATTTTTAATATAGTTATATTAATATAATAATATAAACACGTTATACTTAAAATTTTAAACTATATTAATAATTATTTATTACACAATTTTTAAATACATAAAATACTTCTAGTTTAAATTATGTTAATAAAATACTTAATATTTTAAATTATGTTAATAATTGTTCGGCACTGAGATTGCAAATATCTCATTGTGAATAAAAACATTTTTAGAAAAAATCACATTAAAAATAGATTTTAATATTACTTCATAAACAACGCACTTTTTAAAATTATATATAAAATCCATTATAATAGTTGTTGTTGGCACCATGGATATTCATGAGATTTTAATATTACTTCATAAACAACACATTTTTCGAATTATATATATGTAGTGTGCGAAAAATGAAAGTTTAACCATTAAAATAAATTAATTTACATATGCATGGCATGCACATTTTAAAATATTGCCTTGAATAATGCTTTTAGAACTTTTACATTTATTATTTACCAAATGAAACGTTCATAATTTGTTTTATGCGAGAAACTTTTAAATAAAAAAGCATAGTAGATAAGGTAATTTGTTTTCTTTGCCATGTGCTTTCAAAGAGAAAGATAGGTCAACGTAATATTTATCTTATCAGAGTTGAGTTGAAAAGAGACGGTCTATCCCATCTCATAGCTGTTGATTGAAGTGCAACCAAGCAAATTATAACCGTTGAAAAAGTGCCAAAAATCAAATTGAATAAAAACACAGGGTTTACACTATGTTATAGCCGTTGAAGGAATTCTGCAAAAACCTGTAGGTAATCCATCTCATTGAGAGCTCAGAGGGGTTGAAAAGAAAAGTGTAAGTTGGAAAAGCAACAGGTGTCTTTACATATAACTTTTGCAGGTCATCTCTCTTCCACCTCTCTCCGTTGTTGTGGGGCTTAATAACGCTCATATCGGTGTTTTGTCAATATTTTGTTCTTCCCTTGCCCTAGGAATTTTTATGTATATTGTGTTTCTTTTTCTTTCTGTAAACTAATTTCATGAATCTCCAATGAAATTTAAAACTCATTCACGACATTCCTTTTCTTAATTTTTTTTTAAGATCAGAATGAATATATGATTTGGAGTGCTTAGATGACAAAAATGGATGGCTACAGAACTGAAGCGTGATCATTGAAATCAGGAATTGCTCAAACCCTCAGCCATGTTCTCAGCCATCTTTAATCAAATCTGCAATCTGAGGTGAGTATTTGTTGATACCTAATCAGAGGGATTGGGTGTACAGCTGTAATTAATGTAAATAAATAATAGAGAAGATAAAGAGTCATCGGGAGATGAACTGAACAGTCACACCCCTCTTGTATATAATAATAAACAACCTGAATAAATAATAGAGTTCTGATTTGACGAGTTACATCCTGGTCTGACATGGTATCAGAGCAGGGGCCATTTTTTTGGCTTCCCTTTTAATTTGTAACTCCTATTCTGTTTTGCCTTTGTTTTAAATCTTTTGCAGGCTGAAATCTCTGTGAAAACACTGTGAAATCTCATTCATTGTGTTACGTTGATTGGTACATTGAAGCCGAAGGTGCTATAGTGACTTGGATTTCCTCCCTTGGACCGGATCTCAAATGCTATAAACCTGCATATATAAATATCGTCGGGTCCACTTTTAATCGCATATTGCAAGTCTCCTTACCCCGATCAATACCGTTGCATGTTTTCGATGCAATCATACCCTTCATTAAACTCACTCGGACACAATTCCCAAGGTTTCACTTTATCTGGCTCATTCTCCACCATTGATCTCAACCTCCAGATCCAACGGCTGACATTGATTTCGGGGGGGACCACTTACACGGCGGTTACCCACCCGAAAAGTGCCTTTTAATCTCCACCATTGATCATCACCTCACAATCCGACGGTCTACAGTGATTTCAGGTGCATTAGTTGCACGAGAGTTACCCGCTTGAAATGAGCGGTTTTTCTCTCCCCTAGTTGCTACGTGTCAACTGCTTAGTGGAATTGAGCGCTCCCCTCTCTATACCACTTACTGTTTTTTATCAACCCAAAATCTTGCTTATCGCTTTAAAATTGCCCTCAGTCTTGGTTAACGCCCTGACTTGATTCACTTCCGATGATCGTTGATCTTCTATCATCGACGGCTCCATGACTCAGCTTCCAATGACTGTTGATTCCTTTCCACTTGAACGAAATCTCATCTCCGCCATTCATCTCTTAACATCGTTCATCTCTCCATCGTTCATCTCTTAAACGTCAAACTCTTGTATACAGGTGAAAGAAGGTGATACCAGGTTGAACGATGTTGGTATAACGATATGCATTCAATCATATCTATTGTGGGAACGGTTCTCAATGGAAAGGAGAATTATCCTAAATGGTTGTGGAAAATCCAACACACTCTCATTTTTAATGAGCTATGGAAAGGAGTGTGTGTTGGAGAAGGAGACGAAGCACCAGTCCAGCCTACTTCAGACAAGGAGCTCGCCATTTGGGAAAATAAGAACAGGAAAGCCTATGCGTTGATTGCAACATTAGTAAGTGAAGAGGTGTGTTGACACATTTCATCGTTTTCAAATGCATTCGAAGCCTTACAAAAGCTGAAGGAACTCTACGACTCACAGTCTGCACTTGAAGTTATTCAACTCATGATTAAACTCTTCACCCTTGAATTACAAAATAATGATCCTCTTGCTCTTACATCCAAAGTAAAATCTATAATGCATGATATCAAAGTCACTAAGGTTGAATTGGATATTCCTTTGATCACTTTTCTCAAGGCACTTTATCCTACTTACTCCAATTATCTTGAGTCATTGCAAGCAAATGGAACTCTCAAAGATATTACCTTTGACTCCCTTGTGAAAAAATTTGTTGAAGGAGAGAAAGCTTTTGGGAAGAAAGATAGCCCCTGAATCTTCTAAAGAGGTTGTGTGCCTTGCTCATAAAGAAAAGAATCCTGCCCAAGATTCTTCCAGAGGAAGAGGTGGTAGAAGAGGAAGAGGAAGATATTTCAGAGGCAGGGGGGGCAGACACTCTCAAGGAGAAAATTTAGATTTGCACTGCATGTGCTACAAAAGAAATGGATCACATGATGCCTCCACATGAAAGTTAACTTGGGACAAAATTGAGCAGCAAAGAGACCAACCCAAAGGTAAAACCAATGACACAGACAAAGGTAAGGCACCTGAATCCGCTTATTATGTTGTGGCACAATGTAATATTGGAGTAAATGAAGACTTATTTAATGCTTCACTTGCTTCTTCGAAAAATGATTGGTTGCTTAATTCAAGAGCAACTTGCCATATGACTCATAGAAAATATTTTTTTGAAGAATTTACTAGCAATGTTGATGGAATAGTATACTTTGCAAACCAATCAAAACTCAAGCCATCAAGGCTTGGCACAATTAGGCTTAAATTGCCTGGTCTTCCAGAATTTCTTCAGCATCATGTTCTATATCTCCCACAGCTGAGGAGAAACTTGTTGTCCTTGGTCCACATCCGCCAGTAAGGTCACTCCATTCATATGTTTGATGGCAAGCTTGAGGTGAGAAAAGCATCTGACCACTCACTTGTCATGACAGGGATAGAAGAAGAAAGGCTACTCAAGCTGCAGGGTACCTTTGCTCATGCACAACATTTCTCATACAATTCTAATTATGAAGAAGGTACACTTTCATCAAGTTTATTATGGCATGCTAGATTTGGACATTGGAACTATGACAGCCTCCGCTTGTTGAAGAAAAATGGTGTTTCTGGTTTGCCTACAATTCCTAGGAAGCTTAAGCAATGTGATGCTTGCATTCTAGGAAAGCATAGCAAATGGTCCTTTCATGATTCACACTCCAAAGCACATAGAAAACTTGAACTCATTCATTCAAATTTATGTGGTCCAATGTCTGTCTCTTCTACAAATGGAAATAAATATATGATGACATTTATTGATGACTACACCAGAATATGTTGGATTTATTTATTGAAGAACAAATCTGATGTTTTTCAAACATTCAAGAACTTTCATACATGGATTGAAAATGATGCACAATCTCATATTGGCTCTATTCGCACTGATAATGGAAAAGAATACACTTCAAATGAATTTGAAAACTATCTTTGCCAACATGGGATCAAACATCAAACAATTATGCCTTATAATCCCCAAGAGAACGGAGTAGCTGAAAGAATGAATAGGACAATCTTAAATATGGTACGCTTCATGTTGTTCTTTAAAAATGTAAAAATGATGTTTTGGGTTGATGCAGTTCTATGTGCGGTATATATAAAGAATAGATGACCATCTAATGCTATCAAAAACAAGACTCCTTATGAAATGTGGTATGGGCACATTCCTTCGGTAAAGCCTCTCAGGGTCTTTGGTTCCACCTATTATGCCTTCATACCAAAGGTACATAGAAACAAACTTGGTGCAAGAATTCGTAAGTGTATCTTCCTGGGGTATTCAGACACCTCCAAAGCATACCGTCTCTATGATGAAGTCAACAAAAAGTTTGTTGTATCTAGAGATGTAATCTTTCTTGAATCATCCAAAACTGACAATGTTGTTGAAAGGCAACTTGATCACTTGGATAGATTCATAAATGAAAAATCATTTCAAGAATTTGATAATTAGATTCCACATCTTGAAGGGGGGATTCCTATACTAGATCAACCTGTGGAATCTTCTTCTAAAGCACTCTCTGCCCTGCATGAAACTCCAAAAATGGATGATACTTAGAGTGATGTGATTGACAGAATTGGGAGACTCAATCTTGATTTAGTCCCAACTCAATCAACGGAGCAGCCTGGACCATCTAAGAAAGGTCCCCCAAAGTAGCTGACAAAGACACTTGAAAGTGTTCATCCTGATGAGGTTGGAAAGACAGGAACTAGAAATTCAAACCGGAAAAATGGAGGTGATGTAGATGACTCTAATTCACCTATTGATATGGATGTTTCTTATGATTGTGAATTGAATTTGTTTACATATTTTGCACCAACTTCCTTCAAAGAAGTTGCTTCTCATGATGAATGGAAAGAAGCAATGCAAAAGGAGTATGATGCCCTGATAAAGAATGGCACTTGGAAGCTAGTTGATCCTCCATCGGGAACCAAACCAATTGGTTGCAAGTGGGTCTACAAAAACAAGTATAAAGCTTATGTTTCACTTGACAAGCACAAAGCTAGGCTTGTGGCAAAAGGTTTTGCACAGAAGGAAGGGGTCGATTATGAGGAAACTTTTTCCCCCATAGCAAAATGGGCTACCATCCGGACACTCTTTTCCCCTAGCATCTCAGAACAGTTGGAAAGTCCATCAAATGGATGTAAAAATTGCTTTCTTGAATGGAGATCTAAAAGAAATTTTTTTTATGTCCCAGCCTGAAGGATTTGTTGTGAAAGAACATGAACATAAAGTATGCAAACTCGTGAAATCCTTGTATGGCCTCAAACAAGCACCGCGAGCCTGGTATGAAAAACTAACTGAGCATCTTCTGAAACTCAATTTCAAACATTATGATCTTGATGATGCAACTCTGTTTGTCAAGAAGGTTGGAAAAACAGTTGTATATCTTGTTGTATACATAGATGATCCTTTGATAACAGGGAACAATGAAAACTACATTGCATGCATAAAGAAGGAATTGAAGAAAGGTTTTGAAATCATTGATTTGGGCTATGTTCATTACTATCTTGGTATTGAAGTAACTCAACATCTGAAGTCCATATTCCTTTCTCAAAAGCAGTACATTGGAGATTTGTTGAACAGGTTTGGCATGACTGAATGCAATCATCTGACTACTCCAATGGAACAAAACTTAAAGCTCACATCCATTGAAGGAAAAGAATTTGAGGATGCAACAAAGTATAGACAGCTTGTAGGAAGTCTCAACTACCTAACCACTACTAGACCACACATTTCATTTGTTATTGGAATCCTCTCCAGATTTATGCAAAAGCGTTGTGAGGGACATTGGTCTACTGCAAAAAGAGTTCTAAAGTACTTGAAGGGAACTCAAGACTTTGGAATCAAGTATACACAGGTGGGTGACTTCAGCTTGATTGGATACTCTGATTCAGACTTCGATGGAGACAAAGAAACTGGGGTATCTACTTTAGGTTATGCTATGAGTCTTGGATTAGGAGCTGTCTCCTGGAGATCACACAAACAATCAGTTCCAGCAGATTCCACAACAGAGGCAAAATATGTGGCAGCAGTTGAGGCAACAAAAGAAATTGTGTGGCTCGGGAAAATTATTAAAGATCTGCAGGTAAAACAAGTACAATCGACTCCACTCATGATTGACAATACCTCTACAATAAAGTTGGCCAAGAACCCAAAGTTCCATGATCGAACAAAGAAAATCAATACTAAATATCATCTGATTTGACATCATGTTGAGGCCAAAACAATCCATCTCCGCCATTGTTCCACTAATGAGCAAATTGCAGACATCTTCACCAAAGCACTTGGAAGAGAAAAGCTTGAAAGATTTAGAATGATGCTTGGACTCACGAACAATCCCTTCAGATTAAGGGGGGAATGTTGACACCTAATTAGAGAGATTGGGTGTACATCTGTAATTAATGTAAATAAATAATAAGGAAAATAGAGTCATTGGGAGATGAACCGAACAGTCACTACCTCTTGTATATAATAATGAACAACCTAAATGAATAACAAAGCTCTGATTTGAGGAGTTACCTCCTGGTCTGAGAATATCTTTATCTCAAATCCCACCCCTACCTCCACATTATTTGATGAACCTCTTCATCGTGTGTTTGCTTTAAGGTTTGAATCTTGTTTAACAGACCATAAAATATTTGGTCACTTTGTTAGTCAAAGGAATTTTTTAACTTTGTTTTAATAGATATAATTTTAGTTTAGCATTAACAATCCCCATATTCTAAGAACAAGCCCCACTAGCCTCAGCGTCCTCTGCTTCTCCCTTTTATTTAGCATTAATTTAATTTTTCTTTCTTAAATTTATTTGTTATTATCTTTTTTTAAGGGAAACCCAATAACAACCTTACCATATATTTTCACTTATTTTTTTACTATACTAGTTTATTATTAATAATATAATAATAATATGGATTGAAAGTTGTGAGCAAAGAGTCTTTGAAAACCATGGCTCGTCACTCATTCAATAACAATGATATGAACAATTATATCGTTAACTATTAACACCATCATTTATGTAAAAGATTTAATAATAATATTTCTTTAAATATTTTGATCACTCAATTATTATGCCATAAGGTGTTTCCCTTTGAAATGAACTCTTCTCTGAGCTTCGTTGTCATTGTTATAGACCATCAGATTAAGTGTTAGATGATTAAAATGTTTCCATCCATTGATCTCATAACTGACTCCTCCTTACCCTCCGTTGATCTCATAACGAACTCCTTACTCTTTGTTGATCTCTTAATTGACTCCCTTTCAGTTGTGTCCTAACTACCCTCACTTCATTATTATTTCTCATTCTCCCCTTCATTTCTGTGTGTTCGAATCAAATCTAAATTGGTTGTAGCTGCTACATTATTGCCTTGCACACGCCAAAACCACATACTCCATCGCGACACCCATCACAATGACAACGAGGTCTCAACTGTGTCAATTTCCGACCTGGGAGACTCGAACGACGTCTCAACTGTGTCAATTTCCTGCCTCGAAGACTCTTTAAGTGAGTCAAAGAATGTAAGCTAGAATTTGATTACATCTTTCAGGCCTTGAAAATGAATTTTCAATGTTTGCTACTGCTCGCTAGATTATCAACATAGATCCAACTCCGACTCTCAACACAGAACCGCTCTATGAAGATCAGTGTGGTGGTTGAAAAATGGTTTTTTTCCTGATACACACTGTGCAGATAGATGGTGTAAAGCATTCCACACCTACAAAGTTGGTCCTCTACTTCACTGGGGCCACCAATATACTCTACACTTTTGGTGCTCACGCCGTGATAGTGTACGTTCCAATCATTTTTTTTCTTCACTTTCATGGGTTTCTACTGTCAATTAAAAGTCTGCCACTTTTAACAGACCTTCAATTTTGGTAACAGGGAAATAATGCATGCCATGTGGAAACCTAAAAAATTTAAGGCAATTTACATGCTGGCAACTTTGTATGTCTTTACTCTAACTCTACCCCCTCTGCAATATCAGTTTACTGGGCTTTCGGAGACACACTGTTGGATCACGCAAATGCCCTTTCCTTGCTTCCCAAGTCGGGCTTTCGCGACCTGGCAGTCGTTCTAATGCTCATTCACAAGGTCTGAAACAACAATTTCCATTATAATTTTTTTGTTGTTGCAGTGTCCGAAGCATAAATGAGAGTTTCGAAATTTGAAATGGTTGCAGTTCATTACCTTCGGGTTTGCATGCACCCCCTTATACTTTGTGTGGGAAAAGGTTATCAGAATGCATGATACAAAGAGCATTGTGAAGCATTCACTGGCGAGGTTGCCTATGGTGATTCCCATATGGTTTCTTGCAATCATTTTCCCCTTCTTCAGGCCTATCAACTCTGCAGGAGGTGCTCTCTTACTCAACTTTATAGTCTACATTATACCTGCCATGGCTCACATTTTAACTTACACGACAACTTTGGCCAGAAAGGTATGAATATTTACACATTTTATATACTCAGTAATAATTTCTTTAAAGTGAAACATTTAACAATAACTATATATTGATAATTTAAATTTTTTTATAAGTTTTGAATTTATATACGACCATATTAGATGTAGTTTGACTCTGGATTTATGTAGTCATGAGAGGGATTCCTTTTGGAAAACTTATTTTTTGATTTATCTAGCTTTGAGAGAGCATGGAATCTTTTATATGAACTTCTTTTTTGATAAGAAATTTTGAAGAAATGTTAGCAACTTGAGAAATTTTCTTAATTTAATCTTTGTGGGTGCTTGATAAATCCTGATATAAAATAAAATTAGGTTGATTTAATTAATAATAATAATTACTATTATTATTTTTAAATATTATTTTAATTTTAACTTTAATGTAATTTTATTGATTCAAAATGTTTATAATGTAATTTTATAGATTTAAAATGTTTATATAATATAAGTTTATAATATCTCTTCTATAATATAATTTTGTAACATTGATATAAAATAAAATTAGGTTGATTTAATTAATAATAATAATTATTATCATTATTTTAAATATTATTTTAATTTTAACTTTAATGTAATTTTATTGATTCAAAATGTTTATATAATATAACATAATTTTGTAACATTTTCTCAGTATTAAATTAAAAAGTGGTTTGCCTTTCAAATTAGAAAAAGACTTTCCATTCAATTAAAATAATTAATATGGAAAGTGGTTTGTCTTCCAAATTAGAAAAAGACTTTCCATTCAATTAAAATAATTAATATATCACTTAAAATCAATCTGAATAATAAAAAATTCAAACATTTTTTTTTTAATTAGAAAGTGGTTTGCCTTTCAAATTAGAAAAAGACTTTCCATTCAATTAAAATAATTAATATAGAAAGTGGTTTGTCTTCCAAATTAGAAAAAGACTTTCCATTCAATTAAAATAATTAATATATCACTTAATAAAAAATTCAAACATTTTTTTTTTAAATTAGAAAGTGGTTTGCCTTTCAAATTAAAAAAAGACTTTCCATTCAATTAAAATAATTAATATAGAAAGTGGTTTGCCTTCCAAATTAGAAAAATAATTTCCATTGAATTAAAATAATTAATATATCACTTAAAATCAATCTGAATAATAGAAACTCAAACATTTTTTTTAAAATAATTAATTAATATATCACTTTTAAAAGTGGGTTGTCTTCGAAATAATTAATATAGAAAGTGGTTTGCCTTCCAAATTAGAAAAAGACTTTCCATTCAATTAAAATAATTAATATATCACTTAAATTATAAAGTGGTTTGTCTTCCAAATTACTTAAAAAAGTGGTTTGCATTCCAAATAATTAATATAGAAAGTGGTTTGCCTTCCAAATTAGAAAAAGACTTTCCATTCAATTAAAATAATTAATATATCACTTAAAAAATTCAAACCTTTTTTTTAAATAATTAATTAATATATCACTTAAAAAAGTGGTTTTCCTTCCAAATTAGAAAAAGACTTTCCATTCAATTAAAATAATTAATATATCACTTAAAATCATTTTGAATAATAGAAAATTCAATTTTTTTTAAATAATTAATTAATATATCACTTAAATTAGAAAGTGGTTTGTCTTCCAAATTAGAAAAAGACTTTCCATTCAATTAAAATATTTAATATAGAAAGTGGTTTTCTTTCCAAATTAGAAAAAGGCTTTCCATTCAATTAAAATAATTAATATATCAAAGTGGCTTGCCTTCCAAATAATTAATATAGAAAGTGGTTTGCCTTCCAAATTAGAAAAAGACTTTCCATTCGATTAAAATAATTAATATATCACTTTCTTTTTTATCAAGTATACATAAACTTAGTCAAATATACATAATTTACAAGGAGCCACACCCGCTTTGTGAGAGTTCAACAATCATCCGGGCAAGCCAAACCAAGCCAATCACCCAAAATTAAGAGAACCTAAACCAGAAAACCGGGGAGAACTGCCAAACAAAGCACAAGGAGCCTAGAAAACCTTGGAGGGCAAGTCCATAACTCGCCATGGACCCACAAGAGGTCCCACCACAAGTCAAACCAAAAACTAACAAATGGACAAATGGACCCGACGGAAGTTAAAGCAAAGAACTCTAAACATTTTTTGGGTCCGACCAAAATGCACAAATAATCGCCACCGTTGATCCACTGATTAAGATCCAACGGTCATCATGGATATCGAAAGGATGAGAAACGCGAGTCATCGGGCGGTTTTCTCTCTCCTCGTTCCGCAACGTGTCACTCAAAGAGTGGAATCAGAGCCAAACACAGAAAAACCGGAAGCCGTACAGACCCCGCCTGATATACCGCTTGTGGTATTGGACCGGTTGACTCGCGGAAAAACAAACACATCCATTCACCACGTTTTGACCCTTAATTCCTTCCACTGGGCAATACTTGAGCCAATCCCATTCACCTGGATTCTCTGTCAACCACCACCTAAGCCAAATGACGTGGGCTAGCCCACCTAGTGGAGCTATCCGAGTCAAACCTTTCATCATTCAATCAAATGGAATCCAGACCTTTGAAAATAGCCGAACCATGGCGGGTTAGACTGTGTGGAGTCCTCCAACCTCCCACTGGTCTTTAGGGTTCCTATGATCCAACCTATTAGTCCATAGTTCCATATCCTAGGTAGCGTGACACAAACAGTCCTCCCGCATTTTACCTGGGGGAAGTGAATCCCAAGCATACCTAGAATCCTTGTCCCTGTTTGTGACTCCTTCATTCGCCAAACGATCCGCTAACATATTAGCCTTCCTTTTCACATGAGTAAATCTGATAGTTTTAAGGGTTCGCAGGTGAGAATAGATATGGTAAAAAACCTGCAAGAGCTTCTAGTGCTTCGACACTTTATCTGGAGAGGTTCCATTGCTAATCTTCTTAGCCACTCTAATAATTAATTCTGAATCCACTTCAATTATAACATTGTGTGAACTTGAATTCACCAGGATTTCCAAGCATTGTTCTAATGCCATGAGCTCAGCCATGTTGTTTGTGGCCTTCCACAAGTGGCCATGGAAGATTATCTATATTTGTCCCTAATCATCTCTTATGGCATCCCCAAAGCTCGCTAATCCTGGGTTGCCCTTAGCTGCTCCATCAATATTAGCCTTTAAGAAACCAAAAGGAGGAGGCTTCTAGATGGTAGCACACTTGTTTATAAGGCTCATTGCCTTCATTATTCCCAACAGATTGATAGACTGGAGACCCAAGTGAAGTAAAATTCTCTCCTCATGGGGCAAGGGAGGATCTTTAGGAAGGGTCCTCAGCAAGCTTCTTATTGTGTCTTTGAGCTGCCTTAGAATTTGCTCAATTCTGTGTTGGGGCATGTGTGTTTTGTTTTTGAAGATTCGACTGTTGCGTTCTTTCCACACATGCTAGATGACAAAACCTGGAACCAGAATCCAGGCTTTATTAACTATCTCATTCCCTGAGAAGTTCTTCCTCCAGTTCTATGGAGTGTTGGATACGCTGAGACTATCCCTATCAATTTGTCTAAAAATAGCAACCACCCAGTCCCACACCTTTGAAGTGAAAGGATAGAGGTTGAGAAGGTGTTCAATCATCTCCTCATGAGTGCCACAAAGGTAACACTTGGAAGGACCAATGAAGCCTTTCTTGAGGAGATTCTCCCAAGTTAAGATCTTCCTTTGATGCACTAGCCAGATGAATAGCTTTATTTTCATCCAATGCAGACTTTTCCAATGTTTCATCCAAATCTGATCAGGATTCACAAAGTTAAATCCTGTGACTTCGTGTTTGGCCTCCTTGAGGTTAAAGTTGCCTTCAGAGTTCTTTCCCCATCTTAGTTGATCCATGGAGGAAGAGACAAGAATCTTTCTATGCTCTAGCTCCTGGGTGAGGGATTTAGCCTTGGTTTTCAGCTGGTTTTCGTCATTGTATCCTAGATCCTTCCACTCCCTCCATTTTCCATTATTCCTTCACTAATCCTAGAAGTCTTTTACCAGTACCATACCTTTGTTGTCTGTGTCATTTTTGAGATCTGCAAATTCATCCCTATAAAGGTTGGGTTCCTATTTCCAGTTATCCTCCCAAAATTGAGCAAGATCTCCTGCTAGAATTTCCCAAAAACAATGGTGCTGAAAAATGTTTTTATTATCCCAGGCAAGGTTCCAAATATGGGAGCCCCTGATTTGCCTTGACATTCTAATGTGATCCTTCTCCTGCCAGTGCCTGGCATATTTTTGTTTCCAAATCTTAGCCTAGGGGGCATTTGTTTCCTTAATCCATCTCCACCAAAGCTTGGCTCCCGAGACTCTGCTAAGGGTCTCAGGATCATGAAGCCCCAATCCACCATTGTTCTTAGGCTTGAAAAGCTTGTCCCAGGCTACTAAAGCCCACTTACTTTTCTCTTCCCCTCTGCCCCACAAAAAGTCCCTTTGTATGCTTCTTATTTGCTGCTTAATACCTTGAGGAGCAGGAAGAGCTGAAAACATAAAAATGGGAATGGCCTACAAGACCGCCTGTGTGAGCACGAGGCATCCTACCAGGTTTAGTGATCTTCATGTCCATTTTCTGATCTTGTCCTGAAGTTTATTTAAAATCGGTTCCCACACTTTCTTGCTTAGCGGTTTTTCAGTAAGAGGAATGCCAAGATATTTGGAAGGTAGCTGTTCTCTTTGAAATCCAAGAATTCTGGTAATATTTTTCTGAATAGAAATATTAGTGTTAAAGAAAAAAACTTTGGACTTGTTAAGGCTTACCTCAGTGCCTGCTGCCATAGCAAAGTCATTTAAGATGTTTTTGATTGCTCTGGCCTCCTTGACTGTAGGTATGCCCTGCAACATAGTATCATCTACAAATTGTTGATGAGTGTTTGCCTCTCCATCCGCAGTGAGTTTGATACCCTGAATTCTTCCTTCAGCATTTGCCATTTTAATCGCTCTACCTAGCCCTTCCATCATGAGGATGAAGAGGAACGGTGAAAGCGAATCTCCTTGTCTGAGCCCTCTGGAGGTGGTGAAGGTCCTTGATGGAGCTCCATTAAGCAGTATGGAAAAACTGGTTGAGGTAACTAATTCCATGACCCATCTTATCCAATTCTGATCAAAACCATAGGCTTTCATAATTTCTCTTATGTAAGCCCAACTCAATTTGTCATAGGCTTTCACGAGGTCCAACTGAATGATCATGCCAGCTTGTTTGTTGCTTTTGAGAGAGTGTACCACCTCATGAGCTTGGATGATATTGTTGAGGATTTGTCTTCCCTCCACATAGCCTATTTGCTCCTCCAATATGAGAGAGGGTAGAAGTGGTTTGAGTCGATTGGCTATTACTTTGGAGATAATTTTATACACCACATTACATAAGGCTATGGGCCAAAAACCATCCAGAGTCATGGCCTTTTCCTGCTTTGGAATCAAAGCTATGAAGGATGCATTCAGAGCCTTTAGAACCTTTTTGGATCTTCTTGAGTCTTCCACAACCTCGAGGATGTCATGTTTGACATTTTCCCAACAGGCCTTGAAGAAGTCTACATTGAATCCATCCGAGCCGGGTGCTTTTCCACTCTGCATTTCATTAATCACTTCACTAACCTCCTCTTCCAAAACTGGCCTGTTGAGATTGTGGTTGTCATCTCTAGTAACCAGCTGAGGGATATATAGAGTGAAATGGTCAATGAACCTAGATTTGTCCTCCAAAGGCCCCTTTCAATGTTGCAGAAGTGATGAACAAGGACCGATTCCATATCATTGTGAGAAACAAGCTCAATGCCTTGAGAATATTTGATCTTTGTGATTCTTTTGTGTACCCTGTGAGCCATAGTGGTTTTGTGGAAGAATTTGGTGTTTCTTTCTCCCTCTTTAATCCATTGTATTCTTGATTTTTGGCTCTAAAAAATTTCTTCTTGGAAGCATCGATTCTCCCATTCTTCCTGCAGAGAGTCAGTTAATTTTTTCCGCTCTTCGGTGAAGCCATCTGAGATATTGATCTAATTGATCTCCTGGAGCTTTAGTTCAGTTTTTCTTTTGGGTTTGAAGATATCTCCAAATTCATTTTTGTTTCAAGCTTTAAGACGAGATTTGATATGTTTAAGTTTCTGCTGGAGCATGCACATTTTTGAGCCCTAAATATTCAACTCCTCTCTACACCATTTCTTAACATTATTAGTGAAATTAGGATGTGAGAGCCAGGCATTTTCAAACTTGAAAGGTCTGTTTCTCGGAGTGCCCATAAAGGTGGCTTCCAGCTGTACAGGCCAATGATCTGATCCTTCAAAGGGCAAAATGGAGGCTGTCATGGTAGGTCCTGAGAGAAAGAGGTTCTTTGAAATCATGAACCTATCAAGTTTGGAAGCAACTTGATGGGCCCCTCCCCTTTTGTTGTTCCAAGTGAAGTTTCCATTAATTGTTTCTGTGTCCACCAACCTCATGTTCATAATGAAGTTCTAGAAGGCCATGGAGTCTCTGCCTAGTTGTCTAGTGCCCCCTTTGTTTTCCGAAAGAGATCTTATCATATTGAAATCTCCTGCAATGATCCAGGGAAAAATAGGATGTCTCGCTCTTAGTTCCTCTAGGGAAGTGAGAAGCTTGAGCTTGTCTACTTGCTTTTGAGGTCCATAAACATTTGTAATCATGTATATCTCCTTGTCCCCTACAGGTTGGCATATCAAGGAGAGATAGTTCCTGGATGCTTCAGCATCTAGAATTCCCAATTTTTGTGGGTCTCACAAAGTGAGAATCCCCCCCACTGAGTGATTTGTCTTAACCTCTAAATACTCATATTTAAATAACCACTTATTATGAATATCTCTTATCTTTTCCATCGAAAATTTTGTCTCCTGAATAAAAACCATGTCTGGTTTTTCTTCTTTCATTCTGTTACTAAGATTTCTTTGTTTCCTCCTATTTCCTATTCCTATAATATTCCAGGTTGTGAACTTCATTAAGAAAGGTTAGTAAAGGAATAACTGGTAAGATCTTTCATCTTACCTGAGTTTATCAATAGTTTACCACATTCATTCAGTAGTTCATTCTGCCTCTTTCTTCCTCTTTTCCTACTTGAGTTCTTTGGAGAATGTGCCTGAGTATTGTCCATCATTTTGACCCCACTTGGCTCCTAGCTGTCATGATTTCTTTTGACTCTAACTCCCTACGCTTGTGACCTCCAGAGAAATAGTTTTTGTACTCTATCATAGTCCTCTTTTGGCAAGGAGTCCACCCCTACTTTTTTTCCTTGTTCCATAAATTTATTTAGATCTAGATTTTCCTTATCCAGAATCTCCTGTAACTCATGGTCCTCTGTTCCTGCTTCACTTGGAGTCATCTCCTGGTCCCTACTGATCTCCATCAGGCTTAGTAGAGCATCCTTTTTCTGGTTGTCTACTGTGATATCCTCCATGTCAGCTACCCTATCCTGTTCCTTTGTTACATTCTCCATGTCATGGACTGTCTCCTTGTTCCCCTCTTCTTCCTCCAGGATCTTGAAGCTGTTTTGTCATGTGTGTTTGTCCTCATTTGCCTTCTTGTGTGGATGCTTTCCCCCTTTTCCTTTGCTCCCAACTTTGGTGAAACCCTCGTGATCTCTCTCCACAGTGGTTTTTTGGTTATCTTCCCTGTTGATTGTGGGGTAGTCCCGATATAGATGGCGATGTTCATGGCACTTGCGGCATCTAAATGGTATGTGATCATAGTCCACTGTCTTCATCCATTCTTCATCATATACTTCTAAAATGATCGCTTCCGGCAGGGCTCTAGATAGATCCATTTCCACACATTTTCGGGCAAAGGAGGTATATCTTCCTTTCAGATTTGCCTCTAAGATCTTTAGAAAATGTCCCAGCTCATTGCCTATGGTTTTCAAAGATTCCGACAGCCAATAATCCAGAGGAAGGGAATATAGTCTGATCCAAACTGGTACTAATGTGAACCACACTTGACCACACTTTTTGGCACTTGACCACTCTTGTTGTTCAATCTGAAATAAATATGAAATTTAAGATTAACCAAGTGTTTATATAAAATCTCACCCATCCTAAATTAATGAACCACACTTGACCACACTTTTTGGCACTTGACCACAATTGTTGTTCAATCTGAAATAAATATGAAATTTAAGATTAACCAAGTGTTTATATAAAATCTCACCCATCCTAAATTGATGAACCACACTTAACACACTTGTCGGCACTTGACCACACTTGTTGGTTCAATCTAAAATTTAAGATTAACCAATAGGAAATTTAAGATTAACATGGATTTATAATACTATTTATATAAAATCTCACCCATCCTAAATTGATAAACCACACTTGACCACACTTTTCGACATTGACCACACTTGTTGGTTCAATTTGAAATTTAAGATTAACTAATCGAAAATTTAAGATTAACCTGGATTTATAATAGTGTTTATATAAAATCTCACACTTGTTGGTTCAATTTGAAATCAATCGAAAATTTAAGATTAACATGGATTTATAATAGTGTTTATATAAAATCTCACACTTGTTGGTTCAATTTGAAATAAATCTGAAATTTAAGATTAACGTGGATTTAGAATAGTGTTTATATAAAATCTCACCCATCCTAAATTGATGAACCACACTTGAACACACTTGTCGGCATTGACCACACTTGTGAAATATATCTGAAATTTAAGATTCACCAATCTGAAATTTAAGATTAATGTGGATTTAGAATAGTGTTTATATAAAATCTCACTCATCCTAAATTGATGAACCACACTTGACCACAATTGTCAGCACTTGACCACACTTGTTGGTTCAATCAGAAATTTAAGATTAGCCAATCAGAAATTTAAGATTAACATGGATTTATAATAGTGTTTATATAAAATCTCACCCATCCTACTTGTGTTTGACCACACTTGTTGGTTCAAAACGCGTCATCCAACAAATTTCTCTTATGTGATTTCTAGAAAGACTTTGCTTAATGAGATCAATTATCTATCAAATTTTAGAATATTCTCAAAATCTATAATAAAAATGTTTTAAAGTAGACATCTTACAAAGTCTTTTGGTAATAATCACATAAAATAAATTTTTGGCTAATGCTCTTTGAACCAAAAAGTGTGGTTCATCATCATTTGGTACTGATGATGAACCACACTTGTTGGCACTTGACCACACACCACACTTGACCACACTTGTTGGCACTTGACCACACTTTGGTTCAAAACACATCATCCCTTATGTGATTTTGACTTTGCTTAATTAGATCAATTATCTATCAAATTTTAGAATATTCTAAAAA
The DNA here is from genome assembly GCA_031772625.1 of Pinus tabuliformis. Classification (NCBI taxonomy): domain Eukaryota; kingdom Viridiplantae; phylum Streptophyta; class Pinopsida; order Pinales; family Pinaceae; genus Pinus; species Pinus tabuliformis. Next base: position 617,364,690 of record CM062812.1, on the reverse strand, counting down.
TTTATAATAAAAATGTTTTAAAGTAGACATCTTACTTACTCACTGTCTACTGAAAGGCTTTGCTTAATTAGATCAATTATCTATCAAATTCTAGAATATTCTCAAAATCTATAATAAAAATGTTTTAAAGTAGACATCTTACTCACTCACTATCCTTCCTTTATTTTCACATTAACATAACTCAATAAATTATTGATTGTACCTTGAGAAGGTTTTATACTAATAATTTTTTTTGGATCTTGATGGCTGATTTTCATAATGCTGTGGAAAAACCACCCTAACCACCTTTCTGGACAGCGGTTTATCTAGTGAACATATTTGTGGTGATTTGGGTGTTGATAGTAGGGTAGCGTGACAAATTTCGTGGGTCTGACTCATTCCATCTCTTTGCAAAGTGATATCAATGTCCCCCCCATGCACCAGCTGCTCCAAAATCACATCTTCCTCCTCCTCACAAACCTGAAATTTTGAATGGAAAATCTCTGAATTTAAGAGGGGAACAATATAAATTTTTTGTATTTAAGAGGGGAACAATATGAGATTATATAGAATATGTTTTGAGCATGGGGTTTATTCTCTGACATAGAAGGCAATGAGTAACAATGGAGGATGGAGTTGTCAAGCCTGAGGGAGGCTCACAAAATTCATACTTTGCACATATACCATACCTGAAACTGCTTGAAAGCTTACATGCATACAATTATTTACAGGCAACAAATGAGTTTATTAAGGGAACTGCATTGTAATTGTAATTTATGCCTCTGTGTGTCTGCCTTAGGGTTATTTTTGTCTACTGTATTGTACTGGGTTGTGGCTTTGGATTCAAAGGAATGGAGACAGCAACAATAGTACTCCATTTATCTTGTTAATGGAGACTGACAAACTACTTAAGCTTACTGCCACTGCTATGCAGGGCCTGTTATTCTTATTCACCCTATGTTGTTCTCCCCAATTATTTTGTATCACCATAATGTACGTTGTTGCCAACTTATGATTTTCTGGTTATATGAATGATTGATGGAAAAGAGTGTTCAACTACCAAAATTGTTTACAATGGTTTCTCTTATTCACCCTCTGTTGTTCTCCCCAATTATTTTGTATCACTGTAATGTATGTTGTTGCCAACTTATGATTTTCTGGTTATATGAATGATTGATGGAAAAGAGTGTTCAAGTACCAAAATTGTTTACAATGGTTTCTCTTAAAATTTAAATGTTGTGGAACTGGATTTATTAAGTGCACTCATTGCACTAACAAGTTTGGATTTATTATGTTGCTTGCATTTTTAAAGAAAGAAATGGAAATAGTAGATAATGGTAAATGTTAATCACCTTTTAGTTTTGGCCACAACATTTTTGAGTGAATACATGGTTTTTCCATATAATATTGGTGTTGGATTTAACTTAATCTAAATAAAAGTATATTTTCCAAAAGCCACATAGTAAATAAATATACATAATAGATGAATATATCCTTTAATTTAATGATTATAAACCACATCGTAAATAAATACACATAATAGATGAATATATCCTTTAATTTAATGATTATATTTTTCAACAACGTTACTCAAAGAGGAATATATGTTTTTTTATGAGTATTATGTATTATGAGTATTGATTGGCCTATATTGGTCAATTTTAATGGACTACTCTTCCTATTTTTTAATGAGTATTATGTATTATGAGTATTGATTGGACTATATTGGTCAATTTTAATGGACTACTCTTCCTAGAACTCACCATATACAGAATGAACTCATGGGATATAGATGCAAGTGTCCAATCTATGTATAAAGAATCATTCATAAAGTTGTGATGCAATTTCAAATGTGGAAATACCACCATCATGTTGTTCACATCTTAGAAGATCAAGAGCCAATCTTTATTACAAGCATTATACTATCTATAAACTTCCGATAATGTAAATAATTTAGCTTTATCTTCCACCTTTGCATGCAATTTTCTTTATTAATTCTTATTTTAAATGATCATTTACATGTCAAGATTGTTTCTCAATTTATGCCTTAAGGCGTTTCCTTTGCAACATCTGATGCAAATTCTAATTATAAATTTAAATGAATATATTGAGACCATGTCTAATCCGCTTGTTTAACAGTTTCGCTGCCCATGGAAATTCGAAAATGCCACACAGCAATTACAAAAATTTAGATTTATCTTTTGAAAATTCAAAAACTATGTTTAAAAGCAATTACACCTCTTTGATTATTAAAAACAAAACTACAATTACAATTACAATTACAAATAAATAATTATAGATAATTAAATTTTTTAATGATTTCTCAATCATCAAAGGTACCCATCATTGTGACCCCATGTATGCCAATTATGCTACTTTGAATCGTGTTGAGTCTTTCCGTGTATGGTAATCAGTTGTATCAGGTAGTATACTTTAAATAGTTTCAAAATTAGTTTTGAATTTTTTTTTCTTGGCTTACATTTTTGTACTCGTAGTTTTCTTGGTTCTGTTTCCATATTTAGTTAATCATAATTAAAACCAAAAAAAACACAAAATATAGGTATATATTCAAATTTAATTGGTTATTAATTTTAGTTGCTAATTTCTATTTTATAGAACTATTATTTAAATTAATTTTTTATAATATAAAATAGATGTTATTAATAATGAAAAATTATTTTGTCTTTTAATTTATATTTTTAACTATATCTTTCTTGTAATAAATATGTCTAGCACATACGCTTTATTATGAAGTAAACATTATAGTGATATAGTTTGTTTATTAAAATTTAATGATTATTTAGGTTGCACTAAGTGATTATTTTTAAGATGCGATGTTGTTGTTTATTGATTGCTATCATTTAATTAGCATGTTCCAATTATTATTTCTTCTGCATCTCACTTTGGAGCAAGGAAACTATCTTTTTCCTTTATAGGGATGGAGAAGAAGGGAGAGGAAGGTTGGGAGGGAGATAGAGGAAGGTTGGGAGGGAGATAGAGGAAGGGTGCGAGAGGGATTGAGGTGGAAGGAGGGAGGGAGAGGGATAGAGAAAGAGAGGGAGGAAGGGAGGAAGATAAAGAGAGAGCAATCAAGGCATAGGGAAAGAGGGAGAGTGAAATAAAGGGAGGGAGGGAGCTAGAGACAGAACGAGAGAGGGGGAGGAAGCTAGAGAGAGGGAGAGAAGGAGGGAGGGGGATGGAGAAAGGGAGGGAGGGAGAGAAAGAGGGAGAGAGGGAAAGAGAAGGAGAGAGGGGGAGGGGGTGAAAGAGAGAGAGTAGCATGGAGGGAGGGAGAAAATGAGAGTGAGACAGAGGAGGAGACGGGGAGGAGGTTAGAGAGAGAGAGAGGGAGTGGGACGGAGGAAGCGAGAGGGAGTGGGATAGAGAGATGGGGAGAGGGATGGAGGGACTAATAAGGGGAGAGAGGGAGGAAGGGGGATAGGAAGAGATAGAGAGAGACAAAGGGAATCAAGGGAGAGAGAGGGAGAGAGTGAAGGAAGGGGATGGAGGGGGTAAGGTGAGAGAGAGAAAGAGTTGGGTGGAGGCAGGGATGGAGAGAGAGCAAGACAGAGGAGGAGAGGAGGGAGAGGGCAAGGGAGAGAGATAGAGAGAGGAAGGAAGGGCGATGGAGATAGTGAAGGTGGATGGAGAGAGGAGGGGGATCAAGAGAGAGAGAGAGAGAGAGAGCAAGGGTGGAGGGCATGGAGAGAGATAGAGAGAGAGAAATGGAATCAAGGGAGAGAGAGGGAGAGAGTGAAGGAAGGGGATGGAGGGGGTAGGGTGAGAGAGGGAGAGAGAGAGTGGGGTGGAGGAAGGGGAGGAGGGAGAGGGAGATAGGTAGAGAGAGAGGAAGGAAGGGAGAAGGAGAGAGTGAGGGGGGATGGAGAGAGAGAGGGGGGAACAGAGAGAGAGAGAGAGAGAGAGAGAGAGAGAGAGAGAGAAAGGGTGGAGGGCATGGAGAGAGATAGAGAGTGAAAGAAGGGGGTGGGGAGAAAGAAAGAGAGGGGGGCAAGAAAGGGATATTGGAGATGGAGAGAGAGAGGGGGGGAAGGGAGTGATATTGAGGATGGAGAGAGAGGGGCGGGTGGATGGAGAGAGAGGGAGAAGGAAGGGATATTGGGGATGGAGAGGGGGGGGGGCAGGGAGTGATATTGGGGATGGAGAGAGGGGGGTGTTGAGAAATCAAGTGTAGTGTAGATTAAGATTTATTTCTCTTCTTGATAATTACTTGTGAATGTTTAATTTCTTTCATATTACTCGTTATGTTCTATTCATCAATAAATTATACAAATGTTCAAAACATAAAAATAAAAAAGAGACAAGAGACATAAGAAATTAGGCTCCAAGTTAGGGCAAAACCCCACAAGGGGAAATCCCAACAATCCTTCTCTTATAGAATCAAATCAAAATGAGATATCCAAGACCAAGACCAAACTGCCACAAATATTCCAATCCATCCCTCCTCGAAATGTCCTTCAACAAGATAGAGTCAACGTTGGTCAACCTTCTTTAAATCTAGTCAAACTTAAAATTTTGGCCTTGCAATAGAGGTTGAATTTCGACCTTGTAATACCTCAGAAAATTCACACGTATGAGTAGAAACAATGAAAAAACTTTGATTTTTCTCTCTCATTTTACTTCCTTCTCTTTATTTTGAGTTTGGCTCCCCTTCTTCTTGTTTAGGCGCAGAAATATATAGATGATGTGACGAGGAATGAATGGATCTCTAAGAGGTCGAGTTGACTCAAGAGGTTCAAATAGGTGCCACATAGGCCAACATGTCCAATGAGGGTTAACTTGGTCTTTGTGTTGAATTTTTGACTAAAAAATAAAAACTCAATTTATTTTCTTTCAATGGGACATGACCCAAATACAATTTCTTTTAACTCAATAAATTATTCTCTTTTTTGCTCTTTGAGCATGAAGAACATGCTTGGACCAAAATAAAATAATAATAATTAAAATGATAAATGCATTAACGATAAAATTAGATTACATTATGAATATCGACACTAGTTACAATTTCAACAAGGGGGTGGATGGAGAGAGATAGGCGGGGTGAATAGAGAGAGGTGGGGGAGAGAGAGAAAACAAAAGGAGATGGGGAGAGAGAGAAGGGGGTAGGAAGGAGGGACATCTGTATATTGAGAGAGAGAGGGGTAGTGAGAGTGAGAGTGGGGGGGAGAGAAAGATAAGAAGAGATGGAGGCGGTGGATGTAGGGGGGGGGGGGGAGAGAGAGTGAGTGAGAGGGAGGAGGGAGAGAGAAGGGGATGGAGAGAGAGAGAGAGAAATGGGGGAATGGGGAGGGATGGAGGGAGATGGCGTGAGGAAGAATTGGAGGGGGAGGAGGATAGGAAGGGAGGGGAAGGTAGAGAAAGAGGGGGAGGGAGGGGGGGAGGAAGGGGGATAAAGAGAAAGGGGGGAGAAGAGGAAGAGGGGAGGGAGAGTGGTAGAGATAGAGATGGGGAGATATAGAGAGTGGGGGAGGAGGATAGAGACAAATATAGAAAGAGAGAGTGTGAGTGAAGGAAAGAGAGAGGGAGGGGGGTGGGGAAAGAGAGAGGGAGGGGGGTGGGGAAAGAGAGAGGGAGGGGGAGGAAGGGAGAGAGGGAAGGAGGGATAAAGGGGGGATTGAGAGAGTGAGTGAGAGGGTGGAAGATAATGGGAGAAATGGATATAGAGAGAGAGGGAGGAGGATGGAGAGAGAGAGAGAGTGGGGGAGGTTTGAGGAGGGTATAGAGAGAGAGAGAGAGAGAGGGAGGGAGCGAGGGAATTGAAGGGCATGGAAGATGGAGAGAGGGAGGTGGAGGGAGAGAGAGAGGGGAAAGGAGGGAGGTGGAGGGGGGGGAGAGAGAGGAAAAGTGGGAAGTGGAGGGAGAGAGCAAGGAAAATAGGGGTGGGGAGGGAGAAAGAGAGACAGGTGGATGGAGAGAGAGAGGGTGGGGGAAGACAGAGAGAGAGAGAAAGACAGAGAGGGTGAGCGGGTAAGAGATAGGGGGGAGAGAAGAAAGAGAGAAGGGGGGAAGGGAGGAATAGAGAGAGAGAGAGAGAGAGTTGGGGATGGAGGGAGGGAGAGGAAGAGGGAGAGGAAGAGGAAGAGAGAATGTAGGGAGGGAAGGGGGAAGAGAGAGATAGGAAGGAAGGGGGAGGGAGGGAGGAAGAGAGAGATAAATGGGGGGAGAGAGGGGGAGGGAGAAGGAGAGATCTAGAGAGAGGGGGGGAGAATGGAGAAAGAGAGAGAGAATCAAAGGACGGGGGGAGGGAGGGAGGGAGGGAGAGAGAGTGTGAGAGGAAAGTGGGATAGGGTGGGAGAGAAAGGGAGAGAAGGAGGGGAGAGAGAGAGGGGAGGGGGAGAGTGAGGGAGAGAGAAGGGAAGAGAGGGTGAGAGAGAGAGATAGAGAGGAGGGAGAGACAAAAGGAAAAAGAGTGAGGAAGAAATAGTGAGGGAGGGAGAGTGAGAGAGAAAGTAGGTGGAGAGAGGGGGGGGAGGGGGATCAAGAGAGAGAGTGAGGGAGAGAAAGGGAGAGAGGAAGATGTCGAGAGAGGGAGGGAGAGATAAGGAAGAGAAATAGAGAGGGAGGGAGGGAGAAGGGGAGAGAGATGGACGGGGATAGAGATAGAGAAAGAGAATGGGAGGTAGAAATAGCGAGGGCAGGAGAAACATAAAGAAAAAAAGTGAGGGAGGGCAAGAGAGAGAGAGAGGTATGGAGAGTGAGAGAGATATAGAGTGAGGGAGAGTGAATGAGAGGAAGGGATCAAGGAAGCTGTGGAGAGAGAGAGGAGAGATAAGGGAGAGAGAGGGAGGGAGGAGTGGGGAGAGAGAGGGAGGGAGGAGGGAGAAGGGGAGAGGGAGGGACGGAGAGAGAGATAGAAAGAGAAAGTGAGGGAGAAATAGAAAAGAAGGGAGAGTGAAAGAGAGTGTGGCAATATACATAGAGAGAGATGAATGTAGAGATAGAGAGGGAGTTTTGGGGGGGGGGGGGGGGGGCGCGGGGGCGGTAGAGAGATAGTGAGAAGGAGGAAGAGAGAAATTGGAAAAGAGAGAGGTAGGGAGTGAGTGAGGAAGAAAAAAAGAGCAAGAGGGAAAGTGAAAAATGGGGAGATATGGGTGGGAAAGATAGTGACAAAGAGTGAGTGAGGGAGAGAGGGAGGAAGAGTGAGAGTGAGAGGGGGAGGGACAGGGAGTAAGGTAGAGCAAGGGGGAGATTGAGATACGAAGTGTGAGTGAGGGAGAGAGAGGGAGGAAGAGCATGAGGGAGATCAAGAGAGACAGAGAGTGAGGTAGAGAAAGGGGGGGGAGAGAGAGAAAGAGGGAGAGGGGAGAGAGAGAGACGGAGGGAGGGAGATCAAGGAATTGAGAAGGGGAGAGAGAGAGGGAGTGATAGAGAGATGAAGAAAGGGAGGGATAGGGAGATGAAATCTCGATTGGCATATTAGTTTCCCTTCCTTGCACTCATCTTGCACTCGTAGTCCCTCATGGTTTTCTTATTTTCATTATGTTTGCTTTATCCATTTTGCTTTATTATCTTCTAGTTTTGTTTACTTGTTGTGTACTCATTTCCTTGCCTTGGTTTTCCCTTTCATGTTGAGTTTTCCTTTTGTTTTCTCTACACGAATAAGTGTTGTCCAATATTGTGTTTTGTCTTTTGAATAAGTATGTGGCTGAATTTAAAGAGTTTTGTGACATTGTAGCACTTGGCCAGTCTTGTTTTCGTCTTCTCTAGGCTTAGTTGTAACTTTTGGCCGATGAAAACTTTATGGAAAACGTGATCGTCTGTAACGGAAAGCTTTGGTCAAACCCTAAACTTGTGTCCAAACTGGGAAACCCCATGCCTGTATTCAGTATTTTGCTATGTTTGTTCAAGCTTAATCCAACTAGTAGAAACGGAGAAGTGGGAAAATCTAAATGGGAAAACCTAAATCAGAGGTCTTACATGCTTCTCTGAAGGAACAACCTCTTTTTCTCTCAATAAGTTGCGATCCCTCTTCCACCCCAAAAATAAATAAGTGACCTCAGGGTACTGACCATGCTTGCTGGTAGCAGAGAAATGCTTGTGTTCCTACATGACTCCACCAGGGTACTGTCAAGGCTTGCTGGCAACAGAGAAACATGAGAGATGAAAACTGATACTCTATAAATCTTAATCTCATGAACCAAACTACCCTTCCCAATTTTGAAACACTGTGATCTAACTAGAAATTTTGTTGTGTTTGACTGAGTTGGTACAAGGTGAACCATGTCTATCCATTGGGTAAGTGGGGAAGCCAAAGTAACCTTCCCAACAAATCAATACTTCCATAAAGGCTAAGGCCTTGTGCTACAAATGAACCAAAACAGAGAATCTGATATTCAACTAGTGTGTCGCCAAGTGTTGTAGCGGCTACAACAGCCTCCAAAATTTTGGCCTGCATCCAAATTTCGTAGCCTTTCTTGGTTTTTCCTCTTGATGGTCACAAACTCTCGGGCTCATCCCATGAGCTCTTGTCAATTTTTCACACCCTTTTGCTTGATCAATCACCGGTCATCTTTTGGCACGGTGATCACTATGTCATGCTTTTGAGTTTTTTCTGCCATTTTGAAGGTTTGTCTATGTGTGTGAGTTTTTTTTGCTCTGTCGACATTGGTCGCACTCACACACAAATTTTTAAACATTTTCGCCCAAGTGTCGTCATGGTCGTTCGAAGACATATTTCAATTATCACACTTATCGATCTTAACCTTTGAGTTAGTCTCACTGAGCACATGTTGTCTTGTTAGTTTGAGGCGTCTTGTTGTCGAGTTGTGTTAAGCGTGTAATCACATTTTCATGTATTCACAAGTACACTTACTTTCACACTTAGTCAATTTTCCTAAAAATCTATCAACTGGACAACCCACCGTCAACCAAACCCGATATCAATAACCTTGTACTGCTGCCTAAAATTGCACATAGCTTGAGGTATTCAACGAGTGTGTCACCAAGTGTTGTAGCAGCTACAACACCATCCAAAATTTTGGCCTGCATCCATATTTCAAAGCCTTCCTTGGTTTTTCCCCTTGATGGTCACAAACACTTAGGCTCATCCCATGAGCTCTTGTCGAGTTTTCACACCCTTTTCCTTGATCAATCATTGGTCATCTTTTGGCATGTTGATCGCTATGTCATGCTTTCGAGTTTGTTCTAGCATTTTGAAGCTTTGTCTTTGTGTGTATGAGTTGTTTTCACTTTGTTAACATGGGTCGCACTAACACACAAAGTTGTAAACACTCTTGCACAACTATCATCATGGTCGTTTGAAGACATATTTCAACTATCGCACTTGTTTCTCTTAACCTTTGAGTCATCCTCGCTAAGCACATGTTGTCTTATTGGTTTGAGGTGTCTCATCGTTAAGTCATGCTAAGTGTGTGATCACATTTTCGTGTATTCACAAGTACACTTGCTTTCACACTTAGTCAATTTTCCTGAAAAACTTGTTGACCGAACAACCCTCTGTCAACCGGACCTGATCTCAATAATGTGGTACTACTGCCCAGAATTGTGCAGATCTTGAGATTGTCCTTCAGGCAACCTGCGCTGTGTAATTCTGGAAATGAGCTATCTAACTGACTCCCACTTATTTCTCTTAACCTTTGAGTCACTCTCACTAATCACATGTTGTCTTGTTGGTTTGAGGTGTCTCGTTGTCAAGTCGTGCTAAGTGTGTGATCACATTTTCTTGTATTCACAAGTAAACTTGCTTTCACACTTAGTCAATTTTCCTGAAAATATGTCAATTGGACAACCCTCTGTCAACCAGACCTGATCTCAATAACCTTGTACTACTACCTAGAACTGCGCGGATCTTGAGATTGTCCTTCAGGCAGCATGCTCTACACAATTCTGGAAATGAGTCAGCTGAATGACTCCCACTTGTTTCTCTTAAACTTTGAGTCAGTCTCACTGAGCACATGTTGTCTTGTTGGTTTGAGGTGTCTTATTGTCAAGTCGTGCTAAGTGTGTGATCACATTTTCATGTATTCACAAGTACACTTTCTTTCACACTTAGTCAATTTTCTTGAAAATTTGTCAACCGAGCAACCCTCCGTCAACCAGACCTAATCTCAATAACCCTGTGCTACTGCCTAGAACTACGCAAATATTGAGATTGTCCTTCAGGAAACCTTCTTACATAATTCTAGAAATGACCCAATTGATTGACTCCTAGAACTGCGGAGAATTTGTCCCAGAAACCGATCCAGTCTGTGCTTCCCGTAAGGCCTCCCATCAAGCCTACTGCTGGTAAACAGGAAGAAATGACTTCAGTTGTGACCTAGGGTTGTACTGATATCTAAAATTGTGTAAAACTATCCTCCATCTTCCCTTCTTCCCCACTCTACAACCAGCCCAAGAATTGCGCAAAGTTGTCCTTGACCATCCCTTCTTCCCTGCTCTGTAAACAACCCACAAACTATGCAAAAGTGTCAAGGAGGCTTCCCTGCTAACCTACTCTACTCAATCAAAAAACTACGCAAAACTGGCTACCACCAACCCTTCCTACCCGCTCTGCAATCAGCCCATAAATTGTGTAGAACTGACTGAACCCAAACTATCTCCCAGGATTGCGCAATTTTGACCAACAGCTCCTGCAACCCGATCTTGTCCTCCTCTAGAAAAATGCTCTGATTTTTCTACCAGTGCCTCTTGTTTCCCACACTGTCTTCCCCAAATAAATTGTACAAATCTGAGCTGGATGAACTGCCTAGTGTTCCCCTTGACAATTGCGCAAATTGGCCCAGCAGCTCCCCAACACCCCGCGTGGCCTTCTTCCAAGAAACTGCACAATTCTACCTCCCTGTTGGGTTTTTCCCCGCAACTATCATTTTTGTCCCGGATTGTGAAAATATGTTTTCTAGTGAAATCTGCGTAGTTTTTCCCGACAATGCTCTGTAGCCTCGCATCCTAACCTAAGTTGTGCTCTAAGTAGCTTCAGTGCCTTGTCCCTCTCCCAGTCACCTGCACTAAAATGGAAAACAATGCATCATGATAGACTAGGAGATTTTTAGGATTTGATGTTGTCTCATCATGAGTGATTGTAGGAACAGGTACAATGATGAAACATGGCATGAAGACAAACGAGATGGAAAAGAGGCACATACTAGAAGACTTTCTCGTGGTTGAATGAACACATGAAGCACATCGAGCAAGTGAGCAAACGAGGCACATTCACATGCACCATCAAGAAAATACCAAGGCCATCGAAAACCTCTCTCACTTTGCCATGTAGAGGTGAAGACATCTTACACCGAGAGAATACCATCACTCAACAACACAATAGCTTAACACAGACACCATAGTCAGCCAGTACATGTCGAGTTGTGTCATGAGTTGTCTCGACCACATCACTACTATGGGCCATACTTGTTGTAATCAATGTAATATAAAGTGGAAGCCCAAGAGACCCACATATGAAGAAGAAGAGTCATGTAAAATAAAAAATTCATAGGAAGTCAAACAATCATGAGGGAATTTGAGGAGTCACAAGGGTTATTTATACCCCCTTGGCTATATATACCCCTTCATTGTATGAGCAACAAACTTTTGACCTTGGCTCCTCCCACATAGCCTTGAGAGTCTGTAGTCTATTCTTTGAGGAGCAAGGAGTGGCTCCAATGTCCTACTACTGGGACTAGTGATGTATGGTGTACAAATGTGTCTTGGATCTTTTGCTTAACTCAGAAGCCTGTCTCAGGCTAGCACGTCTTCATGCATGGTTTGTATATGTTTGTAAGATTATTCTTTAAATTTTTGTAATGGATGTTTTCTTAAAATGTACTAAGATAGTTGAATTACTTCTGTTATTTTAGTACTCATATTGTTGAATATGTGTTGTATTGTTTATCAGTGTTGTCCCATCTATGTGGACTACTCTGCCGAACACTAGACAGGCCATCTTTGTGTTTTCTTGGTTTGAACGACTGTCACCCCCATGTGGACTACTCCATTGGACGGTGTATGTGTTTTCCCTTGAACTTTGGTTTTCACGACCGCGCATCCGTTGTGGACTATTCCGCTGGATGCTAGACAGACCCTTGTTGTTTTTCACGTGTGTTTCTTCCTGGGTTGGGACTGTTCCCTCTCATCAAGAGGTTCACTTTACTTCCCCCTTTTTATAGTAAGATAACTCGAACATAGAGTTACATTAAGCACTCACCAAGCACACTCACTTCACCTTATTCAAGTTACAAGCATAACACTCTCATGTGCTGAACAACAAGAGTTATGGAAAATCTATAAGAAAATGGCAACCAAGCCATCGAACCAGATGGGACTCCTACACCAAACGGTCTGAGGCCTAGTTGGGACTTCACACCTGTGAGATCCCCTTTATTGGTGGGCCCAGCACAATCAAAAGTATGACCGAGCTAAAGAATTTGGTCCAGTGCAACATAATTTGGCAGGGGAACAGCAGCAAGTCAGAGCTAAGTTGTACGAACCCATGGCAGTCATAAGGGTTGTTCAAAAACTTGAAGAGATGACATATTTCTTGAAGGTTAAAAGGAAACAACACTATGAATAGCTAATGCAGGAGTGGGGACAATTGAATTGCATCAAGGATGGAATAGTGGATGTGCGGAGGACCTTGAATATTTTCCATGGAAAGTTTTTTGAACTTGAAGAACTTGATGAAGAACTATAACAAGTCAACCATATATTCCAAGAACTCATGGTTGATCGAGTCCACATAATGGAGGAACATGCCAAGTTTCAGGACCAAGTCAAAGAACTTGAAGAAGGGATCAAGATGGACTTTCTTGATTACAAGGATTGCATTGTCATAGAGGAGGGTAAGATCGAATACATTGACAAACTTGGAGCATGGTACCATCGATGAAGGATGATTTGAAGAGGATGGGAACACTCTAAGTCGAAGAGAATGATGTGTGTCAAGTAGGTGCAGTTGGGTAGTGTGTGAAGAAGTACGAGCTTGGTGGAACAAAGTCCACTCAAGCTAGACCAATTTTGAATGGCTCAAATATGTAGAAAAGGGAATTAGCATAACTCAAGAATATAGTCAAGACAAAACATAGGGCGAAAGACAATTTTGAGGAGGAAATGATGAAGAAGGTTGAAAAAGTAAGACACAAAATAAGACCCATGCAGGAGAAGGATGCATTGAGATTGAGTTTTGTGCAGGAAACCATGTGTGGAAGAAATTTTGTTGCATTGATTGATATGGGAGCTACAAATAGTTTACTTAGCAAGAAAGCAATGAAATTTTTGAACTTGAAGGTTGGAATGGAAAGGGATATGAGTGCTTTCAAATCTATTAACTCAAGAATGAAGGTTGTAACAGGTATTCTAAGGGATACAAAAGTGAAGGTGGGTTTGTGGTTTGGAAAGATGGCTCTAAGGGTGATCGAGATGGATGATCATGCTATGGCCTTGGGGCAGGAATTCTTAGTAGTAGCAAAATCCATACCAATGATGAACCATGACATACTCCTGATTACAGTTGGTGGGAAAACCATGATCATGTTGATGACAAGGAAGAGTCCCTTCGAGTATTGTCTGAGGATTTCTTTGATGATTTTGTATGAGGAAGATCCAAATGTGAAGCATGAACACATGGAACAATAGTAGGTTGGATGTTTGACTCAAGTAACAAAGGAGAAGAGGATGATCGACTTTGTTGTACGAGCCATGAAAGAGAAAAAGGATGGAGGTGGAGGAGTGGTTCCACCCATCGCAAAAAAGAAGGATGTGACTTCTAACGTAAGTCTTCACCAAGAAAGTTCTGAAGAGAGAAGAGGCCAGAGTGCTTCTTCCAAGGCAAGTGAAGGAGGTAAGTATGAAAGTAGAGATCCGGCTCGTATAGTCAACTATTCTAGATATGTTATGGGCATCTATGATTTTCAATTGACAAAGGAAAGCCTTGAGAATATTGGATGCATTAAGGAAGAGGCTCTTTTTGTGCATGATTACTTGAGGGACGCATCATCCATCAGACGCATGGGTGGATGAGAGTTAGGGAGGCAACTTCCTGGCCCTTGTCATGCACTAGACCTTTGGAGATAGGTGAGTGTAGTGTCCTTATGAGGAAGAGGTGTTGCACCACCATGACAAAGGGGCCTTGGGAGAAAAGGCCTCATAGCATAAATGATGCTTGGATGGATGTGGTTGTTGGTCTATGATGATGGGAAGTAGATGGACAATAGCATTGATAGACAACATATCATAGATGGATGGAGAAATCTTTATGGACCTATATATGGAACATTGAGCATGGATATGGGAAAAATTCTTGATTGAGTTGGAGGTGTGACAAATTGTTGAAGGAAACGACTGACGAAGGCATGAGGAGGTACATTCTCATGGGTTAAGCGTGACAGTTGGACTGATCACCGAACTAGTTTGAGTCATGGGGGTCAACAATGTACTAACATGTGTTTGATCTAAGTTGGAGTATGGCAACAACAATTCACATAATAACAATACATGATGGATTAGTGTGATATGAATTGCAGTGATTCATTGCGATGAGTTGTGGCTGATGACCATGGATTGAGGAGCCTTTCCCACCTAGAGTCATGGACTTTTATGGAGGTTCATGCGATGGAGGTAGAGAGTTCATGCAATAGGGATGGGTGACGTTGGATTTGATGACACTTTGTGACACTTGGACTTGGCAATGGATTTTGTTGAGATGGTTTTGTCAAGGGCGATAACATTTTTAAAGTGGGGGAGGACGTCAGAACCTGAATTTAGCGAGTGCCCGTGACCACCCACTGACTCGGCGAGAGTCGAAAAACCGAAGGCACATAACCGAGGGTGGGTTGGACCAGTGAGCAATGGGCGCACTTAACCGAACAAACATAGAAGGCAAGTCGAGAGGGCACACAGTCGCACAAAGATGGGACACCCAACATTTTCAACTGATGAAATGTGGGATGGGGTATAGAAATGAGTTCCCGCAAAACATAGTGAACACACATGACATGTAGCGGGCATAGTGACAAGTGAGTGTTAGGCGAGCTCAACAATACGGGTCTAAAGACGTGTGACAAGGATGAGCGACCAAGGAAAGTGTGGACAAACATTCATTTGTGGACCCAGCAAAGGGTGTCGACCTGAACACAATGCGAAAGGTCGCCTTATGGTAAAATGAATGGGAAGTTCAACATGTCATTTGGGTAGGTCAAACATCATTTAGGTCAGCCCAAGTAGCTGAAGGGACGTGACGGTTCATATTCACTTGGGTGAAGGGCATATAAATATGGAGAAGTGTCATTTGTCCAAGGAAACCAAGAAAGCAACTCGTTCAAACATTACAAAGTGAAGTCAAGATAAAGGATAATAGCAGGAAGGGCAAACAGGGTGCATGCAGATGAGAACCATAGGCAGAAAAGTGTGACATGGGTCATGCACCTTCCCAGATGATTTTTGAACGGGGCCATTAGTGCGGACAGTTCACGGTGGGTATGGGTTGTGTTGTCCCATAAGAAACCAATTTCTTTGCTGTGTAGAAATTGTGCTTAAGACATTAATGTTTATTATTCTTGTCACTTATTTATATGATGTATCCTTAAGTGAAGGACCTAAAGGACCTGACTTTTAACCCTTAATATTTAGCTAATATGAAAGTCTCAGAATTCCATAGGATGCTAAATATAAATGTTGAGTGAAGAATTATTTGAGAAGTTAGAGACAATATTTTGATTTTCACATAAGCTATTATATGTAGCTTAGAGGAAATGTAGAAGTAGGAACTTTAAATATAGGAACGCTCTTTTAAGGAATTTTAACTTCATTCACATAAGTAAACAAAGACCGGCAGCTTCATTACTATAGTTAAAGAAAGGAAGACACATGATGGCACATAACAGAGAAATTACAAAATCATACCCAACAATGTGTGGAAAACTCCTGATTCTTTCATTAATCATTAGGTTATCAAGAATATAATAGCATAGCCTCCAGGATCTTCAAAATTCGGACCCTTTTTCTATAATTTTGCCTCCTTTTATACATCATGGGACAATTGGTAACCACCAAAACTGTCAAACTGCTTAACTCTCTCCTAATTGTCTAAAGTAAAATTCTTTATAGAATATTACATTAGAAGGTACAAGACACCTCATTCTTCTCAAGAAAACAAGATAACAAGAAGTAACATAAATTAGAATATGATTGGTGATTGCTGCTCGTTGTTCGAATTTGTGGCTTGAGTATGTGGTCAGACGACAAATAAACTTCTTTAATGTAGCAAAGCTGCATCTTTACAAAATTTCATGCATGGACCTATGGTTTATGGGCCCACGTATATATCGGAAGCATTCTAATTGGTGAAATCACAAAGAAACCCAACTAATCACCGTCAGTCCTTCCTTAAATGTTTATGGCCAGAACCAAAGGAATTAAGACTCTAGTTCATAATCTTATCACGTCTGCCTTTTCCACAAACCTTTACCTTCCCCACGGAATGAAAAGGAAACAAAACTACAACTCATAAACTTCTCGGGTCTGAAATTTATAATAAAGCCCGTGCACTTTTTGACACGATATCCGTTGGATCTCATCCCTTCTTGATGAGCGGCTGTGATCGATCCAGACTTCAACAGATTAAATCACATTCCATAAACCATCACGTGTGTTTTTTGGATTAAACCTCGTCCTTGTTAACCACGGGATTACCATCTGATCTGAATCCTTCAAGTGGACGGCTCCGATTAACTAAGGTTTTAACTCAGTTTTATAATTTCTTGCGTCCAGTTTTGGAGTTATCCTCCACGCTTATTAGCACGCGATTACCATTAGATCTATTGCGTGTCGATCAGACGGCTTAGATCTTCTCCTGAGTTTCTCAAGTTCGAAAGCCATCAATAATATAAAACAAATCACTTCTTTCGGACTTCGACATTCTCTTTTAATTCCATTAGAACATAATATTTTATTTTTATTTTTTTATAAAATTGAAAATGAAATTTAAATGAAAATGGATGCTACAACATTAGTTCCTTCACCTCGAGCATGGAGTTTCATATTGCTTAGCCAATTTAAATTATATGGAATTTGTACAATGAATTCACTCCGGTATCTACAATGACAGGATGCTTTTGCTTTAGAATTGAAAATAATGTTTGAGGTATTGCCCATTGACAGGCAGCTGTAAAGTTTCACCATCAAGATTCTCCAAGAAGAATGTATTATTTTCCCTTGCTTCTATAATTCTGAATGGGCCATACCATAGAGGATCAAACTTCTTGTGTTTGCCCTTATCTTCTCTTCTAGTATCCCACCTTAATACTAGGTCTCCAACTTTAAAATCAATTTCCTTGGCCTTTCTGTCAAAAATACCCTTCATCTTTGATTAATACATAATCAAATTATCTCTTACCTTATCCCTACTTTCACTCAACTCCACTACCTTATGCATCCTTCTTATCAGAGCATTGGGGTCTTCTTTTGCCTCCTGAATCATTGCAATCACAGGCTTCACAAGATGACTTGGGAAAAGAGCTTGAGTTCCATACACTAACTTAAAAGGTGATTTTCCTATAGACCTTTTCGTATTCACTCGGACAACCCATAGATCAAACTTTAATTTTGAATCCCAGTATTTCTGATTCTCTGCAATAGTTTTCTTAAGAATTTTCATCAATTTTTTGTTAGTGGATTCAGCCAATCCATTTCCCTGTGGATGATAAGTTGTTGAATGAGATAAAATAACATTATAATTTTGACAAAAAGCAACAAACTTACTTGAACTGAACACTTGAGCATTGTTTGTTATGATTTTGATAGGGCATCCAAATTTGCTGAAAATATTTTCCTCTAAAAACTTCATCACCACCTGGTCATTTTCCCTTTTAGTAGGTATAGCTTCTACCCACTTGGTGAAATAATTAGTAGCTGTAAGAACCCACTTGTGTTGTCCACTTGAAGGTGGGTTAATTTCTCCAACAAAATCTAGTCCCCATTGTCTGAATGGTTCTTCTATGAAGATTAGTATCAAATGCAAGGGAGCTAACCTCTTCTTCTCAGCAAAAAGCTGACACTTCTGACAGCTTCTGACAAACTTATATATATCACCAAATAGGGTGGGCCAATAAAACCCTGCCTGGAGGATTTTATGTGTAGTATCTTTCCAACTATAATGTCCACCACATAACTTCTCATGATAATCTTTAATGGTCTCTGTAGATTCATCCTCTATAAAACATAACAATAAAATTTCCATAGTATCCTTCCAATACAATCTACCCTCTACAATCACATATGGTTGTGCTTTGATTTTTAATGCTCTATATCTTGTTCTATCCAAAGATTGAGGACAAGAGAGAAAACATAAATAATGAACTATGTGCTTGTACCATTCTAAACATAAAAATTTATATCATATCTTCATACCTGGGTTTGATTTTTCTTCACCTTCTTCAATTATTTCCTCATTCACATGTGTTAGCAAGTTGATTCCCAATGCCTGAAAATTTGACTCTGTCAACATCTTTGCCAATCCCTACCCTTTCACCAGCTTTGTGGGTTTTATGTCCAGGTCATACTCTTGAATCTTAGCTATCCATTTTCCTCTTTTGCCTTCCACATCACTCTGGACTAAGACATCCTTTACTGTAGCATTTGGCACATAAGAAATGATCTGTGACTACAGCACATAAGTCCTGAAGGCCTTTAGGGCTTTTACCAAAGCATATACCTGTTTTTCAAGAATATTGTACTTTAGTTCAGCATCTCTGAGAATCTTGCTAAAGAAAGCAACTAGCTGCTCTTTTTCTTCATCATTTTTCTGCAACAAAACAACAACTATTGAATTAAGTGATGCAAATGAAAAAATTTGAAAAGGCTTTTGATAATCAGGGCTAATTAAAACTGGAGCTACTTGTAATGCTTCTTTAATCCTAGAGAATGACTCTCTGGCTTCCTTGGTCCAATGCACCTCATTTTCCTTCTTCAACATATTGGTAATTTCTTTTACAATTTCAGCATAATTGGACACAAACCTCCTTAAAAAATTTATTTTTCCTAGAAATTTTTGAATGTCTTTCTTACTCCTGGGCAGGGATATTTTCTGTACAACTTGCACCCTTGATGGATCTATCTTCACTCCATCTCTAGAAACAGTGTACCCCAGCAGTTTTCCTTCTTCTAGAGCAAAAATAGGCTTCTTAGGATTCAAAGAAAGCCCAAATTTTCTACATTTCTCAAAAGTATTTTTAAGATGGTCTAGATGCTCCTCATCAGACTTAGAAAAATAGTGATGTCATCTAAGTATATCACTACAAACTTATCACCTACAAATGCAATGTCCATAGCCCTCTAAAATGTTGCACCTGCATTCATCAACCTAAAAGGCATTCGAGCATACATGAAGGTTCCCCAAGGTGTTCTGAATGCAGTCTTTTTCTAATATTATTTATCAATAGCCACCTAGTTATACCCAGAGAACCAATCTAGCATTGACATTCTGAATGATCATGTTACCTTCTACAGCACATGATCCATTTTAGGTAACAGATAGTTATCTTTCAAGGAAGCCCTATTCGGATTTCTAAAATCCACACATATCCTTATTTCTCCATTTTTATTCCTCACAGGTATTAGATTGGCCACCCAGTTAGAGTACCGGAGTGGAACTATTATCTTAGCATCAAACAACTTTTTGACTTATTTCTCAATCAATGGTAAAAGCAAAGGGTTTATCTACCTGAGTTTCTACTTAAATGGTTTAATCCCTTCTTTCAAGGGAATCTTGTGTTGAATAATAGTTACATCATATGTCTTGAGATCCTCATAGGACCAAGAAAAACCATCAATATAGTCCTTGAAAAGCTTAATATATCTCTCCTTATAATTAAGTGGAACTACATTAAATTATTTGATTAACTTGGGCTCCTTCTAGGTTCCAATATTGTGATATTGAATCTGCTCATCCTATGGAATTTTCTTTGAACGAATAACTACATCATTGGAGTTAAAAAGTATTTCAAGAGGGACAAGCCCCCTTGGTAGAATATTATCTTTCAATTGAATAATTTTTTGATTAACTATGGAATTTTTAAAACCACTTACCTCTGCACCTTCTGTCGCTTCATCTTCATCTTGATCAATCTCAGTGCCCTAAAAATCTTCAATCATAGTCAAGAATTCCTTAATCTGCTAATCATCCTCAAAGATTTTCCAGTGTTTTATATTATCCGGAACATAAGGCATGTGCCTCATTTCAACCTCATATCTTAGCTTTGGACTTATAGAAGGCCTAAAAGTACTGGCAGCCATAGCCAAAGAGTCTGCTAATCTGTTCTCATCTCTTTGAATGAACTGTATGTTAAAAGCCTCAAAGAAATTCTCAACTAAATCCCACACTACATTTGTGTATGCCCTAAGCCTAGGGTGTTTTGTTTGACAATGGTTCGTTATTTTCTTTATAATCAGCTCTGAATCTCCAAAAACAGAAATTGACCAAACTCCCATTTGTTTTGTTGTTTGTAGAGCAATGATCAAGGATTCATATTCTACCACATTATTAGTTGCTTCGAACTCCAATTTAAAAGAAAATGGGATCATATTCCCTCTAGGTCTAATTAAAACGAAACCAACACATGTTCCTTCTTTAGAATAGGCTCCATCAAAGAAGCACTTCCACACCCCTTATGTTTGCAGCTCTGTATTTACACAGGCTGAAGTAAGCTACCTCAGGTTATCTTCAGCCAACTCTGCATTGCCATGCAGCATGAAGCAAGAAAAGTCATCTTTCTCTTGGCTATATACAGGTGAATTACTTTCTTCGTTCTTTGTGATTGTTTTAAAAAATCTTGTTTCTCTATACAGCCTCCTTTCTTCTCCACTAAAAATTGGTATGATAGCATAAGTAAAATCTAGTTTCCAAACACCAGCCAATTTAGCCCCCCATGACCTAGATAGCAACATTCCAAACCTAACAGGGATATCTGCTACCACTACATCCATTACCAAGATTCTAGCTGGGATCTGGGCTAGTGACACCACCATATCCTTAATGACCCCGAGACACTTGACTTTATTTGAATCAAAAGAATATAGGTCTCTAGAAGGTTTAGTAACTTGTAGGTTTAGTTGTTTCATCACTGATAGTTGCATAAGGTTATGTGAAGCTCCTGAATCAAAGATGAAATTATGCAAGAGGAAATCATGAATCAATAAAGAAATTTAGAAAGGAGGTGCTGAAGAATCTACCTCCTGCACATGTGGACCAAAAACCACTACTGGTTTATCTTCTTGCATATTCACAGTGTCATTTATATTCACATTCTGAGACAGGTTGATAAACTTAGCAATCTCTCTTTGATAAACTGGTGTTTTGACCAACTCTGTGAGGGGCACCTGAATTCTGATTTTTTCTAACTCTTTAGTGAGACTAAATACATGAACCTATTTAGTATTCTTTTCATTTTCATCTTCACTTTTCTTCATCACTGAAATCTCTTATGGAACGGAAACAGTTATTTCTAAAGGAATTTTATCACTTTTATCTTGAGAATACTCACCTTGAAGTATTTAAGTCTTGCTATTTGTATTCTGTTATTGCTTTCCTTTATTTAATTGTTTTGCAGGCTTTGGTTCTTTTGGAGTCGACTTTTTTAGGGGAGCTGGAACTTGTTGTTCACCTTCATTTGCTTGAATTCTAGATCTTTTCCTTGATCTCAAGTCATATTTATTATGTAATTCTGCTTGCATAAAATTAGTAAATTGCTTCCAATATTCATCAATTTCATTCTCATCATAAATGGTATCTGTTTCAGTATATTCTTCTCCCTCAACACCTAGTTCACCTTCATCTACTGCATACAATGTGGAAATATGATCATCATGGTCCCTAGAATGCTCTGCTACTTCATCAGGATCTGCCTCCAAGTAAAGTGGTGCTTGAACCTAATCTTGGTCTTTTCTCTCCTTCTGCAAAATTTGTAGAGGTTGTCTTCTATATTGAGGATTAAAGTTTCTATTATGTTGTACTTTCCTCTGAGAATTCTTACTCTCCAATTCCAATTTAATCAATTTATTAGACGAGTTTTTAATTACATTATTCATATCCTCTAATGTTTGACTTTGAGAGGATTCCTCTTTAGCCTTTCCATTATCTTTAGTAGGTTGTCTCTAGTGCTTTACCTATAGCCACCAGATTTTCTTCTATTTCTAAGGCATCAGTTTGGATCTGATCAAGGGTTGTAGATCTTCTCTCCCTCAATGTGAACCCAAAATCTGATTCAAATGCCTTTGCAAAAGTTATTTTTGCACCAGCAGGAGGGGGCTTGATTTCCATTGGAGACTGTTGTAAAGTTTATTGAACCTTCTCATGAACTCAACAACACTTTCATCATATTTCTTCTTAATATCATTAAACTCTGTGAGTGAATACCCATGGTCTCGTTTCTCTCCCCATCTCTCGGTGAATAGACGCTCCATCTCTTCCCATGTAGGAATAGAGTTATTAAGAATCCCTTTAAACCACTTTCTTGCTTCTCCATCCGAGGATTGTAAAAAAAGTCTTAAAACAACATCTAGGTGTTCAGCAGTGAGATTTTCTGCAAAATTACAAAACACTGCTATATGCTTCTCTGTTGTTTGTTCATCCTCCCCTGAGAAACGAGGAAGGAGGAATTTTATTCAACTGTTGTGGCAATTGAATAGGTGCATACCTATTCAACAAGAATGCAAGTGATACCATGCTTACTCCTAAACTTACTAAACCTTGAGTACCAACAGATGTAGAACCTAACGGAGGAGTAAATGGAGTATGAAAAGGTGGCAATGTAGTTATAGGTTCAGGTATGACTATAGCAGATACTGAGAAAGAAATAGACTCTAAATATTGTTCTTGACAGTTGAGTGCTTGAAATGAAGTGAATGTAAAAGGTAACTCTTGGTCAAACAAAGGTGAATTTTTGGATGAAAGATGTGTTGAACTATTTCCAGGTGTAGACAGTGTAGGACTTGGTGTAACTGGAGTTTTTGGCCTTCCAACCCTCTTGGAAACTAGTCTCTCTGGGTCTGAAAGGGCTTGAACTTTTTCCTGTGAGGTATTTGACCTCATATGAGGCCTATTTGAAGCGAGAGTTATTATTTTATGTTCAATACAACCAAATATTTCGTTCCCCTACAGCGGCGCCAATTAATGTTGTCCCTTAAGAAACCAATTTCTTGGCTGTGTAGAAATTGTGCTTAAGACATTAATGTTTATTATTCTTGTCACTTATTTATATGATGTATCCTCAAGTGAAGGACCTGAAGAACCTGACTTTTAACCCTTAATATTTTGTTGATATGAAAGTCTTAGAATGCCATAGGATGCTAAATATAAATGCTGAGTGAAGAATGCGTTGAGAAGTTAGAGACAATGTGTTGTTTTTCACAAAAGCTAATATCTGTAACTTACAGGAAATGTAGAAGTAGGAACTTTAAATATAGGAGTGCTCTTTTAAGGAATTTTAACTTCATTCACATAAGTAAACAAAGACCTGCAACATCATTACTATACTTAAAGAAAGGAAGACACATGATGGCACATAACAGAGAAATTACAAAATCATACCCAACAATGTCTGGAAAACTCCTGATTCTTTCATTAATCATCAGTTTATCAAGAATAAAATAGCATAGCCTCCAGGCTCTTCAAAATTCGGACCCTTTTTCTATAATTTTTCCTCTTTTATACATCATGGGATAGTTGGTAACCACCAAAACTATCAAACTGCTTAACTATCTCCTAACTGTCTAAAGTAAAAGTCTTTACAGAATATTACATTGAAGGGTAAAAGACACCTCATTCTTCTCAAGAAAACAAGATAACAAGAAGTAACAGAAATTAGAATATGATTGGTGATTGTTGCTCGTTGTTCGAATCTGTGGCTTGAGTAGGTGGTCTGATGACAACTAAACTGCTTTAACGTAGCAAAGCTGCATCTTTACAAAATTTCGTGTGTGGACATGTGGGTTATGGGCCCATGTATATATTGGAAGTGTTCTAATTGGCAGAATCACAAAGAAACACGACCAATCACCGTCGGTCCTTCCTTAAACATTTATGGCTGGAACCAAAGGAATTAAGACTCCATTTCATAATCTTATCGCATCCGCCTTTTCCACAAACCTTTACCTTCCCCATGGAACCAAAAGGAAACAAAACTACAGTTCATAAACTTCTTGGGTCTGAAATTTATAATAAAACCCATGCACTTTTTGACGCGATATCCGTCGGATCTCGTCCCTTCTTGATGAGCAGTTGTGATCAATCCGGACTTCAACGGATTAAATCACATTCCATAAACCATCACATTTGTTTTCTTGATTAAACCTCATCCTTGTTAACCACAGGATTATCGTCGGATCTGAATCCTTCAAGCGGAGGGCCCCGATTAACTGAGGTTTTAACTCAGTTTTATAATTTCTCGCATCCAGTTTTGGAGTTATCCTCTGCACTTATTAGCATGCGATTACCGTTAGATCTGTTGCTTGTCGATTGGACAGCTTAGATCTTGTCCTAGGTTTCTCACGTTTGAAAGCCATCAATAATATAAAACAAATCACTTCTTTCAGGCTTCCACTTTCTCTTTTAATTCCGTTAGAACATAATATTTTATTTTTTATTTTTATTTTTTGCGATAAAATTAAAAATGAAATTTAAATGACAATGGATGCTACAAAAGTTGCATGACCAAGGTGGGTCGATACTACATGGTAAATAGGCACAGGTTGCATGACCTGGGCATGGGCCATCACTGTACGACAGTCTGGCATGGGTTGCACGAGAGATTTGAACCACTATTGCATGATAGACCGACACATTCAGGCAAAAGTGTAGAAGGTTGAATGGTACATGAAGAGGTTGGTCAGACTTGCATGATAGGATGCACGAGCTGGAAAACCATTGGGCATATTGTTGTACGATTGTAAATTATGAAATTGTAACTTTTTAAAATTGCAGAAGTTTATTTTATAAGTATTGTGGGAAAACGCTTGGGAGTTTCCCCTCCCATATATTTATGTGTACATTTTTATTCATTGAATATTAATTATGAATGAAGATAGAATATAATTGAGGTTCATTCTGTTTCATGTTAAAATAAGAAGCGAAAACTTAACAAGAGTTTACTAAGTGTTGCTAGTAGGCGTAGTTCGTAAACTTGAATAGTGGTGAAACGAAAAAGTTAGGCGGTGCCGCATGGCACTCATGGTGGACATAAAGTTTCCACTAGTGTGGGGGCATGATAGAGGGAGTGTGAGGGAGGAAGAAAAATCAAGGTAGGGAGGGAGACGAAGAGAGAGATGGAGAAATAAAAAGGGATGGAGGAAGAGTGAGGGAAGGAGAGATTGAGGGAGGGATGGGGGGAGGAGGAGAGAGAGTGAGGGTAGGGGGGAAGATAGAGTAAGGTAGGCAAGAAGAGTGGCTAGGAGAGAGTAGGGATAGAGTGATACAAGGAGAGGAAGAGAAAGAGAGGGGGAGAGATGAGGAGAGAGAGAGAGAGAAAGGGAGCAGGAGGGAGAGAAATATCAAGAGGGACAGATGGTGAGGAGGAGAGGGGTAGAGTAAGGGAGGGGGAGTGAGAGACCACATGCACAGACAATATAAACAAAGAGAGTGAACCTGGAGTGATGAAAAGAGAGAGGAAAGTGGGATAGAGAAGGAAAAAGGGGTAAGGGAGACAATAAGTGTGAGAGAGAAAGAAAGGGAGATAGGGAGGGAGAGGGAAGGAGAGGGAGGGATAGAGAGAGAGGGAGAAAGGGAAAGGGAGTTGGAGGAAAATAGATCAGGAAAGAGGGAGAAGAAAGGGGTGAGGGAGTGTGGAGAGAGAATCAGCCTCCCTCCCTCCCTTCCTCTCCCTCTATCTCTCTCTCCCCCCCTCCTCCCTCCCTCTCCCCCCCTCCCTCCCTCCCTCTCCCTTGACCTCCCTACCTCCCTCCCTCTCCCTACTACCCTCTCTCTCCCTCTCACTCTCTCCCTACCTCTCTTTGCCTCTCTTCAACCCTCTCTATCCCTCTCTCCCCCCCACTACCTCCCTCTCTCCTTCTACCTTTCTTGTTGTCTTCTTCTCCCTTCCTCTCAACATCTTTGTCCCTCTCCTTATATCACTTTCCCTCTATCTCCCTCCCTCTACCTTTCTCACTATCTCGTTCTCCCTCCCTCTCTTCGTCTTTGTCCCTCTCCCTCTCCCACTCTACCTCTATCTCTACCTCTGCCTCCCTCCCTCCACCTCTCTATATCTATCTATCTCTCTCTCTCTCCCTCCCTTCCATCTCTCTCACTCCCCCTCCCTCTCCCTCCCTCCCTTCCCCCCTCCCTCTCCCTTTCCCCCCTCCCTCTCCCTCCCTCCCTCCCTCTCTCTCCCTCCCTCCCTCTCTCTCTCTCCCTCCCTCCCTCCCTCTCTCTCTCTCTCTCTCTCTCTCTCTCTCTCTCTCTCTCCATCCTTCCTTCTCTCTCTCTCTCCCCCTCATTCCATCCAGATCCCTCTCTCACTCTCTCTCTTCATCCCTCTCTCTCTCTCTCCCCCTCATTCCCTCCATATCCCTCTCTCACTCTCTCTCTTCATCCCTCTCTCTCTCTCTCTTCCTCTTGCTCCCTCCTTCTCTGCCTCTCTCTCTCCACTCCCTCCATCAATGTTTCTCTTCCCCTGCATCTCTCTCTCCCTCCACCTATATATCTCTCTCTCTTCGTACCTCCCTCCCTCTCCTCCCATCATCCCTCTGTCCCTAACTCTCTCTCTATACCCCTCTCTCTCTCTCTCTCTTTATATATATATATATATATATATCACTCCCTCTCCCTGCATCCCTCCCTCTCTCTCCCCTCTTGCACTCCCTCTATCTCCTCTAACCTTATATCTCTCACCCTCTCCCTCTTTCTCTTCCCCTCTCTCCCTCTCCCTCCATCCCTCTCTCTCTCTCCCCCTTTCTCACTCCCTCTATCTCCCTCTACCCCTATATCTCTCACCCTCTACCTCTCTCTTTCCCCTCTCTCCATACCTCTCTCTCTCCCTCCCTCCCTACCTCTCTCTCCCCCTCTGCGTTTATTATCTAGGTAATCCCTTCTATGGATAGAAGTAATCCCTCTAGTCCAATCAGTGGATCTAGTAACAACCGAAACAAATACATGTACAACACTCATAATTTAAATCAGAATGACATGAGAGAGGAAAGATGGCCTACCTCACTCCTATGCGATCATTTTTCAATGTCAATCTTGATATCCTCACTTCCAATCTTGATCCTTGCTATTCTATTCGGAATGAATACCTACAAGAGAGATGAAACAAAGACAATGAAGGAAAAACATAGCATATGTATTATAATATAAACTGTTATGAAACCAGCTCAAGAAAAAGATAGAAAAGATAGATCAACGCCTTAGAATTCAGCCTCTTCGAGGGGGCAACCTCCTTTACATTACATAAATGAACAATTCTTGGATGATTCAAATGACAAAACCTCCTTTCTATATATAGGAGTCTAAGGAGTCACAATATAATCCAGCCGACCTAACAATAATAATATAAAGCCACAAAAATAACAATAGAGGGATTCTATGGGGCACAGTAATAACAATATGGGGATAATAGGGGCACAACAATATTAATAAGGGATGCAACTACAATAGTAATGGGGTAATCACTAGTATTATAGGGACCCAACATGCCCCTCTCCTTCAAAAAAGTGTTGTCCTCAACGCTTGAGTAGTTCTGGATGCTTCTGCATAAAATTCTCATCCTCCCATGTGGAATCTTCAGCGGATAAGTTCTTCCACTTGATAAGATACTCTGAAATTGATCGATTTCGTAGCTGTCGAGTTCTTGTTTCTGTGACTGCTTCCGGTTCCAATATAATTTTTCCTTCCTCGTCAAGTTCTGGCAATATTGTTTGAACTGGGAGCTTGTCGCCTATAACCTTCTTTAAACATGAAACATGGAAAACTGGGTGCAATCGAGAAGCTGCAGGAAGCTCCAATTTGTATGCCATAGTACCAATCTTTTGCAACACCTTGTACGGACCATAATACTTTGGTGATAATTTATTATCCTTCTTAGCTTGCTTGAGGGACATTTGCTTATATGGTTGTAGCCGTAGGAATACCCAATCACCTACATCAAAACTTCTTTCACTGCGATGTTGATCTGCCTGTTGTTTCATTCTATTCTGTGCCAACACGAGGTTATCCTTTAAGAGTTGGAGGACTTGTTGTTGATGTTCGATGTGATGTTCCACTGCTTGAACCTTAGAATTTTCTCTTAAATATGATGTGATGGATGGTGGTTGATACCCATAAAGTGCCATAAATGGGGTCATTTTTGTTGCTGTATGGAAGGAAGTGTTATACCACCATTCAGCCAGAGGCAACCATTTGACCCATTGTGTCTGTTTATCAGATACAAAGCAACGAAGATATCCTTCCAAACATTTGTTTACTATCTCAGTTTGCCCATCAGATTGAGGATGATAAGATGAGCTATGAGCTAACTGAGTACCAAGACAAGAAAATAATTCTGTCCAAAAATTTCCAGTGAAAATGGGATCTCTGTCACTTACAATAATCTTTGGGTTTCCATGTAGCTTTTGAATTGTTTCCATAAATGCAGTAGAAACTGTACTGGCTTTAAATGGATGTGATAATGCACAAAAGTGTGCATACTTGGTAAGTCTGTCAACTACCACCATGATGACACTCTTTCCCTCAGACTTGGGTAAACCTGTGATAAAATCCATTGAAACCTCCTCCCAACGTTGGCTTGGAATGGATAAAGGTTGTAATAGACCCGGGTCTTAATTGTTTCAACTTTATTTTGTTGGCAAACCAAACATTCCGCCACAAACTTTTGAATATCTGATTTAAGGCCATCCAAAAAAATTCCTTCTTAACCCTGTGGTAAGTTTTTAAAAATCCTGAGTGCCCTCCTAAGGGAGAAGTGTGCAATTCCATAAGAATCTTTTGTTTTAGCTGGGAATTCTTACAGAGGTATAAGCGATCTTTGTACCATAACGAATCATTTTGCCAGCTAAATGTATCAGAAGTACTGGAATCTTGTTGTAACTTTCGAATAAGTGCCCACACTTCTTCGTCATTCTTCCATTCCTCCCTTGCTTCGTTTATCCAATCTGGTTGGATAATAGAAATGGGCAACAATGCTTCCACATCCTCATCCTTTCTTGAGAGTGCATCTGCCACCACATTTTGCTTCCCTTTTTTGTAGATGATTTCAAAGTCATAACCCAACATCTTTGTGACCCACTTTTGTTGCTCTTCAGAGGATAATCTTTGTTCTAAAAAGTATTTAAGGCTATCATGATCCGTTTTTACCTTGAAGTGTCTTCCCATTAGGTAGGGTCGCCATTTCTTAAGTGCATGGAGTATTGCCAACATTTCCTTCTCATAAATAGCTTTGTTAAAAACTTTCCCTTGATTGGACGACTTTCAAAAGCAATGGGTCTTTCATCTTGCATTAAAACAGCACCAATTCCATTTCCTGAAGCATCACATTCCACAATAAAGGTTTTTGTGAAGTCCGGTGTAGCTAAGACCGGTGCTTGGCACATTGCCTCTTTAAGATGTTCAAAGGCCTTTGTTGCTTCCGGAGTCCATGAAAATGCATCTTTCTTCAATAATGTTGTTAGAGGTGCTGCTATTCTCCCATAATTCTTAACAAACTTGCGATAATACCCTGTCAACCCAAGAAATCCTCGCAGATGCTTTATGGATGTGGGGATTTTCCATTCCTTAATGGCTTTAATTTTGCTAGGGTCTACCTTAACTCCTTCATGAGATACAATATGACCCAAATATTCCACCTCTTGTACTCCAAAGAAACATTTGGATCTTTTTGCATATAATTGTTTCTCCTCCAATAGTTGTAGCACCCTGTCAACATGTTCAACATGATCCTTCCAAGACTTGCTGTAGATTAGTATATCATCAAAAAATACTAACACAAATTTTCTAAGGAATGGTTTGAAAATTGAATTCATCAAACCTTGAAATGTTGAAGGTGCATTGGTAAGGCCAAAAGGCATGACCAAAAATTCATAATGACCCTCATGAGTTCTAAATGTTGTTTTCGGAATGTCTTCAATCTTCATTCTGATTTGATGATATCTGAACGAAGATCCAACTTGGTGAAGTAAATTGATCCATGCAATTCATCCAGTAATTCATCAATGACAGGAATGGGAAACTTATCTTTAATAGTGAGCTTGTTGAGCTCCCTATAATCTGGACACATGCGCCATGATCCATCCTTCTTGTGCACCAATACTACTGGAGCAGAGAAAGAACTTTGACTCGGTTGAATTATACCAGCCTCTAGCATTTCTGCAACCATACGTTCAATTTCACTCTTTTGGGCATAGGGATATCTGTACGGCCTGATGTTTGGAGGAACACTTCCTGGAATCAGATGAATAGCATGATCATGATCACGCATAGGTGGGAGACCTTTGGGAGTCTCAAATACCTTGGAATGATTGTCCAAGACTTTTTGGAGATCTGGAGAAATAGATGATTCCAATGTGGAAACATCTAGCGAACATAATTGTGCAATTACACCTCTTTGTTCCTTTTTTAGAAGCTTTGTCATACCATTAGAGCTGATTATCTTTCCTGGTTTCCCTGCAATACCCCTTAATTCAACTTCCTTTCCTTCCACAGAAAATTTCATGAAAAGTTCTTGAAAATTAAAAGCTATTGTACCCAAGGATTGTAGCCATTGGACTCCTAGTACAACATCAGCACCTCCCATTGGAATGGAAAGCATTGGGCTAGTCAATACATATTCTCCCATGGATAGCTTGATATTATGGCACTTTCCAGAGCAATTTATTGTTCCTCCATTTGCAATCATCACTTGACACTCTGGTGCTGGATATAGGAAGCAATTCAATTCTTTTGCTACCCTACAATGAACAAAATTGTGGGTGCTTCCTGAATCAATCAACACTATTACCTTTTTCTTCTTGATTTGTCCTTCTATCTTGATGGTTTGAGGAGTGGTAATTCCCGCCAATGCATTACAAGATATGGTCGGATTTATTTCTTCTTCATCTAGGCTTTGTTCCTGGAGTATATCCTCTTCTTCCTCTTCACAATCTATGTAGAATAATTTCTTCTCAGCACACTTATGACCTTTAGTGTATTTGCTATCACAACTGTAACAAAGCCCTTTTGCTCTTTTTTCTTCCAATTGTTGTGGTGTCAACCTTATAGGTTGTGGAAGACTAGGGCAACAACACTTCCATCTTTATAGTTGTGAGTGGTATGCTTCCTGGTTGCCATAATTTTGCTTTCCATTTTTCTTGCTAACCTGAATGCCTTCTCTAATGAATCAGGTTCCCAAAGGCGAACATCATGTTGGATATTATCCTTTAAAGACCCTATGAACACATCAATCCTATGCTCCTCTGGAATATTTTTTACCCTTATGTTCAATTTTTGGAACTCCTCAATGTGCTCCATTATTGAACCCTTTTGTTTGAGACTTATCAATTGGCTAAAAAAAGTGTTGCTTTTTGTATCCTCATAATGTGCTATCAATTCTTCCGTAAAAATTGCCCAAGTGATAAATTGTTTACGAGAGCAAAGCCATTGATACCATACAAACTGATTTGGTTCCAAATATAAAGTTGCCATACGTACCTTTTGTGTGTTTTGCACATTATTGAGATCGAAAAATTGCTCCATCTGTAATATCCATGTTGCGGGATCCTTGCCATCAAACTTCCTCATATCGATTTTTGGAATATGGTGGGTCTTCGATCCAACATTAGAGTCTATGAATCATGATTAACATTTCTTTTGTTCTCATCATGAGTTTCCTTTACACCTTTTCACCATTAGTAAGTATTTCTTGTAGAAAATTTGTCAAATCTGTCTTCAAATCTGCCATGTCTGTCTTCAAATCTGTCTTCAATCTTGCCATGTCTCTCTTCAAATCTATCTTCAAATCATCCATCTTAGCTTCCATGCCATTTATCTTAGATTCCACGCCATTATCTTAGCTTCTGTTAGCTTTTGTGAGCGTGACATTTGTTGCACTTGTTCTTGTAATTTTGATATATCATGTAGCATTTCTTCCTCTTCTTCATGAGTCATGCTAGAGCTTTCAGGTTCCTTACTAGGTGTTTGCATTTTTTCTTTCCTCAGGGCATCAGTTACCGATAATAATGCTCTACTATGCCCTTTGAATTCCTTCAAAATAAATTTTCAAACCAAGCTTAAGCAAAAATTTAAAAAAATCTACACACCTTTTTTCACTTTGTAGGAGCTTGATATTGCCTCTGATGTATCTCTGTACTTTCGGATCATCTAGTTCTGAAATTGTGACCTGTAGTAGCCCTTTGTGTCCTCTTTCCAATGCCACCAGTCTGATCCAAATTGGATTCTCCAAGGAAGAGTTATGCGAAATCTCCCACAGTGACCTGATTATAGACTAGTTCAGTAGAGCGAACTTGTACGACGTGCCACGAGTCACTGTTTCAACCTTTGGCTCTAAAAAAATACATACAAGAAACTACAGTCCGTCCTCTTTCTGTACCTTCTTACGAAATTTCAATCTGATGCTCAGAGAGAAAGTTATGACGATTTTTCCCAGGTCACCTGTTTGGAATGTAATTCAGGAGTCTGCAAAAAGACCAACTTCCTCAGATCATATCTCCGCAAATATAGCGCGAAAAGCTCTGAAATTCGGACCCAAGGTTCAGCGCGATTTCTTCTCAAATGGGTTTTTTTTTGCTTCTGAAACATCACAGAAAAAAAGTTATAGCGAAAATGCCACGATGACCTGTTTGGAGCAGCGAAACCCTAGAATCCAAAGCTCTGATACCAAATGTTATGAAACCAGCTCAAGAAAAAGATAGAAAAGATAGATCAACGCCTTAGAATTCAGCCTCTTCGAGGGGGGAAACCTCCTTTACATTACATAAATGAACAATTCTTGGATGATTCAAATGACAAAACCTCCTTTCTATATATAGGAGTCTAAGGAGTCACAATATAACCCAGCCGACCTAACAATAATAATATAAAGCCACAAAAATAACAATAGAGGGATTCTATGGGGCACAGTAATAACAATATGGGGATAATAGGGGCACAACAATATTAATAAGGGATATAACTACAATAGTAATGGGGTAATCACTAATATTATAGGGACCCAACATAAACCATATGATAGATCAAGGAGCATCATAATAATAAAGTAGTCATTTACATGCTTATGGAAAGTAAACATGCATTGTATTAATAATAAACATAAGAGGGAAGCATATAACCACTACCTTGATGTTGGAAGCCTCCTTCGGGATGGGTTTCCAAGTCCAAGCCAAGACTTCTCAGGCTCTCCTTTCTCCTTCACAAATTAGAAGAAATTAGGCACACTTTACCAATAGCATGACCAACCTAGTCTGACTAACCATTTGAGGGTATAAGGGAATGAATTTAAAGGGAAGGAGAGGGTGTTAGGGATACAAAAAAGGGGGAAGAGGGTCGACATCTTAAGGGGAATATCCCTAAGGGTAGGATCAAGGAATCGTAAGAGAAGCTTTTGCTCCATTTTTGGAGAAACTACCTGAAGAGGATCAACACAGATTTTCATATCCAAAATCATGTTGTCAGTGCTAGTAACTAGTTAGACCAAAGGGTACCAGCGTTGGGCTTGTAAATAGGGTTTTTTGACAAGCTCTTCCAGAATTAGTTCAAGACACTTCTTCTTCTTTTCTTCATGGATGTTCTGACCAATGTTTTTCATGGTGAACTTATTGAGAATTTTTGTTGCTTTGTGAAATTTTGGGGAAAGTTCGACAGCTCATGGTATGAGACAGGGAGTGTGATAAATTACCATATAATATATGCCCCCTAAAGCATGAAATCAGAATAGGAAGTGATGGTTGAAGTGCTTTACAAGTCAAGGCAAGGACTTTGGAGAACTACCATCAAGAGACTTACAAATCAAATATAATATAACATATATGACATCTTTGAGTAGGCATTTAACAATACACGAATAGATGGCATGGGAGTAGCCATCTAACTAGAAAGGATCATGTGTATGGGTCCATGACATGGATGCAACCATCCAACTAGAAAGGATCATATGTATGGAGCCACGACATGGATGCAGATATCCGACTAGAAAGGATCATGTAGTACAATCATGAATACTAAATAACTCCATGCAACCTGGATTTATCAAATGAAATTTAGGGTCTTCATCTTTGTCCCGATCCAACCAAAGTATGAATATAACCATGCGAATACATGTGTTGAAGTCGAACATGGTAGAAACCACCTTATTACTAGTCAATTATGTAAATCATTAACATGTACGAGAGAAACCACCAATAGTGACAATGGCTCTCAAGGTATAACAAAACAATCCATAAGTGTGAATAAGGAAGCTGAAGTCGAACACCCGTACAATCATCTAATCGAAGGACAATGATGTGAATTGTTGATCAGTGGTTGTAATTGATGTCAACCAAGCAACACCAATAGCTACCCCAATCTTGCATCAGTATTTTTACTTGGACAAATTACTCTATTCTCTTCAAGAATCTTCCATATTGGATTCTACTCATCGATATTTTTCTATTGATATATGGTACGCCACATAATTATTCACAGTTTTAGAGTTATTCATGTTTGAAGTTAGTAACCTAGTTAGTGGGTTAAAACCTATGGGATTGTGGCATGGCACTAATAATTGGTTGTGGTCATTGAATTGTCAATAATTTAATAATGTTTTTTTTTCTCCTCCCATGTTCACTTATTGAGGACCCTCTCAACTCAAGACATTTATATAAATAGTGACCTCATATCCTCCTCTAGTAGGGATTTTGTGGCGT
>CM062812.1:617159684-617329772 GCA_031772625.1 Pinus tabuliformis | reverse complement strand
CTCTCCCTCCTTCCCTCCCTCGTTCTCCCTCCCTCTCTCTCTCCCTTACTCCCTCCCTTCTTCCTTCTACCTGCTACCTCTCTCTCCACCTTAGTCCTTCCTTCCCTCTATCTCCTCTCTCCACCAATCTATCCCTCTACCTCCTCATCATTACCCTCTCACTCCCTCCCTTAATCTATCCCTCCCCTCCTCTCTCTCTCTCTCTCTCTCTCTCTCCTCTCTCTCTCTCTCTTGTTTTCCTCCCTCCCTCTCCCTTGTTCCCTCTCACTCTCTCCCTCCCTCTCCCTTACTTCCTCTCTCTCTATCCCCATCCCATCCCTATTTCTCTCTCTCACTCCCTCTCTCTCTCACTCTCCATCCATCCCTCACTCTCCCTTGTTCCCCTCTCATTCTCTCCCTCCCTTTCCCTTGCTCCCTCCCTCTCTCTCTATCCCCCTCCCATCCCTCTTTCTCTCTCTCGCTCTTATTTCTTCCCTACCTCTACCTCCCTTCCTCTCTCTTGCTCTCCCTCCCTCTCCCTTGATACCTATCTCCCTCTTGCTCTCCTTCCCTCCCTCCCTCTACCTTACTCTCTCTCTCTCCATCTCACTCTCTCTCCCTCTCACCAACCCCACACTCTCTCTTTGTCCCACCATCTCCCCCCACTCCCTATTTGTACCTTCCTCTCTCCCTCTTCCTCCCCTCCCTCTCCCTCTTTCTCTCTCCCTCTCCCTAACCCTCTTCCTCTCTCTCTCTCTCCATACTTCTCTCTCCTTCTCCTTCACCCTTTCTCCCTCCTCTCTCTCACCTCCCTCTCCCTCCCTCTCTCTCCCCTCCCTCTCCCTCTCCCTCCCTCCCCCCTCCCTCTCCCTCCCTCCCCCCTCCCTCTCCCTCTCCCTCCCTCTCTCTCCCTCCCTCTCTCTCCCCTCCCTCTCCCTCCCTCTTTTCCCCCTTCGTCTCCCTCACTCTCTCTCCCACTCCTTCTCCCTATTCCTCCCCTCCCTCTATCTCCCTCTATCTCTCTCTCACTACCTTGCTCACTTTCTCCCTCCTTCCCTCCCTCTTTCTCCCTCCCTCTATTTGTATCACTCTCCCTTCCTCCCTCCCTCTCCCTTGCTCCCTACCTCTCTCTCACTCCCTTCCTCCCTCCCTCTCCCTTGCTCTCTCTCTCTTTCTCTCTCCCTCTCCTTCTCTATCTCTCTATTTACCTTTCTCTCTCTCCCACTCCCTATCCCTCTCCCTCTCACTCACTCTATCTCCATCACTCTCTTGCAATCTCTCCCTCTCCCTCTCATTTGCTCTATCTCCATCACTCTCTCGCACTATCTCCCTCTCCCTCCTTCTACTCCTCCTCATCCCCCACCCCCCACATCTCTCTTGCTCTCTCCCTCCCACCCCCTCCACTCCATCTCCCCCCCCCCTCTCTCTCCCTCTCGTTCCTTCCCTCACTATTCCTCCCTCCCCTATCTCCCTTTCTCTCTCTCTCTCTCTCCACCTCCTTTTCTCTCTCTATCCCCCCTCTATGTCTCTATCCCCTTGTCCCTCTCTCTCTATTTCCCTTCCTGCACCTCCCTGTTTCTCTCTCTGTTTCTCTCTCTCCCACTCTCTCCCTCTCATTCCCCCCTACCCCACTACCTCTCTCCCTCCCTCTCTTTATCTAGCTCTCCTTCCCTCCCTTTGTCTCTCTCCCACTCTCTCTATCTTTCTCTCTCTTCCTTGATTCCTCTCTCCCCCTCCACCTCCTTCACTATCTCTGTTGCCTTCTATGTCTCTCTCTCCCCCTATCCCTCTCGCTCCATTTCCCTCTTTGCACCTCCCTACCTCTCTCTTTCTCTCTCTCCCTCCACCTCCTTCACTCTCTTTGTCCCCCTCTATGTCTATCTCTCCCCCTTGTCACTCTCTCTCCCTTTCACTTGCTGCACCTCCATCCCTTTATCTTTCTCTCTCTCCCCTCTCTATCTCTCTCTCAATATCTCCCTCTCAATCCCATTGTGCCCCCCTCCTCTCTCCCTCCCTCTATTTATCTCACTCTCATTCCCTCCCTCTCTCTCTCTCTCCCAATCTCTCCCTCTCTCTCTCTCTCACTCACTCTCTCTCTCTCCCTCCCTCCCTTGCTCCCTCTCTTTCCCCACTCTCTCTTTTTCTCTCCCTCTTTCTCTCTATCTCCTTCCCTATCTCTCCCACTCCCTCTTCCTCCCCTCCCCTCTCACTCACTCTCTCTCTCTCTCTCCCCTCTCTCCCTCTCTCTCTCCCACTACCTCCTCCTCCCCCTCCCCTCTCACTCACTCTATCTCCATCACTCTCTCCCACTCTCTCCCTCTCCCTCCTCCTCCTTCGCTCTCTCCATTCCCCTCTATGTCTCTCTCCCCCCCATCCCTCTCTATCCCTTTCCCTTCATATACATCCCTCCCTCTCTCTTTCTCTCTCTCCCTCTCACTCCCCCTGCCCCTCTCCCTCTCTCCCTCCCTCTCTTTATCTTTCTCTCATTCCCTCACTCTCTCTCTCTCCCTCTCTCTATCTCTCTCTCTGTCTCCTTCCCATCACTCTCTCTCTCTCTCTCTCTCCCTCCACCTCCTTCAATATCTATGTCCCCTTCTATGTCTTTCTCCCCCCTATCCCTCTCACTCCATTTCCCTTCTTGCACCTCCCTCCCTCTCTATTTCTCTCCCTCCCACACACACTCTCTCTCTCCCTCCACCTCCTTTTATGTCCACCTCTATGCCTCTCTCTCCCCCTTGTCACTCTCTCCCTTTCACTTGCTACACCTCCATCCCTTTATCTTTCTCTCTCTCCCCTCTCTATCTCTCTCCCAATCTCTCCCTCTCGCTCCCATTGTGCCCCCCTCCTCTCTCCCTTCCTCTATTTATCTCACTCTCATTCCCTCCCTATCTCTCTCTCGATATCTCCCCCTCTCTCTCACTCCTCTCTCTCTCCCTCCCTCCCTTGCTCCCTCTCTCTCCCCACTCTCTCTTTTTCTCTACCTCTTTCTCTCTATCTCCTTCCCTCTCTCTCCCACTCCCTCTTCCTCCCCCTCCCCTCTCACTCATTCTATCTCCATTACTCTCTCTCTATCTATCTATCTATCTATCTATCTATCTCCTTCCCTCTCTCTCCCACTCCCTCCTCCTCCCCCTCCCCTCTCACTCACTCTATGTCCATCACTCTCTCCCACTCTCTTCCTCTCCCTCCTCCTCCTCCTTCGCTCTCTTCGTTCCCCTCTATGTCTCTCTCCCCCCCCCCCATCCCTCTCTCTCCCTTTCCCTTCATACACATCCCTCCCTCTCTCTTTCTCTCTCTCCCACTCTCTCCCTCTCGCTCCCCCTGCCCCTCTCCTTCTCTCCCTCCCTCTCTGTATCGTTCTCTCCTTCCCTCACTCTCTCTCTCCCTCTCTCTCCCACTCCCTCCTCCTCCCCCTACCCCCTACCCCCTCTCTCTCTCTCTCTCTCTGACTATCTCCTTCCCTCTCTCTCCCACTCCCTCCTCCCCCTCCCCTCTAACTCGCTCTATCTCCATCACTCTCTTGCACTCTCTCCCTCTCCCTCCTCCTCCTCCTCCTCCTCCCCTTATCTCTCTTTCTATCTTGCTCCCTTCACCTCCACTCCCTCATCCCCCATCTCTCACCCTCTTACTCCTTCCTTCACTCTTCCTCCCTCCCTCCATCTCCCCTCTCTCCCACTCCCTCTCCTCCCCCTCCCCTCTCACTCACTCTATCTCCATCACTCTCTCCCACTCTCTCCCTCTCCCTCCTCCTCCTCCTTCGCTCTCTTCGTTCCCCTCTATGCCTCTCTCCCCCCCATCCCTCTCTCTCCCTTTCCCTTCATACACATCCCTCCCTCTCTCTTTCTCTCTCTCCCACTCTCTCCCTCTCGCTCCCCCTACCCCTCTCCCTCTCTCCCTCCCTCTCTTTATCTTTCTCTCTCTCTTCCTCACTCCCTCTCTCCCCCTCTCTCTATCTATATCTCTCTCTGTCTCCTTCCCTCTCTCTCCCACTCCCTCCTCCTCCCCCTCCCCTCTCTCTCTCTCTCTCTCTCTCTCTCTCTCTCTCTCTCTCTCTCTCACACACACTATCTCCTTCCCTCTCTCTCCCACTCCCTCCTCCTCCCCCTCCCCTCTAACTCGCTCTATCTCCATCACTCTCTTGCACTCTCTCCCTTCCCTCCTCCTCCTCCTCCTCCCCCTATCTCTCTTTCTATCTTGCTCCCTCCCCCTCCACTCCCTCATCCCCCATCTCTCTCCCTCTTACTCCTTCCTTCACTCTTCCTCCCTCCCCCCATCTCCCTTGCTCTCTCTCTCTCTCTCAAACTCTTTCCTCCTCCCCCCCTCCTCTCTCTCTCTCTCTCTCTCTCTCTCTCCCTTGATCCCTATCTCTCTCCCATCTCTCTCCCATCTCTCTCCCTCTTTCTCTCTATCACCTTCCCTCTCTCTCCCACTCCCTCCTCCTCTCCCTTCCCTCTCACTCGCTCTATCTCCATCACTCTCTCCCTCTCCCTCATCCTCCTCCTCCTCCTCCCCCCACCCCCCTTATATCTCTTTCTCTATACCTCCCTCCCTTTCTCCCTCTCTCTCACCCTATCTATCTCTCTCCCTCCATTTTTCTCTCTAACTCCTTCCCTCTCTCTCCCACTCCCTCCTCCCCTTCCCCGCTCACTCTCTCTCTCTCTCTATCTATCTATCTTCCTTGATGTTATAGCATCATTTACCACCTTTGTATAATTGATGCTCTGAGTCATGGCCTTGGGAAGCCATTTCCCTTGAGACTTAGTCCAAATATTAAAAAATATTATTTTACATTCCATACACGACTCTGCCCTGTAAAAAACCCATGCACACGTGGGTTCATCTATACCCAAACTACATATATGATTTAAAATATGAAAAAAAATATAAAATCCCTATTTTTTGGGTGGGGTTTACGGGTTACACCAGAAGCTTGTGGCCTAAATGTTTCCCAACTGAATAAATTGTTTTGAGGTCATATAAATACACCTCATGAGGAAAGCCTAAGGGGAGAGAGAGATAGGATATTGATATTGATATTATATCCAACTTCTCCTTGATCAAGTTTGATTTTATCCCCGTGCCTCCTATACTCCCAGCTATAGGAAAACCTTGTTTCCTCTTTGTGATGTCCATCTCCTTTATTTGGCATCCATGTGTATGCTTTTGAAAGAGGATTGTTGAGGATTTTTCTGGATGGCTCGGGAGGAAGTTTTCTCTCGGAGCCAGAGAAGGATCAGGTTGTATTATTCCATATTCTTTTGTTGTCATCAATAAAGAAGCCATGTCTTGTTCCCAATGGTTAGATCTTAATGGTTTAATTAATGTTTTAATCTAACCGATGTATGATTTCATGTTTTATACTTACACACTTATATGATCTAACACTTATATCATGAACGTGCTTTCAATTATTGTTGTTATATATGCTTTGCTTGAATGAGTTGTAGTTTTTAAGGCATTGGAGGAAGCAATGGGTTTGGACCCTACGGGAATAACCTAAAACGTAGGACCTTCGGGTAATATTTCTTCTTCCTACTTCAATAGTTTAAGTATTAAGGCTGCTTGTTTTTCTGCTTCTTGTTGGTGTATGCCCTCTGCTCTATTGGGGTGCTCAACCCATACCGTAGGGTGTACTATTCTCATAACAGAATTGGTGACTCCACTGGGGAGTACTTCTAGTATTTCCTAGTTTGGGTTGTTTTCTTGCTTGATGTGGGCTTTCTTGTTTGGTTTCCTGTCTTTCCAATATCTTTGACTTCTCTGCAGCTTGGGAAAACAGTACGATCTTCTAGATTAGACCTAAATTTTTATTTTTCCTTACAGAATTTTCTATACATGAGTTTTAGTTTATACAGTCATGTATACACGCATTTTTTTCCAAAGAAACACATGTATACGCATGTTTCCTTGAGAACAGTTGTGTATACACGCGATTCTATCACTGCACAGTCGTGTATGCCTAGTTTTATTTGAATTTTTCAAATGTTGAGGCTAGTAAAGGGTTTTTCTTGATGTTTCTTGCTTCTATTTAGTCATTGATTGCCTTGGAAAGTCCTGCTTCTGGCAGATTATCAGTTTCTTGTCTCTCTTTGCAAAAATACCTAGTCAACCTAGGGTTTGCTTTTTGGTAAGGTGTTGGTTTCTGTGTTTGGGTTCAAGGCTTCTCAGTGAATTTCTTGGTTGTTCTGAGTCTTTGGAACATAGAATTGGTTTCAATTCATTTATAACCCAGCCTTTGCGTTACTTTGCCTTACTTTCCTGAAAGTTAGTGTCCTTGGTTTTTTCTTGATTTTTGAGAAAAAATTTCTTGCAATATTGCAAATTTTTCTTGGTTTTTCTTGAATTCTTTCTTGTTTGTTGGAGTTTGTATGTTGCTCTTCAAATAATTTCATTTTAGTTTGTAGCCTCTTGACATTCAAAGTCTTATCATTCTTTTGATATCTATGGCTTATGAAGTTTGAGGTTTTGTATGCTTGAATTTGATTTTGAAGCCTATAGTAGTTTTTGCTTTCTCGAAAACTCTTTTGTGTCCTTAAAAAGAAAAATATAAAAACATTATTTTGTTGCATTTCGTTTTTCTTTTTGGTTTTGTTTTGGTCTTTTTATCGTTTTGAGAAATTGTGAACTCTTTTCATTAGGTTGAATTCGCTTGATTTTGGGAAGATTTTGTGAGTGAATTTGTTCTTCCTCTTGTCAAGTTTGGCCTCTTGTTTGTTTTAAGAAACACATTTTCTTGTTTTTAGAGTAATCTTTTGAATCTTGCAATAGTTTGCATTAGGATAGTTGCATTGTAATCATTCTTAGTCCTTTTTTTGTAGATTTTGAATGTGTGAGCATGTGTTTTGAGAAAAGAAAAAGAAATTTTTGTTTTCATAGTTTGTTCGTAGAACCTTATAGAAATCCCTTTTCTTTGAAAGAAAAAAAGTTGCATGTGAATATAGCTAGGTTTTCTATTGATTTCTTTTGCATCCATAACATCATAAAGTTGCACTTCCATCTTACCTCTGACCTAAAGAAAAGCCATTAAAATCAAGCGCCTAATTTAAAATGAACTAGAATTTTTTATTTGTCATTGGTAACATAAACTGGTCTAGGTCATATTAGCGCCTTGGAATAGGCGAGTGGAGAGTTAACTCTCCAAGACCACTCTAAATTCAAAACGTAAAAGTTTATCAAAAGAGTGAAATCCAGTGTTGTGAAGTTGACTAGGAAATATATTCTCTTCTGGGAGTTAAGCACGAGGGTGAATGAAGTCAAGAAAGAGAGATACCCCCTCTCTGACTTGTTGGATCCCAACCAAAGACTATTTCGCCCAGCTACCGATACAAAATGGTGACCATAGTTTCCTTTCCTAGGGACCACATAGGTGACTACGGGGGGGAATACCCGTGGTACCTGAGGCAGATGTTTTATCACTCTCATTAGTACTTCTGGAGGGTTCCCTTGCGAAGCTTGGGTACTTGCACTGAAAAAAAAAATTTTCATTGGAGATCAGGGTAAACTATTTTTGTTACCTTCACTGGTAGGCTTGGGCCATGATTATCAAAAACTATCTTTGGAGGTCCTTTATATGACTTTCTTGTATTTTCGAGTCCGGTGCTAATCACTTGTAGCGGAAATACCTGGAAGAAGTTTGATTGATTGTATCTTTAGGGACATTTCAGTGAGTGATCTTTGCTCCTAGATTTCCATAGCTTTGTAATTTTTTGAGTCTTTACAAGTTCTCATAATAATTAAAAGTGGTTGATTGACCAGTTCGTCAGTCCAGGAGGCTTTGGGCTCTCACCTAC
Source organism: Pinus tabuliformis (assembly GCA_031772625.1). NCBI lineage: Eukaryota > Viridiplantae > Streptophyta > Pinopsida > Pinales > Pinaceae > Pinus > Pinus tabuliformis. Next base: position 617,322,003 of record CM062812.1, on the reverse strand, counting down.
GAGTTTCGAGCCTTCTTCTAGAAGGCGTAAGATAAATTTTGCTGGTGATTTTCAATCAGTAGTAGCAAACACATCGGAGATTGATCCTCTGCATCAGGCTATAGTCTCACAGGGTAGACCTAGTGCAAGTCGTGATTTGGATAGGGATACCCCTGTCCTTTCTAGGGTCCTCTTCCAATCGGAAGATGAAGTTGAGGTTGAAGAGATTCCTGAGTCACCTGTGACTCCTTCTTCACCTCTTCCTACTAATTATCCAAACGTTCTTTTATACATTGGGACCCTGAATCACAGGCCGGCAAGCCCTGGTTTTTATCGTCCTTTTCCTTCGATGACCACTACTGGGAGCACAAATCTGGCTATGAGTGCTACTAGTGAGCATACTCCTCTTTTAGTTCAAGGAGGAGGTACTATTTCTATATCTACTATCACTCCTAGTACTGCAATATTTGGCTCTTCCATTCCATCTTCGAGTGGGGGCAGCCAAGCTTTTTCTTCCCACACTGGTTCCTTCCCCTTTGGGATGCCTTCTAGTGCAATTCCTTTGGTTCCTCTATCCATCCCATCCATTGTTTCCACAACCATGACTTCTATGGCTAGTGGTTCAGCCTCTTTTTAGGGTTTTCCTTTTGGGAGTGGTCACATTCCTCATTCTAATCCTTCTTTAGGATCTCTTCCTTTTTCTGCTCAAGGTCAAAGTTATAATCCTTTTCAAGGGTGGAATAACCCTACTTTTAGTGGTTTAGGAACCAAGAATCAGTTTTCTTTTGGTTAACATGGGAACATGCCTTACTCCTCCGTATGTTCCTTTCAAGTTGTTGTCACTCACTGCAGTATGAGTTTCAGTTGATCAAATTTGCCAAAGAGAGGTAAATTTTGAAGCCATCTTCCAGGCCATAGAATCACTCAAAGCCAAATCGTATCCTCTCCATTACATATCTCTCGGAATAAGCTTTCCAACAGTAGGTGGAAGTCCAAAAATAGACACTTGGATCAGAAGTTAGAGCAAGTTGAAGATGCCCTTTCAAAGCTAGAAAACAAAGAAAATTTGGCTAAGGGTGAGGACCATCACAAATCATAATCGGGGCTTTTCTGGAACAACAACAGTGGAAGTCAGCAAAGCCAGTGAATGACCGATCGCCAATATCGCAAATTGCAAGTCGACGGTTAGGGGCCCAAGGCACATAACGTATCGATGGTTCACGGTGTTGAGTGTCAATATCGCATATCAACGATCACAGGTGCAAAGTGGTGCACACAAGCACTTGGTCATGAAAATCGTTGAACATCGATTTCATGAAAATCACTGAAAATTAGGCTTTAGTGTTAAAGCACTTGGAGGGGCTGACTTCATTTTGCAAAGAAAATTATGTGCAAAACCATAGACAGGTGGGCCTTTTCTCTCTCCTCCAAGGGGCCATGTGGTAAAGTACCATTGGTCCATATGAATCCACATGGCAGCTGACATCAACATGATGTCACAGTACGGAGGACACGTGGCACATAGATTCAACATTTTCAGGGGTCCTATGGGGGCATTTTTGGGTGACACGTGTCACCACTCAGGAGTTACCACATGGCACTAATGATATCAGCATTCTCGTAATCGGTGATCGCAAAAAATAAAGCCCCTCCTACCCTGAAGTCCCTTCCAGCTTGCGATTGCAATATACAGGAACTCCTTGGACATGATATTTTATACAATGGAGTTAAAATGTTTTCGGGTTCATCCCTTTCAAAGGTCGCATGCTCATTCAACACCCCCCATCTCTAGACAACCCAGATTGACTCCGCCCAGATCAACGGCTCCCAGGCCTCCCCCCCCCCCAGCCATGTTTCCCTTTATCAGCGGGGGGGTTTGAAAAGTGGTTCCCCTCCGGGCTTCTCCACTACGTGTCCCTCTCATATCATTTCGCAACACCCCCCCCGCTCACTTACCACTTACCACTCATTCCCCCCTCTAAATACCACTCATCCTCACACTCTCTCCCCCCAAAGGCCCCAACAGTCAGGGACTAAGCACCCGATAACAGCGCCCTGGTCTTATGAGAAGAAATGTAGGCAGAGGCTAAACCATAGGGGGCCAAGGAGCATCAGAGATCACCATTCCGCAGTGACTTCCAAAGTAAAAAACTCCTTGTCATTAAGACCCTATAGTATGGTACAAGGCTTTGAAGGCAGATGGGTTGGCAGATGTGGCATTTAATAAGGAATATGGAGCATTCAAACCTAACATGGGCTGATCCAGAAAGGCCCTCTGTGACACAGAAGCAAGGTCGGCACTTACAGAAGTAAATGAGGAATTGGTAGCTCAAGAAGAATTGATTATCCGGCATGGTGCCCCCATACAGAGGGAAAATGAAGTACCGCCTAGGGGTCCTCTACTTCAGTAATGCAACATGAAACTGATAGTGCCCACTCCCCACTTTGAAGGATGAATGATTCCAACAAAGGAAAAAATGACGAGAGTGAGCTAAGCAACACAGGAGGCCATACTATGAGAAAACTACAACCCGAAGCAGTAGCGATCACAGGAATGGGAAAGAAGATATTTTTGTTAACATTTTTATCTGATTGATTAATTGATTTGTATCCTACAATGTGTCATCCTGTAATGAGGCATTTAATGTTTTGTAATGCTTTTGGGCCATAGAGCCATCCCTAGCCAAGACAGTTAGTCAACTTGACAGTTGAGACTCAGCCGAAGATATTTTGATGTAATGAATGTTCAACTCTCCCCCTCTCTAAAAAAATGGGGGGAAGCAACACTTCACAAAGGTTCAAAAATTCTAAAGAAAATGCTATATGTGATTTTCAAACTGTATAACTTTATAATACAGATCTTTCAGAAAATCAAGGAAATGGTGGTGATTCCCCCCTTCAAGTATTACAGTATGTTATCCCTCTGTTAAAACCCATTATTTTCATGTTTCTTCTCTAAATTCATGCAATCATAGCTGCTAGAAATATTTCATACTTCCTCACAGATTCATTTGTATTGGCTTATTAATTCATGTGCCTATATGGATTATTGAAATTATATCTTTAAATGTGTGCTACATGAATCATAGCATTTAGTCCCTCTTTTATTCATTATATCTACATGTAACTCAGTTAAGTGTAGAAATTATTGATGCCTCAAGCTCTATGTGATAAGTGTAGAATTCTTAACATTTTAAGCTTTATCTGATGAGTTACTCCTTCACCTTATCCTCTCTCATAACTCTACAAATCTTATTAAACTGTAAGTCCTTGAACTACTCAGCCTCCACTATTTTATGTGTATATTTCTGCGATTTGTATATGTGAAGAAATACCAAAAATCCATGGGTTGCTCCTTTAGATGAATGAACCAACCCATTTCACTTATATATATATATATATATATATATATATATATATATATTATATATATATATATATATATATATATATATATATATATATATATATATATATATATACACACACACACACTTATAAAGTACATGTGATGTCTCCAATCTCTTGAAAATCTTACGAGGCACGCAAAATATAGATGTGCCCAGGAACTAGTCTTGTTAGTAATATGAGGCTATCTTTGGGAGCGACAACATCTTCTAGCATCATTGGTGGGGAACTTATTGAAGGATTTTTCCCCTAGGATATGACAAATTGAACACTCTTTGTGTAGGTGAGGAAAGACGTTCTTATTGCATCCACATCACCTTGGCAACTCCACACACACCCCATCATCATTTATCATCCTACCTTTTAAAAGGCCTCACACTCACTCTGATACTTCTCAGCAGAAAACCCCATTTGTATTTGACCCAGAGAAAATAATTTTCAGGAAATTTTGGAAGAAGAAAACTCCTACTGCCTGCCCTACCGTCTCATCAATCTTTGAAGCCTCTTCATCCAGCTCTCAACCTGTTGTTACTTACTACTCAATAATTACTCCTAAAACCCTTACATACCCTTCTTTCAGTCTAGCCACTCCTAACACTGTGTTTTTGGCCCAAGTTCCTCAAGCGAGTCTTAATCCCCCTCCATTAATCCATATGGATCTTCCAGGTTTTTTATAAATAAATATGCCCCTCTTAATTTACCTCAGCCCCTAGGACTACCTAAAGTTTATGCCTAGGTTCAATGGGGAGGATGATAACACTGCACAGAGACACATTGAAACCTTTTGTGCCTTTGCTGAGAATTTAAAGTGTAATAGCTGGATGTGGTCATGAGACTTTTTGTACAATCCCTAGATGGAGAAGCTAGAAAATGGTTTAAATCCCTACCCAATTCCTCCATCAATACCTGGGAGGAACTTGAAAACTCTTTCACACAAAAATGGGGTGAAAAGAGAAATCATGAGTACCTCCTCATAAAGTTTAACTCTATAAGGAAGAAGCCCAAAGAGGATATCTCAGAATTTATCAAAAGGTTCAATAAACAATATAAGAACCTACTAAGTGAGATAAAACCTCCTCGAGCTGCTACTCGAGTTTTTTTTTGGGAGCATTTGAACTCGACTTTGGTTTTACTGTAAGGGAAAGTAAGTCCCTCACGTTAGATGAACTCCAAATTGATGCTTATGAGATGGAAGCAAATCTCACCTCATCTGGGAAGTCGAGAGGAAACCAGGAACCTACTGAAAATAAAAGAGGGAAAGAAGAAGCATCCTCCAAAAAGAATGTTCAAAACAAGAACCGAGGTTAAAACCCACAGCATAGAAGACCTCCACTACATATACTTCCAAGGGAAAGAAAGGAACAACTCGATCAGATCCCTCATCCCCTATATTTAGAAGATGATCCCAATGAACAATCGTTGGATACACATGAGATGCATGGAAACTTGTATTCTACATTCCCTAAAGAATAGTATGAAAACATGGCTCGCCAGGAGAGAAGTCATGATAGAGAGGCAACAACAAATGAAGAATATATGGATTATTATTACAAACAGTTTGTGGATTTCATGCAAGCACAGCCACATGTAAGTATGATCTAAGATATTCAAAGAAGAGGTTAAGAGAACCAGAACAACAAGAGATAACTACTCCTCAAGTTATTCCCGCAATACTAGATAAAGGGAAAGGTAAGCTAAATTCTGACCCTTCCAAGATAAAGTTATCCTCTAATAAGGAGCAATAGGTCTGAGGGACACACAGAAAAGGAGGCACTTGTTCTGCTGAAAACTTCCAATGGTAAAGAAGAAGGAGAAGAGCCAGGAGGTCTAGAAAAAGTCCAACTCACATTCAATCTTCAGAAGGAGCTTGAAAAGGTAAAGATTCTTGTTCCTCTGATTGAGCTTCTAAAGCATCCTACTTACAAATCTCAATTCATGCATCCATCCACCTTAACACCAACCCATGACAGTTTAAATCTTCAAGAGGAGAGGCCAATGGTTGTTTTAGGGAAGCATGTGGAAGAACTTGATCCTTCTACTGCACCTTTCTACGTGACCCTGGTAATCCATGACCTCTTACTACATAATTGGATGTTGGATTCTAGAGCCTCACACAATCTCATACCATTATCAGTGATGGAACAGTTGGGCTTGCAGACACCAGGCCCTACAAGGAACTATATTCCTTTGACTCTAAGAGGGTCAAATTCTTGGGAATGATAAAGGATCTGGTGGTAAACCTAGCTCTGATCCCTGTGAAGAGTGTGGTAATGGACATAGTGGTGGGAGACATTCCCCCTCAGTTTTTCATGCTCTTATCTAGATCTTGGGGTTCCAAGGTGGGGGCTCTATCAAGTTAGATCTGACTTATGCCACTATTCCCACTTTTGGAGGTGAGCAAAGGAGGTTGTACAGAGAGTTGAGGTTTGTAAAAAATGTGACCCCGGCTAAAGTCTTAGAAAACTCCCCAGTTCATGGGAAAGAAAGCAACCTCTCCTGCCTGCTCCTAGAATAAGATGAGGCAATCTTAGAGGAAACATCACTACACCTAACAAGTCTGTTAGAACACCAACACGCAAATGAAAGAAAATTATAGAAACTATACTTTGATGGAGAAAATTCCAAAGAGGGAAATGGAGAAGGAATATTGTTGGTATCTCTTGAGCGCAGCCTGATACACCTCTCATTCAAGCTAGAGTTTGAGGTGACCAACAACATGGCGGAGTATGGAGAATTTCTCCTTAGGCTACAAATGACAAAGAATATGAATATTGAATTCCTAACGGTCTATGGAGACTCTGAGCTGGTCATAAGGCAGATCAAAAATCAATGCCATGACAAACACCCCAGACTGAGGACTTACTGGAATGAAGTGTGGGATCTACTTGATAATTTCATCCTAACCTTTAATATCCCATTTCTACCTAGGGAAGGAAACAGAATGGCTGACTCCCTTATTGTAGCTGCAAGAAGTTTCAGGCCCCCTCAAAATCTGCTCCTCAGGCATGAGGTAGAAGACAGATATAGACCCTCAATACCTGATAATGTCAAGCACTAGAAAGTATTCGAGGACGAATAGCAAGTGAAACGATTCATAGAAGTCGTTGGGGAGTTCGCCCACTCCACCATCGATCAAGAAGAAGAAGCAAATCAATAAGCCACTTCGTGGAAAGACACAGTGACTGGGTGCAAGATTCTACAACTGAAAGGGAATACCATCCCTCGCAGGTTATTCCCACTGGAAAGGATTTTTAATAAGGATGACGTAACCTCCAAACCCATGGCGCCGGACATAGACGATCAAGTGGAGGATTGCAATATCGGTACAAAGGAGGAACCCCAGATGATCAGGCTATCGAAAGGAATCGCCTTGCAATACAAAAAAAGGTACTTAAATCTATTCAAAATCTACAAGGATGTTTTTGCTTGGTCTTATGAAGATTTGAAAGCATTTGATACTAACATCATACAACATAAGATTCCTTTAAAGGGTGGAATGAAACCATGTGAGTAGAAACTTAGGCAGATAAATCCACTCTTACTCCACTCCATTGAAAAAGAAGTGAGGAAACTGCTACAGGCAAAGATCATAGTGCCTTTAAGGTACTCTGAGTGGGTATCCAACTTAGTTGTTGTCCAAAAAAAGAATGGAGAAATAAGGATATGTGTAGATTTTCACAATCTAAACAGGGCGTCATTACAAGACAACTATTCACTGCTTAAGATGGATTATATACTGTAGAAGGTGGTGGGCTTAGCCAGAATGTCTATGATGGATGATTTATATGGTTACAACTAGGTGGCAGTCCACCCTGATGATCAAAATAAAAAAGCTTTCACCACCCTGTGGGGAACATTCATGTACGTTTGATTTCCTTTTGGCCTCATTAATACGAGGGCCACATTTCAGAGAGCTATGGACATAGCTTTCATAGGGGAGCAAGACAAATTCATGGTGGTTTATTTGGACAATATCACAGTCTTTTCTAAGGCTGATGAAGAGCACATCCTGCACTTAAAGCTCACCTTTGAGAAATGTAGTAGATATGGTCTTTCTTTCAATCCTAAGAAATCTCGGTTCAACTTGAGCGAGGGGGAAGCTACTTGGACACAAGTCGAAGCCATCATCCATATTCCTCTGCCCGAGAATAAGAAAGAGGTCTAGGCCTTTCTGGGGAGAATAAATTTCTTGAGGAAGTTCATACCCAACTATGTATAAATAGTCAAGGGTATTATGGACATACTTAAGAAATAAAACGAATTCAGGCGGAGCCCTGCCCCCTGAGATTATTTCATTAGAATTAAAGAAGCTTTTGTTGAAGCCTCAATACTAGTCAGCCCCAACTATTCAGTGCCTTTCTATATCTTTTCTTTTTCATCTTCACATACTATCGCCAAAATGCTGCTACAGAAAAATAAATATGGTTACGAACAACCGATCGCTTTCTTCAGCCAAGTCGTCAGGGATGCTAAGTTGAAATATAACATCTTGAAGAAAAAATCCTATGCACTAGTTAAGGCTTTGAAGGCATTTCGTATGTATGTGCTACAATCGGACATCACAGCATTTGTCCCAACAACAGTAGTCAAGGATATCTTGGTGCAGGGGGCAACGAAGGAAAAAGGGGTAGGTGGATAGAAAAAGTACAATAGTATGAGCTATACATAAGGCCTACTAAGCTCATAAAAGGCCAGGGGTTGGCCAAGGTTTTATCTAAATCAAATTGCCAAGCTTTAGGGATAAACCTGATAACAGAGGAAGGTAGACCAGAGGATCATTAGAGCAGGATTAAAACATCCTAGTAGAATATTTATGCTAAATATGAGAGATCACTCTGGTATAAGAACACCATTCATTATCTCTTATTCCTGGGTTGCCCACTGGGGCTGGATAAATCAAAATACCAAACTCTGAGATTGCAAGTGCAAAAATATATCATATCCAATGGCATACTCTACTGGAATGACCTGGTGGGGGTATTGATGTTATGTTTGGTGGAGGGTGAAACACATAAGGTGATTGAGGATTTTCACGGAGGAATTTGTGGAGGTCACTACAGTTGGAAGACCATAGCACATAAAATCCTCAAGGTAGGATTCTACTAGCCTAAACTGTTTGGGAATGTTCATTCCCAGGTCAAGTTGTGCCAAAAGTTCCAAGTGTTTGCTGAGAGGTAAAAGCTTTCTTCTCTCCCCTTGACTCTAGTACACATGGATGAACCTTTCAAACAGTGGGGCTAGATTTCATAGAGAAATAAACCCATCTTCTAGTGGTCAACACAGGTGGATATTGACGGCCATGGATTATTTCACCAAGTGGGTAGAGGCCATCGCAACCAGAAATGCTACAGACTTAGTGGTAATCAAATTTATGTAGGAGAACATATTATCTCACTTTGGGTGTCCCTTCAAAATAATCATTGATAATTCTCAGGTCTTCAAATCTACCAAGTTCACCACCTTCTACCATAAATACAGTATCACCATAAAACACTCCACTACCTACTATCCTCAAGGTAATTTCTTGGTTGATTCCTCAAACAAAACTATGGTGAGGGTGCTGAAGAAGACCATTGTCGAGAATCAGAGGAACTGGGATTCCAAACTGAAGTTTTCCCTATGGGCCAACTGAGTAACTCCTAAATGATCCATGGGGAAATCGCCTTTTGAGCTAGTGTATGGTAAGGCTACAGTCTTCCTGATCCAATTAGTGATGCCGGTGGTGAAGTTACTACAAGAAGTTGAGGAAGAGCCAAGTGCCCTAACACAAAGGATAAATCAGCTGGTCAAGCTTCATGAGAACAGAGAATAGGTGAGGGCCAAATTGTCAAATTATCAACAAAGGATGAAATCCCTACTTGAAAAGAAGGCCAAGGATTGACCTCTTCAACTAGGAGATCTAGTTCTCCACTGGGATGTTCGACGGGAAGACAAAAGAAAACACAAAAAATTCGAACTGCTATGGTTCAGCCCTTTCAAGATTGCAAAAGAAATAGGAAATAACATGTACATGCTTGAAAATCTAGATGGTGAATCTCTGGACTGTTGGTAAATGGTCAGTTCTTTTAACTTTATTTCCAAAACTAAAGGTACCTGTCTTACACTCATTGTAAATACAGGTGTGTGTGTATTGTAATTATTATATGAAATTTCCAGTTTATGTTGAAAAGTCTACTTTCACAGAATTATCGTTTGTTTAGAAATGACTCCATGCCCAATGGAAGGATGGCTACTGGTCTGTAGGTTATTATCACCTTGCCAGCAAGGCATTGTCCCCAATTGGAGCCAATGTTGTCAGTCACTGCAGTATGATTTTCAGTTGATCAAAGTTGCCAAAGAGCAGTGACATTTGAAGCCATCTTCCAAGCAACAGAAGCACTGAAAGCCAAATTGGATCCTCTCCATTCCAAAGTAAACGGAATAATCTTTCCAATGGTAGGTGGAAGTCCAAAAACAGACTCCTAGATCAGAAGTTAGAGCAGGTTGAAGATGCCCTTTCAAAGCCAGAAAACAAAGAAAAATTGGGTAAGGGTGAGGCTCATCGCAAATCGCAATTGGGGCTTTCCTGGAACAGCAACAATGGAAGGCATCGAAACTGGTGATTGGCCGATCACTGATATCACAAATCATAAGTCAGTGGTCGGAGGCCCAGGGAACATAGCGTACCAGTATTTCACTATGTTGAGCGTTGATATCACATATCGACAATTGCAGATGCAAAGGGGTGAACACAAGCACTTGGTCATGAAAATCTTCGAACTTCGATTTCATGAAAATCACTGAAAATTGGGCTTTAGTGTTAAAGCACTGGGAGGGGTCAATTTCATTTTACAAACAAAATCAGTTGCAAAACTAGAGGGAGGCGGGCCTTTTCTCTCTCCTCGAGGGGGCCATTTGGCAAAGCACCATTGGTCCAAAGGAATCCACATGGGTGCTAACGTTAGCATGACATGGCAATATGGAGGACACGTGGCACACAGATTCAGAATTTTCAGGGGTCCTATGGGGGTATTTCTGGGTGACACGCATCACCACTCAGGAGGTGCCACATGGCACTGATGACATCATCAATCTCGCAATCGGTGATCGCAAAAAGCAAACCCCCTCCTCCATCGAAGTCCCTTCCAGCTTGTGATTCTGATATGTGAGAACTCCCCATATGTGATATTTTATACAATGGAGTTAAAATGCTATCAGGTCTATCCCTTTCAAAGGCTGCATTCTCATTCAACACCCCCCATCTTTGGACAGCCCAGATTGACTCCGCCCTGATCAATGGCTCCCAGGCCTTTTTACCCCCCCCCCCCCACCTACCATGTTTCCCTTTATCAAAAAAGGTGGGCGGGGTTTCCGAAAAGTGGTTTCCCCTCTGGGCTACTCCGCTACGTGTCCCTCTCGTATCATTTCGCACCCCCCCTCACTTACCACTTACCAATCATGCCCCCCTCCGAAAACCACTCATCCTCACACTCTCTCTCGCCGAAGGCCCTAGTACCTAGGGACTAAGCACCCGGTAATAGCCCCCTGCTCTGATGAGAATAAATGTAGGCATAGGCTAAACCAAAGGGGGCCAAGGAGCATTGAATATCATTATTCTGCAGCGCCTTCCAAAGTAAAAGTCCCGATGTAATTCAGACCCAATAGTATGGTACAGGGCTTTGAAGGCAGATGGGTCAGCAGCTGTGGCATTTAATAAGGAAGATGGATCATTCAAAACTAACATGGGCTGATCCATAAAGGCCCTTTGTGACATAGAACCAAGGTCGGCACTAACAGAGGTAAACGAGGACTTGGTAGCTCAGGAAGAGTTGATTATCCGGCATGGTGACCCCATACTGAGGGAAAATGAAGTACCACCCATGGATCCTCTGATTTAGTACTGTGACACGAAACTGATAGTGCCCACCTCCTGCTTTGAAGGATGAATGGTTCCAGTAGTAAACGCATAAATTACGGGAGCCGGCACAGGAGGCCATACCGTGAGAAAACTACAACCTGAAGCAGTAACAATCACAGGAATGGGAAAGAAGATATTTTTGTTAACATTTTTATCGGGTTGATTGAATGATTTGGATCCTGCAATGTGCCATCCTGTAATGAGGCATTTAATGTTTTGTAATGCTTTTGTGCCATAGAGCCATCCCTAGCCGAGATAGCTAGTTAACCTGATAGTTGAGACTCGACCGAAGATATTTTGATGTAATGAATGTTTAGCTCTCCCCCTCTCTAGATAAATAAGGGGAAGCAACACTTCACAAAGGTTCAAAAATTCTAAAGAAAACGTTATATGTGTTATATATGATTTTCAGACTATATGACTTTATAATACAAATCTTTTATAATATAAAGGAAATGGTGGTGATTCCCCCTTCAAGTATTACAGTATGTTATCCCTTTGTTAAAATCCATTATGTTCATGTTTCTTCTCTGAATTCATGCAATCATAACTGCTAGAAATATTTCATACTTCCTCACATATTCATTTGTATTGGCTTATTAATGCATGTTCCTGTATGGAATATCGAAATTATATCTTTAAATGTGCGCTACATGAATCATAGCATTCAGTCCCTCTTTTATTCATTATATCTACCTGTAACTCACATAAGTGTAGAAATTCTTGATACCTCAAGATCTATGTGATAAGTGTATAATTCTAGATGTTTTAAGCTCTATCTGATGAGTTGCTCATTCTCCTTATCCTCTCTCATAACTCTGTAAAGCTTATTAAACTGAAAGTCCTTGAATTGCTTGGCCTCCACTATTTTATGCGTATATTTCTACGATTTGTATATGTGAAGAAATACCAGAATTCCATGGCTTGCTCCTTTAGATGAATGAACCAACCCATTTCACTTATATATATATATATATATATATATATATATATATATATATATATATATATCTACATATATATATATATATATATATATCTACATATATATATATATATATATCTACATATATATATATATATATATATATATATATATATATACATATATATATATATATACATATATATAGATATAGATAAAGTACATGTGATGTCTCCAATCTCTTAAGAATCTTATGAGACATGCAGAATCTAGATGTGCCCACGTACTGGTCTTGTTAGCAATCTGAGGCTTTCTCTGGGAGGGACAACACATGCTTATATATATATATATATATATATATATATATATATATATATATATATATATATATATATATATGTATGTAGATATCTATATGTATGTATGCATGTATATATGTATGTATGTAGATATATATACATACATACATATATATATATATATATATATATCTAAAGATATAAAGTACATGTGATGTCTCCAATCTCTTAAGAATCTTACGAGACATGCAGAATCTAGATGTGCCCACGTACTAGTCTTGTTAGCAATCTGAGGCTGTCTCTGGGAGGGACAACACATGCTTTTTCTCCCTTTGGTAATGCATGGAACACTTACCAAGGGCTATCCTCTCCTTTTATTACTTTTCTTGGGGAAAATATTCTTGGTTATGGTAACTGTTCAGCAGGAGTTGGTCAAACTTTGAATTCCTCTGGACCACAAGGTTTTTGTTACGGTTTAGTTTCTTCTACTAGAAATCCTTGGCAACCTGATGCCTCTATAAATTCAAGATATTATTTTCAAACTATTGGGAATCCGTCTCATAGTGGGTGGAATTCTCAAGCTCCTCTGCGCTTACCATTCTTGGAAGCCCTAAATTTTCCAGATCTATCAAAATTGATGAATGATCCTATCCAATATAATCTGTCGTGGCCTCTAGTTCCTACCAAACTTCCATCGGATATTCCAAAAATCAAAGGAAAGTTAGTGGGGGATCTGACTCACCATATAACAACATTTCATTTATGGTGTTCATCTAACTCCCTAATTTACTATTCAATCAGGTTGAGATTGTTTCAGTGCACCTTAATTGGAAATGTTACTAAATGGTATATAGAGCTTAATGGGGGTACCTTTGCTTCATTTGGTGAGTTGGCTACTATGTTTTTGAACCATTTCCAATTGCCTGTTCAGTATGATGTTGGAACTGAGCTATTGGCTAGTTTCCAACAAGATACGACAACTCACATTTCTGACCATATTCAGGAATGGCAGAGAAGGAAGAGGCTCATCAAAGCCTATATTCCTAATGAATTCCTTCTCAAATGGTTTTTAAAATATTTACAGCCAGAAATTTCTAAGGATGTATCACTCTCTGGAGTGTTCACCGAAGAACAAGTTATCTTTAGAGGCCAACAATTAGAACTTATATATTTTTAGTATGAGATTCTTGAGAAGATTTTTCTGATGCTCCTCGTTCCAAGATCAATTTAGCCAAACTGAAGCCAGGTCCCCATGCCAATGTATCAGATCAATCGATAGTAATACAACTAACTTGCTAAGTCAATTGCAGCAATTGTCTTTACAAACTGCTTCTTCAATTCAGGCATCACCATCAATTTCTATGCCTTCCCAACCTTGATCTATTAACGTTGTCCAATCTTCCAACCTCAAAGGAAATCAAAAATATGATGGGAAGAAGAAGATATGAGGTAAGAATAAAAATAAAGATGTCAAGGGTAATGCAAACAAATCCAATAATAATACTTGGGAGGGTAAAAAGGAGTCTAAAAAGAAAGTTAGGTTACATTTCAAATTGTGCAATGGATACCACTTAACTCATCTTTGCCCTAAGATTCAGGATGCTCAACGCTTGTTAGTGCAGCAGGGTTCTTCTAGCTCCTAGGTAGTTCTAACTAACCCTTTTCCCCAAGGGTGACAATTTTTTGTTGGCGCGAATGCTAGTACTGGAAACCCCACAGGAGCCAACCAGGAAGGAGAAAATCCATCAAATGTATATATGATGAGTACTCATGTTGATGTTGCTACAAGAGCACATGATTATGGTGAACCAGAATCGTCTAAGGCTAAGGACGCTCCATATTTAGAGGCCCATAGTTGAGTCTATACCTTGAATGCTAAAAGGCTCTACAAAATGTTCGACGATTAACCCTAATGCTAGGGCTGCCTAGAACTACTCCATTGTTGAAAATCTGGCCCAAAGCCCTTGTACAATGTTTGTGTTAGAGGTACTCCAGTCATGTCCGAAAGAAATGAGTGTGTTACTCTCTACAATCGGAGCTATAGATCCGAAAAACTCTCTTATTGTTACATTTGACATGTCAAATATTAAGAAGAGACTACCTCATCACATGGATTTTCAAATTAAATCTACATATCGAAAGATCAATATCTTTCAAACTATAGTTTATGAGGGAGCTTCCACATGTGTCATGTCTATCGCATGTTGGAAAGCTATCAGATCTCCTTAAGTTGTTCCTTCACCTACTCTATTAACTGAATTTGATGGTCATTCTCATAGGCCACATGGAATTATTCCAGCCTTTCCTATCTGTGTTGGGGGAAAGGTGGTCAATATAGAGGTGGAAATAGTTGATGCAAATTTGGATTATAATCTTCTATTGGGGCAGAATTGGATTTATGAAATGGATTCCATTGTATCATCATTATTTCGCATCCTATGCTTTCCCCATGAAGGGATAATTATTACTATTGATCAGATGGAGTATTCTTTGAAAGAACCCAGTGCATCCTCTGATTCCTCCGTTCCCTTGGTGAATAATCCCAAGCAACCTATTGAGAATTTAGGAGTTGGAATGTATTCCTCATTGATGGGTACTTTTTATCTTCCTTCTCTTGTTGCTCAAATAAATGCCATTTCATCATCCAAGACTCCTTCTTGAAGAGATTTTTTTAGAACTCATTATTTTTCATATCCTTGGCCCTTACCCTCTTCTACCACCACATTAGAAGCAGGGAAAGTGGGTGGAATGACATATCCTATGTCTGCAGTTGAAATTGCTTATCAATTTATTGTCAATATTGCAAATTCCAATCCTACTCCTTTTTCACCAGAGGAATGGAGATGTAGCTCTGGCTTGGCCTCTTGACTCTTATTATTCTATGGACTTCCTTGATATTGATTTACCATCTGAGGAAATAATCCTAGAAGAAATGATGGGTATAGATAGACCGTGGGATGATTTACATCATCGGCCATATTTTCTCCCAGAATTGCATGAAGTAGAATCAATTTTGTCTAGTCCTTCGTTGACTAGTGACGTTCACAAAGTTTTAAACCCTTTGGCACCACCATAGGTTTTACCGAAGGTAACATGTCTATTATTTAGGAAAATATTTCAGTGAACATCTCTAGGAATCCCAATATAATCGAGCATGTTTTCATCGGAGCCGAATGCTCCCTGAAGAAATTCAAATATATACTGATCTTTTTAACAAATTTCATGATGTGTTTGCTTGGTCTTATGAAGAAATGCCTGAAATTGATCCATCAATAGTCTTGTTCTATGACCAAGACAAAGACGCCTTGGGGGCAAGTAAGTTTAAGACCGTGTGGTATGGTCCTTTTATCGTTAAAAATGCCTTGAAAAAGGGAGCTTACAAATTGGTTTATTTTGATGGAAACGAGTTGTTGGAGCCTAGAAATGGGCTCTATCTTAAAAATTATTATGCCTAGGTTTATGCCTAGCATTTTCTTGGTTGTAGGTATTGTATATATTTATGCATATCTGTCTATAGGTTTCATACTGATATCGATATTTTGATCTGCTTTGGCGGGTGTCGATGGACGATTTGGTATATCTAGGGTTCGTCGATGGTGCTAGTCGACATAGCCGGAATTTGGCTTTCGCAACTTGGGTAATTTACTATCCATCCGGTCATTTGTTGGTTTCAAGAGGTGTATATATTAGCCCTTCTTCAAATAATGTTGTCGAATATACTATTGTGGTTAACCTACTATCTGAAGCAATGCCTCTTGGTATTGATTCGTTAGTAGTATACTTGGATTCACAACCGGTGGTTTCTTAGTTAAACAACATCTTTCATGTGAGAGATCCTTATTTAATTACCAATTTTTGAGAGTGCATTTATTACAAAGATCATTTAATTTTATCACATTTATTCATATTCCACGATCAAAAAATTCATTTGTTGATTCCATAGCTAATCAAGCATTATATTGGCATATTAATCATTCATTGCATTAAAAATAAAAAATAATCAAACATCATATGTATATATGATCATCACATTATGAAACCGTCTGTATATAGATAGAAGTTTTTGTTCAAAATGTTATACAAAATTAGGACAAAAATGTCCTACAAAATTAGGGCTTAAGCCCAATCATGCCTATCAAAATATGGACATCTCTAATCTATATCTATGGGTCCAGCCCTAGATGTGCATCTCGGAAGAAGATGATGGCATTAGCCACCCGTCAGAAGAGCCACACCCAATCTTGTGGTACTCCTACCATGTGTCTCTGCATAGCCTCTGGTAGATCCTCTATCGCCACCATAGGTACTTGGTGAGTTAACCTCTCCAAGTTCCTTTGTACAGTATGGAGGAGTCTCTCAGTCTCTGCTGCGGCACTATCCATGTCTCTTCCACGACGCCTATTCTTAGGTAGACCCTTAGGTCTTACTGGTCCCACATCTGTATCATGATCAAATAATTTTGTAAGAATCTTTGTCTCATCAAAAATAATTTCAATTCATAATTTTTTGAAATCCAAAAAAATCAAATAAATTTAAAAAACTTAAAAATATTTTTACCTATGGCACCCCATGTAGCATCTGGTGGAAGCACTAGATCTGGATCCCCTTTGAAGTCCATACCTACATAGGGGTAGTCCTCGATGGCAATAACTTGTTGTTCCCAACAAAGGAAAAACTCATCATCAAAATTTGTTTTAGGGACCTCGCCACCCCCTAATCTCTTCATCAAATCATCCCATCTACCTATACGTGGATCTCTTGGGCTACTGATGGTAAAAAGCACTTTGGGTCGAAGCCCTAGTATCCTCTCAAAGAAGAAAGTACAAAGGATAGTGCCATACACAAAATGTTTGGTATTACTTTTTTTTATAGAAGTGAGTTGCTTCTGCAGATTGATCAGGAGGGTTGTACACCAATCAAAGACTATGGTGAGGCAATCCACTACTAGGTTCATTGTAACACATGATGCCAGGTGTAATGAAGTTGAATGTTAAATTTTAGGTATGTTCTATGCTAGAGCAATTTATTTCAATTTTCAATAGTTAGCTTAATGTCTTTTCCAGATTAGCAATCACATCAGCATTAAAGTAAACTGAAGATAGAACATAAATATAAATCACAGAAGACAAGCCAAGACAAGAGGACACAAGATCTGGCACCAGCTAGGGACAAACCCCACAATGTGGGGAAACCCTTGATCAATTCTTCTTTTATGTTCTTCAAAGTTCAGCAGAGAAAGTGAGAGAGATAGTACATTTACAACAGAAGTCAACACTTTGACTTATCTAGATCTGAGCATAGATCATCTCCTATAACGATGATACATGAAATCAGTTGAAGACATTCTGCTTCAACTGATTCTGCATTTCGTCCATTTGCTACACCTTACCGTGTAGCACCATGTTGTACCATCACAGTGTTGGACTTTGATGACTGAGCTGCTCTGCTCTCATCATCATGCTGCCCATTATGTTGTTCCTTACTTAACTTTCCCATCATGCTGCATCTTTACTTCATCATTCCTTCCGCTGAGATCATCATGATGCACATTCACATTAGTGCCATCAAGATCATAAGAACATATCACGAAGATCATTCCTTATATACTTATTGATCACCAAGTATAAGTCATATCCCTACAGATTTGACTGGGAGAATGCCGAGATATATATAGTGATCTTCCATGCTATAATAGTTATGCAGAGAACGTAGTATTTCTACTTCAAACCCTAACCACTACTATCTATTATGCTAAGACTTCTTCAGGAATACCTCCTGGATCTACTTCATCAATGGTGTGCCAAGATTGTAACGTTTCTTCAGAGATCATTGAGACTAGGAGGAGGCAAGAAAGTAAGAATACCGAAATTCCATGAGCGTGTAACTATCTTCATTAATTGTTTCTATGTCTGCGTATTTTGGAGTCTCCATTACCTTCTTGTATGAGTCTTTATAACAGAGTTTAGTCATGCCTTGAGCCAATACCTCTGCGACTTCATACCTTGGCTACAGCTAACTGTGTTTCCATATATGACTGCGTTTCCCAACTACGGGTTCTCATCATAGTTGCGTTGTTACATGAGCATTGGTTTCATAACTGCAACTAACATCTTACATACACCATGCTTCTATTCCTGCGGCTCTGCATGCTTGTTATCACTATGGCTGCATATTGATTGTGGCTTTACTTCACCTTTAATGCAGCTACCCTCTGCGGCTTTAGCACCATGACTGTGCATTGAGTGCGGCTTCATGTATTGACATGATACATAGATTACATTGCATCCGTATGGAGTCTAACTGCATGTAAGGATCTATGCCCTATGTATAATTTGGGCATCACGTTGACTGTACAACGTAACCATGAACAACATATAAGTGTGACTCCATGAATAGCGTAACCATGAACAACATATAAGTGTGTCTCCATGAATAGCATAACCATGAATAGCATATGAGTGCGATTCCATGAATAGCGTAACCATGAACATTGTTTGCCAGTGTAATAATGTCTTCCTTACTGCGGCTAAGTGTCTTCAATACTGCGTTGGATTAGGGCATCATCTTAGGGCATCCTTCATTAGTGCCTCTCCTTCTCCAAAAACCCAAGACGTGGAGAGGAGATCACGTGAAGAATGTGTGTTCAAATGACTTCAAGTCCTTGCCAATTTATACCAAAAAGTAGATGATGAATAGGCATGTCTATTGGGCTTCTAAGCCTACTCAAGTTGCTTGGTCGGCTTGATAATAATTCCATAATCAAAATAAATTCATATCTCCATAAA
This sequence comes from Pinus tabuliformis, assembly GCA_031772625.1. NCBI lineage: Eukaryota > Viridiplantae > Streptophyta > Pinopsida > Pinales > Pinaceae > Pinus > Pinus tabuliformis. The sequence continues at coordinate 617,302,710 of CM062812.1, read as the reverse complement.
TACTTATCGGAATCAGATGATATTTAGATCAATCATACACCTCTCGATGAGAGGAATTCAATAAAAAAATCAGCTACCATAAATAAGCTGACCCACATGGAGTTTGGACCTAGTTGCCAATTTTAACACTCCCTCTCAACTAGGGAGAACTCCATCTGTTGATCCATATGTCCGACTGTACTATCTCTGCCATCAGTTCCCTACACTACTCTGCCTAGCTCTGCTAGCTCTGCTCATCTTTGTTGGCTCTGCTCTACTCTGCTTAGCTCTGCTCTGCTCTACTTAGCTTTGTTGGCTCTGCTAGCTCTACTCTACTCTGCTCAGCTCTGTTGGCTCTACTCAGCTCTGCTCTGTTGAACCATGAAGAAGAAGAATTGATCGAGAATGTGTCATACCATTCTCCACTGACCCGAAGTCAGTCTCAGAGTGCGTACCACTAGTCCCAGACTAGTCTCAACCAACCCAAAGTCAGTGTCATAGAGGGTACCACTCCTACTACTGGTCCCAAACCAATATCATCAGTCTCAGAGAGTGTACCATTGGTCCCAGACCAGTCTCAACTAACCCGAAGTCAATGTCATAGTATGTACCACTCTCACTGGTCCTAGACCAGTCCTCCACTGACCCAAAGTCAGTCTCAGAGTATGTACCACTAGTCCTAGACTAGTCTCAACTGACCCGAAGTCAGCATCATAATGGGTACAACTCCTACAACTGGTCCTAGACTAGTATCATTGATCCCAGATCAATGAAGGTCATCCTAGCATAGGGAGTACGGTAGATACAGTGATGCGTCCATCGTACTATTATGGTCCCTATCCTCATTTCCCTGCTCATTAATCAAATGAGAGGTACTTCGCATGAGTCCCAGACTGCATGGGTAGGATGCCTTGACAAGAGAACTAATCAATCCTGTCCTCACAGGAGAACTAATCATCCTGCTACATAACCGTCATGGAGAACACATCATCCAGACCTCACAGGAGAACTAATCATCATACTACACAGGAGAGCGAATCATCCTGTCCCACAAGAGAGCGAATCACCTTCTCCCACAAGAGAGTAAATCATCTTGTTCACAAGAGAGCGAATCATCCTGTCCATAGGAGAGCGAATCATCCTATCCCACAAGAGAGCGAATCATCTTGTCCCAGTGCACACCACCAGGGGAAGGTGAGTCACCCTGTGGTCGTATGTTGCTCCAGTAAGAACCGCAAGCCCCCAAAGCTCCCAGAGCTCAATGTATGCAACATGCAGGACCCTTGTACAAGGGTCTCTTGACAACTCCAAGTCGTTTGGGAAAATCAAAAATTTGATCTTTCCCCCGGGGCTTAGACAAAGTGTAGCAACCTGTACATCATCTCATAGCAATGGAGCTTCATTGCTCATAGACTTACCATATCCCAGATAAGGTAGTACCTAATGTCTATCTGCTGGAGCAATCATCGAATATGGGATTCCTCAATAATCGAATCCCACCTCTGGTTGTCACAAAGAATCATAGTGGTATTCATCATGTGTACAAATAGCTCTCTTGAAGATCTTCCCCAACCAGGCAGCTTCATACGAGATCATACTCGTAGATATGTATCTAGTCTTGGTGGTTCTTATAACAACCGACTTCTGCTTCCTGCTCATCCATGATATCGAAGCAGAATCCAAAGAGAAACAGCACTAAAAGTGCTCTAGAGATCCTCCACACTGCCTGCCCAATCAAAATTTGAATAATCATGCAGTTTCATATTTCTAGCAATGTATCTCAACCCATGAGAGATTGTGCCCTGAAGACATCTCAAAAGATTCTTGGCACCAATCCAGTGAGGCCCAACCAAATATGAGATCCCCGTGCTAACTGCAAAAACATATGTCTGAACAGAAGTTCACCAAGAACTTTCCTAAATCTAGTCTGACATCACTACTGTATAACTTCTAAAAGTTAAGATCCTTGAGGTAGTCATAGACTTGTAGTTTATCATTTCACATCCGGAATAAAACTCCCTCTTACTTCTGCAAGTGAGAGGGTCTGCATAGATCATCCTCATAAGGTGCTGGTATGAGAGGTCTATCATCCACAACCTTTGAATGGTTTGGATCTATTTCACTCCTACTGAATCTCAACTTTAACAACTACAACTATCGATCCTCTCATACTATGCCCAGGGTGTTTTTCTTCAAGCCATAGAGGGCTTTCTTCCACCTGCATATTTGAGATTCCTGATTATCAATCTCAAACCCCTCGATTTGTTCCACACCTTGTGGACCTGCTACATGAGGGGAATGGTTCCCTTGAAATATTTTCCTTCAGTACATCTCAGACATGTACTCTCATGCTCTTTTTGAATTCAGGCATCTCTGTCGCCATCTAACTTACAGACCTCCGGAGCTTTCCATCGATGAGTGCCACCCTGAAACCTTTGACTTCCATTTTTGAGATGGACACCAAGTTCTTCTAGCGATCAGGTACATAAAAGAGATTCTGGGGTTCCTTGCCTTCTTTGAAGAGTCAACCATTTCCTTGATGACCTGCATTACCAGTCATTTCTTTGATCATTGAAGATGTCCCTGGAATGATTGTTAACTTCATCAAAAAATGTGTCCCTTCCATTCGGACACTCCTTCATATGATGGCTGACCTTATTGCAACCAAGGCAACTGCCTTTTCTTCCACCCTTAGATCCGTACTTCCCAATGAAGTGATCTTTACAAAGGCCATTAGAAACTTATGCTGTGCCATTTTGATGATATTCTCTGCTTCCACTTCACCCTCGGTGAATTTGAAGAGGGATGAGGAACCCATTAATCCTATTGTCCTTGTCCCAATTATCTTTGGTGATTTCTCTTTCACTCTTCCTTGGGCATTGTCTTCACCTCAGCTCTGATACCGTGTTAAATTTTAGGTATGTTCTATGCTAGAGCAATTTATTTCAATTTTCAATAGTTAGCTCAATGTCTTTTCTAGATTAGCAATCACATCATCATTAAAGTAAACTGCAAATAGAACATAAACATAAATCACAGAAGACAAGCCAAGACAAGAGGACACAAGATGTGGCGCCAGACAGGGACAAACCCCACAATGTGGGGAAACCCTTGATCAATTCTTATTTTATGTTCTTCAAAGTTCAGCAGAGAATGTGAGAGAGATAGTACATTTACAACAGAAGTCAAAACTTTGACTTATCTAGATTTGAGCATAGACCATCTCCTATAATGATGATACATGAAATCAGTTGAAGACATTTTGCTTCAACTGATTTTGCATTTCGCCCATTTGCTGCACCTTTCCATGTATCATCATGTTGTACCATCACAGTGTTGGACTTTGATGACTGAGTTGTTGTGCTCTCATCATCATGCTACCCATTATGTTGTTCCTTACTTAACTTGCCCATAATGCTACATCTTTACTTCATCATTCCTTCCACTGAGATCATCATGATGCACATTCACATTAGTACCATCGAGATCATAAGAACATATCACGAAGATAATTCCTTATATACTTATTGATCACCAAGTATATGTCATATCCCTATAGATTTGACTGGGAGAATGCCGAGATATATATAGTGATCTTCTATGCTATAATAGTTATGCAGAGAATGTAGTCCTTCTGCTTCAAACCCTAACCACTGTTGGCTATTATGCTGAGACTGCTTCAAGAATACCTCCTGGATCTACTTCATCAATGGTGTGCCAAGATTGTAATGTTGCTTCGGAGATCATTGAGACTAGGAAGAGGCAAGACTGTGAGAAGACCGAAACTCCATGAGCATGTAACTGTCTTCATTAACTGTTTGTATGTCTGCATATTTTGGAGTCTCCATTACCTACGTGTATGAGTCTTTATGACAACGTTTAGTCATGCATTGACTTAATATCTCTGTGGCTTGATACCTTGGCTACGGCTAACTGCGTTTCCATATATGACTGTGTATCCCAACTGCGGTTCTCTTCATAGTTGCATTGCTACGTGAGCATTGGTTTCATAACTGCGGCTAACATCTTACATACACCATGCTTCTATGCCTGCGGCTCTGCATGCTTATTATCACTGTGGCTGCATATTGACTACAACTTTACTTCACCTTTAATGCAACTACCCTCTGCTTCTTTATCACCATAACTGTGCATTGATTGCGGCTTCATGTATTAACACGATACATAGATTACGCTACGTTCGTATGGAGTCTGAATGTGTGTAAGGATCTTTGCCCTGTTGATCCAAATTGGATCCTTAAACATTTCTCATGACTGTTTGAAAATCATGTCAGATCAAATCTTATGAATAACAAGTATCAGAAATGACCTCTGGACAATGGCAATTGTGGCCTACACGGAACAATGAGGACCCTCGGTCAAAGCTCGCTGACCGTTGGCCCATGGAGACCGCGCATGGACGCAAATTGGCCATCGGAAGCCTGGATCCAGAAATAGAGGCAGTTTCTGATACGTGATTAGCGCAAATCTCTAATTGCGTATCGTAGGACAAAACCCTTAGAGAAGGAAAGCCCCGAGCGCTCGGTCATGAGGAAAATAGGAAAACCGTGCAAAAACCATTAGAGGCGGGTTCCACACCCAAAACCAACAGGATATCGCATGCACTTTGAGCAGTAAGCGTGTTTGGATGAGTTCAGCGCGATTTCATACACTGGGTGACACGTGTCTAGCGGCTGAGAGAGAAAATCGCTTACATCATGTGAGTAACGGTCAAGCAACTTACCCACGCGATATAGATGGAGACCATAGGATCTGGAGGCTCCAGATCAACGGCAGAGAATTAACCTGATGGATGATCGGATTTGACGGGAAAATAGACTAAGGCACATAAATATTTGAGGTCTGGCATGACCGATGAGCCGGTAAAAGGATCAGTTTCGTGGGAAAATCCTGGAATAACAGAAATAGCGACCGTTCAAAAGAAAACTGACACTCAGTCTGTAAGGCAACAAGTGGCCACCTCTCTGTGCAGCATTACACAGCGATGACGATGCAGAGCAAGGGAATTCCAGTGAACAGAGGTAGGCAATCTAGAGAGTTTGGAAGAGGAAATGAACAGTCAGGGAGCATATTTGCTTTAAGCCACGAACAGACAAAGAACAGGGGGGAACAGAAGTGAAGAAAAAAGTGAATTGCAGAGAACAGAGAAGCCAAGCTGACTTATATAGCAAAGGCAACATCGAGCAGACAAAACAAAGAGAGTTTGAGAGTCTTTGAACTCCAAACAAGGCTTGAGAAGTTCAAGCAACTCCTCTGTGTATACCTGTCAGGTACTAAGTACCAAATTGGACTCATACCATTGAGACCAATTGAGGTCGAGATTCAGTAAGGGGGAGTTTGTGTACTCTAAAGGCTTGGGGGATCCAAGTACCACCCTACTGATCATCATATGTTAAGTGAGACTCAAATTGAGCTCCTTATTGCAAAATCTCTGCTTAAGACACAATAGAAAAGGCCACCACTAAAGCTGGACCAGGAGACGTAGCCCAAGAGGATTGAGTGAACTCCTTATTGAATTTGTTGTGTTTTGTATTTTCTTGCTGTGTTTCTCTTACTATTTCAAGTGTCTGTTTATTTCGCAACCTTATCAATCCATTGCCTAAAATAACATAGACACATCCCAGCACATGAGTCTATAATACCTTCATTAATTCACTGAGATCATTCATGAGTGATTTTCAGATCAAGTGGTATCAGAGCTCCTAGGTTGTTTAAGGTTAGACAAGCTTGTGCTGGATTTTGTTGTTGAATGCTAACTAGATCAAAGCTTAAATTAGGAGAAGGAGAATTGGTCAAAACTAACCTGGAGATCGGAAGAGTCTATCCTCAGAAGAAAATGTCAGAAGAAAGTCCCTTGGGATCAGACCCTCAATTCATAGATAGTTTCCTAGCCATGAGGTCCATGGTAGAGGAAATATATAAGGACTTTAGGAAACATAAATATGAGGATTCATCAGGCTCCAAACAAGATAAATGAGAAGAAGAATCTCTCCTCCATGAGCACTCAAAAGGCAAAGGGAAAGAAGAAATCTTTCTCACACCTCCTAATATCCCTGAACATAAAAAGAAGGCATCTTTGATTAAATTAGATGTTAAATTTGATTTACCAATATATGATGGAGAGTTGAATGCAGAGAAGCTAGATAATTGGATTAGACAAATTGATTTGTATTTCACAGTGCAGAGTATCGACTCAGACAAGAGTAAGATTCAGCTGGCCAGCCTACGCCTCGGAGGCACTGCCTTGGTATGGTGGGAAGGCGGGACACAAGCTAACATGAAGAAACATGGTAAGATTCTTTCTGTCTGGAGTGAATTTGTTTCTGCAATCAAAAAATAGTTATATCCACTAGCTTACATGCAGCAAGCCATGATGAGCTGGCAAACTCTTCGCCAATTGAAAGGGAAAAGTGTAAAGGGTTACACTCAAGAATTTAGGAAGAGAGCTTTAATTCTAGGAATTTCATTAAACTCACCTAAGACTTTGCTGAAGTAAATAGGGGGTCTACACAACTACATGAGGCACACTATCCTCATGTTTAATCCCACTAGTGTAGATAAGGTATCGATTCAAGCTACGCATCTAGAAGCTAGAGGAAAGAATGGGAACCCAGAAGTTGGGGGATCATCCAAACCCATTGCAAGCAAGAATAAGGAGAAAAGAAACAGAAATGGAAAGAAAGATGGCTCGTGGAGAATGTGCATTGATTACCGAGCACTAAATAAGATAACGATCAAAAATCATTATCCCCTTCCTCGCATAGATGATCTACTAGATCAGTTAAAGGAAGTTGTTTATTTTTCCAAGTTAGACTTGCATAGTGGATATCATCAAGTCAGAGTTGCAAAACAAGATGCATGGACGATTGCTTTCAAAACAAAGCAAGGGTTGTATGAGTGGCTAGTTACGCCTCTTGGCTTAACTAATGCTCCTGCTACTTTCATGAGAATATTGAATGATGTACTCAGACGTTTTCTTGATGATTGTGTTATTGTATATCTGGATGACATTCGTATATTTAGCAAAATGTGGGAAGAACATTTAAAGCGTGTTAAGCAGACACTATATGTTTTGAAAAGAGAAAAACTTTATGTTAAACTCTCGAAATGTGAATTTGGCAAAACATCTTTGAATTATTTGGTTCATATAGTAGGGGGTGGTGAGTTGAAGATAGATCCATCTAAAGTTGTATTCATTATAAACTAGCCTAAACCCAAATCTGCTACAGAAGTGAGAAGCTTCTTAGGAGCAGCACAATATTGGAGAAAATTCATTTCTAACTTTTCCTTAATTGGAGCTCACTTACATGCTTTGACAGGATTGAACAAGGTGTTTCAGTGGGGAGGCAAACAGCAGAAAGCCTTCGACACCTTGAAAGAAAAGATTAGTACAGCACCAGTACTAACACTGCCAGATCTTCAAAGACCATTTGAGATCCAAACAGATGTTAGTGACTATGCCATGGGAGCAGTGTTGATACAGCACGTAAACCCATATGTTATCATTCTGAGACATTTAATTCTGCAGTAGTTAACTATCCAACATATGATAAAGAATTGTATGCATTAGTATAAAGTGTGAAAAAGTGGAAACATTACTTAATGGGAAAAGAGACAGTCATACATATTGATCATCAACCACTTCAATATCTACACTCCCAAACTAAGTTGCAGCAATCAAGACACTATAGGTGGATGGTTTTTCTACAACAGTTTCATTTAGTCATCAGATATAAAAAGGGCATACACAATAAAGTTGCAAATATGTTGTCTAGACCTATTATAAATGCATCCACTATACTTAAGCATAATTCAGTACTGCATGAGAGCTACATTGAACAATATGCTCAAGATATAGATTTCAAAGATGTATATTGTTATGAACCAGCTCAAGAAAAAGATAGAAAAGATAGATCCACGCCTTAGAATTCAGCCTCTTCGGGGGGCAACCTCCTTTACATTACATAAATGAACAATTCTTGGATGATTGAAATGAAAAAACCTCCTTTCTATATATAGGAGTCTAAGGAGTCACAATATAACCTATCTGACCTAACAATAATAATATAAAACCACAAAAATAACGATAGAGGGATTCAATGGGGCACAGTAATATTAATAAGGGATACAACTACAATAGTAATGGGGTAATCACTAGTATTATAGGGACCTATCATGCCCCTCTCCTTCAAAAAAAGTGTTGTCCTCAATGCTTGAGTAGTTCTGGATGCTTCTGTATAAAATTCTCATCCTCCCATGTGGAATCTTCAGCGGATAAGTTCTTCCACTTGATGAGATACTCTGAGATTGATCGATTTCGTAGCTGTCGAGTTCTTGTTTTTGTGATTGCTTCCGGTTCCAATATAATTTCTCCTTCCTCATCAAGTTCTGGAAATATTGTTTGAACTGGGATATTTTCGCCTATAACCTTCTTTAAACATGAAACATGGAAAACTGGGTGCACTCGAGATGCTGCAGGAAGCTCCAATTTGTATGCCATAGTACCAATTTTTTGCAACACCTTGTATGGACCATAATACTTTGGTGATAATTTATTATCCTTTTTAGCTTGCTTGAGGGATATTTTTTTATATGGTTATAGCCGTAGGAATACCCAATCACCAACATCAAAACTTCTTTCGCTGCGATGTTGATCGGCCTGTTGTTTCATTCTATTTTGTGCCAACACGAGGTTATCCTTTAAGAGTTGGAGGACTTGTTGTTGATGTTCAATCTGATGTTCCACTGCTTGAACCTTAGAATTTTCTCTTAAATATGATGTGATGGATGGTTGCTGATATCCATAAAGTGCCATAAATGGGGTCATTTTTGTTGTTGTATGGAAGGAAGTGTTATACCACCATTCAGCCAGAGACAACCATTTGACCCATTGTGTCTGTTTATCAGATACAAAGCAACGAAGATATCCTTCCAAACATTTGTTTATTATCTCAGTTTGCCCATCAGATTGAGGATGATAAGATGAGCTATGAGCTAACTGAGTACCAAGACAAGAAAATAATTTTGTCCAAAAATTTCCAGTGAAAATGGGATCTCTGTCACTTACAATAATCTTTGGGTTTCCATGTAGCTTTTGAATTGTTTCCATAAATGCAGTAGAAACTGTACTGGTTTTAAATGGATGTGATAATGCACAAAAGTGTGCATACTTGGTAAGTCTGTCAACTACCACCATGATGACACTCTTTACCTCAGACTTGGGTAAACCTGTGATAAAATCCATTGAAACCTCCTCCCAACGTTGGCTTGGAATGGATAAAGGTTGTAATAGACCCGGGGTCTTAATTGTTTCAACTTTATTTTGTTGGCAAACCAAAATTCCGCCACAAACTTTTGAATATTTGATTTAAGGCCATCCCAAAAAAATTCCTTCTTAACCCTATGGTAAGTTTTTAAAAATCCTGAGTGCCCTCCTAAGGGAGAAGTGTGCAATTCCATAAGAATCTTTTGTTTGAGTTGCGAATTCTTACAGAGGTATAAGCGATCTTTGTACCATAACGAATCATTTTGCCAGCTAAATGTATCATATGTACTGGAATCTTGTTGTAACTTTCGAATAAGTGCCCACACTTCTTCATCATTCTTCCATTCCTCCCTTGCTTCATTTATCCAATCTGGTTGGATAATAGAAATGGCGCACAACAACGCTTCCACATCCTCATCCTTTCTTGAGAGTGCATCTGCCACCACATTTTGCTTCCCTTTTTTGAAGATGATTTCAAAGTCATAACCCAACATCTTTGTGACCCACTTTTGTTGCTCTTCAGAGGATAATCTTTGTTCTAAAAAGTATTTAAGGCTATCATGATCCGTTTTTACCTTGAAGTGTCTTCCCATTAGGTAGGGTCGCCATTTCTTAAGTGCATGTAGTATTGCCAACATTTCCTTCTCATAAATAGCTTTGTGTAAAAACTTTCCCTTGATTGGACACTTTCAAAAGCAATGGGTCTTTCATCTTGCATTAAAACAGCACCAATTCCATTTCCTGAAGCATCACATTCCACAATAAAGGTTTTTGTGAAGTCTGGTGTAGCTAAGACCAGTGCTTGGCACATTGCCTCTTTAAGATGTTTGAAGGCCTTTGTTGCTTCTGGAGTCCATGAAAATGCATCTTTCTTCAATAATGTTGTTAGAGGTGCTGCTATTCTCCCATAATTCTTAACGAACTTGCGATAATACCCTGTCAACCCGAGAAATCCTCGCAGATGCTTTATGGATGTGGGGATTTTCCATTCCTTAATGGCTTTAATTTTGCTAGGGTCTACCTTAACTCCTTCATGAGATACAATATGACCCAGATATTCCACCTCTTGTACTCCAAAGAAACATTTGGATCTTTTTGCATATAATTGTTTCTCCTTCAATAGTTGTAGCACCCTGTCAACATGTTCAACATGATCCTTCCAAGACTTGTTGTAGATTAGTATATCATCAAAAAATACTAACACAAATTTTCTAAGGAAGGGTTTGAAAATGGAATTCATCAAACCTTGAAATGTAGAAGGTGCATTGGTAAGGCCAAAAGGCATGACCAAAAATTCATAATGACCCTCATGAGTTCTAAATGTTGTTTTTGGAATGTCTTCAATCTTCATTCTGATTTGATGATATCCTGAATGAAGATCCAACTTGGTGAAGTAAATTGATCCATGCAATTCATCCAATAATTCATCAATGACAGGAATGGGAAACTTATCTTTAATAGTGAGCTTGTTGAGCTCCCTATAATCCGAACACATGCGCCATGATCCATCCTTCTTGTGCACCAATACTACTGGAGCAGAGAAAGAACTTTGACTAGGTTGAATTATACCAGCCTCTAGCATTTCTGCAACCATACGTTCAATTTCACTCTTTTGGGCATAGGGATATTTGTATGACCTGATGTTTGGAGGAACACTTCCTGGAATCAGATGAATAGCATGATCATGATCACGAATAGGTGGGAGACCTTTGGGAGTCTCAAATACCTTGGAATGATTGTCCAAGACTTTTTGGAGATCTGGAGAAATAGATGATTCCGATGTGGAAACATCTAGCGAACATAATTGTGCAATTACACCTCTTTGTTCCTTTTTTAGAAGCTTTGTCATACCATTAGAGCTGATTATCTTTCCTGGTTTCCCTGCAATACCCCTTAATTCAACTTCCTTTCCTTCCGCAGAAAATTTCATGAAAAGTTCTTGAAAATTAAAAGCTATTGTACCCAAGGGTTGTAGCCATTGGACTCCTAGTACAACATCAGCACCTCCCATTGGAATGGAAAGCATTGGGCTAGTCAATACATATTCTCCCATGGATAGCTTGATATTATGGCACTTTCTAGAGAAATTTATCGTTCCTCCATTTGCAATCATCACTTGACACTCTGGTGCTGGATATAGGAAGCAATTCAATTCTTTTGCTACCTTACAATGAATAAAATTGTGGGTACTTCCTATATCAATCAACACTATTACCTTTTTCTTCTTGATTTTTCCTTCTATCTTGATGGTTTGAGGAGTGGTAATTCCAGCGAATGAATTACAAGATATGGTCGGATTCATTTCTTCTTTATCTAGGCTTTGTTCCTGGAGTATATCCTCTTCCTTTGACCTTTCTTGCTCCTTTTCTTCTTCCTCTTCACAATCTATGTAGAATAATTTCTTCTCAGCACACTTATGACCTTTAGTGTATTTGCTATCACAACTGTAACAAAGCCCTTTTGCTCTTTTTTCTTCCAATTTTTGTGGTGTCAACCTTATAGGTTGTGGAAGGCTAGGGGTAACAACACTTCCATCTTTATAGTTGTGACTGGTATGCTTCCTGGTTGCCATAATTTTGCTTTCCATTTTTCTTGCTAACCTGAATGCCTTCTCTAATGAATCAGGTTCCTAAAGGCAAACATCATGTTGGATATTATCCTTTAAAGTCCCTATGAACACATCAATCCTATGCTCCTCTGGAATATTTTTTACCCTTATGTTCAATTTTTGGAACTCCTCAATGTGCTCCATTATTGAACCCTTTTGTTTAAGACTTATCAATTGGCTAAAAAAAGTGTTGCTTTTTGTATCATAATCTGTTGTCAATTCTTTCATAAAAATTGCCCAAGTGATAATTTGTTTATGAAAGCAAAGCCATTGATACCATACAAACTGATTTGGTTCCAAATATAAAGTCGCAATACGTACCTTTTGTGTGTTTTGCACATTATTGAGATCGAAAAATTGCTCCATCTGTAATATCCATGTTGCGGGATCCTTTCCATCAAACTTCCTCATATCGATTTTTGGAATATGGTGGGTCTTCGATCCAACATTAGAGTCTATGGAATCATGATTAACATTTCTTTTGTTCTCATCATGAGTTTCCTTTACTACCCTTTCACCATTAGTGACCATTCTTGTAGCAACTTATTCATATTTATCTTCAATTCTTCCATGTCTGTCTTCAAATCTATCTTCAGATCGTCCATCTTAGCTTCTACGCCTTTCTTTAAACCATCCATCTTAGCTTCTACATCTTTCTTTAAACCATCCATCTTAGATTATGTTCCTTTTTTGCAAGTAACAGTTGTTGCACTTGGTCTTGTAATTTTGATATATCATGTTGCATTTCTTCCTCTTCTTCATGAGTCATGCTAGATCTTTCAGGTTTCCTACTAGGTGTTTGCATTTTCTTTCCCCGGGGCATCAATTACTGATAATAATGCTTTCCTATGCCCTTTGAATTTCTTCAAACTAATTTTTCAAACCAAGCTTATGCAAAAATTTTAAAAAACTACACACTTTTTTTCACTTTGTAGGAGCCTGATATTGAATCTGATGTATCTCTGAAAATTCAAATCATCCAATTCTGAAATTACGACCTGCAGTAGCCCTCTGCGTTCTCTTTCCAATGCCACTAGTCTTATCCAAATTGGATTCTCCAATAAAGAGTTATGCACAATCTCCCACAATGACCTGATTATAGACTAATTCAGTAGAGCGAACTTGTACGACGTGCCACGAGTCATTGTTTTGAATTTTGGCTCTAAAAAATATATACAGGAAACTACAGTCTGTCCTCTTTCTGTACCTTCTTACGAAATTTCAATCCAATGCTCAGAAAGAAAGTTATGACGATTTTCCCCAGGTCACCCGTTTGGAATGTAATTCAGGAGTCTGCAAAAAGACCAACTTCCTCAGATCATATCTCCGCAAATATAGCACGAAAAGCTCTGAAATTTGGACCCGAGATTCAGCGCGATTTCTTCTAAAATGGGTTTTTGTTTTAGCTTCTGAAACATCGCAGAAAAAAAAGATATAGCAAAAATGCCACGATGACCTGTTTGGAGCAGCGAAACCCTGAATCCAAACCTCTGATACCAAATGTTATGAACCAACTCAAGAAAAAGATAGAAAAGATAGATCCACGCCTTAGAATTCAGCCTCTTCGAGGGGGCAACCTCCTTTACATTACATAAATGAACAATTCTTGGATGATTGAAATGACAAAACCTCCTTTCTATATATAGGAGTCTAAAGAGTCACAATATAACCCAGCCAACCTAACAATAATAATATAAAGCCACAAAAATAACAATAGAGGGATTCAATGGGGCACAGTAATATTAATAAGGGATTCAACTACAATATTAATGGGGTAATCACTAGTATTATAGGGACCTATCATATATGCAACTTTAAGTCAAGGCAAATGAGTAGAAGAATTGGATTATCACATTAAGGACCAACTCTTGTATGATTGTGGGAAGCTATGCATTCCGCAAACTGAAAGAGTAAAGATAATTCAGGAAGCACACACTTCTCTAATATCAGGTCATTTTGGGGTAAGTAAAATGGTTGCATAGCTGCAAAGTTTTGTTATTGGAAAAAAGTGAATGAGACAGTTCTAGATATGTAAGACGGTGTACCATGTGTGCTAAAAGCAAGCCCAAAAATAGAAAACTAGGCTTGTACACTCCACTACTAGTTCCTTCTCATCCTTGGGAAAGTATTTCCATAGACTTTGTTGGAGGACTGCATAAATCTAGGAAAGGTCATGACTATTTATATGTTGTTGTGGATATATTCAGCAAAATGTGTATTTTGATACCTTGTAATAAACAGATTACAGCTGAACAAACTGCAAAGTTGTTCTTTCAGCATGAATGGGTTCATTTTGGATTACCCACTTCCATTGTATCTGATCGAGACACCCAATTTGTTGAGAAGTTTTGGTCGAGTCTGTGGGAACTGATGGACACCAGACTGAAGAAAAGCACAACCTTTCATCCACAGACAGATAGCCAGACAGAAGTGGTCAATAGGACAGTGATCCAGTTGCTCAGAGGCTATTGCAAAAAGCATCCCAAACTTTGGGATGAACATTTGTGTTATGTGCAGCATGCTTACAACCGAGCAAAACATTCTTCTACACAGAGATCTCCTTTTGAGACCTGTTTTGGTTTCACACCAAGGTCTCCCTTGGATTTTGTCTTTGGTAAAGACATAGTAGTTGATGGACACAATGATGTGGACAAGGCAACCAAGTTCATTAAACAAATCTAAGAGATTCACCAGGCAATACAGGAACAGCTGGAAAAGAGCCAAGCCAAATACAAGGCAAGGCATGACAAGCATCAGATGGAGCATAGTTTCCAAGTTGGTGATCAAGTCTGGTTGTATATCAGCAAAGACAGAATGCAAGGTGAAGGTAAAAAGCTAAAGCCAATAAGGTATGGACCTTTCAAGATACTTGAGAAAATTGGTGAGAATGCTTTTCACCTTGATTTACCAGCTTACATGCACATCTACTCAGTTGTTAATGCATATAGCTTGAGACTATTCGAACCTTCATTAATTGAAGATACCAAAGAGCAAAGTCAATTGCCTTCTATTGATGATATGTTACCTAAATATCTCAATGAATTGCAGGAAGACACAGTTTTGGACAAGAAGGTGAGGACGACACATAGGGGAGATGTTGAGTACCTCAGGATTGGAATCAAGTGTTCAAAGCGAAGCAATGCAAAATGGATAGAGATTAGACAAGTGAGACAGTTATATCCTCACTTAGTCAATGCTTAAAAACCAACTTTTGGTGGTCCAAAAGCTTTTTCAGTGGGAAAGTCGTGATCTGAATTGGATCCTTAAACATTTCTCATGACTATTTCAAAATTATGTCAGATCAAATCTTATGAATAACAAGTATCAGAAATGACCTCTAGACAATGGCAATTGTGGCCTGCACAGAACAACGAGGACTCTCGGTCAAAGCGCACTAACCATTGGCCCATGGAGACCGTGCATGGACCCAAATTGGCAATTAGAAGCCCAGATCCAGAAACAAAGGCAGTTTCTGATACGCAATTAGCATCGCATGACAAAACCCTCAAAGAAGGAAAGCCCCAAGCACTCAGTCACGAGGAAAACAAGAAAACCATGTGGAAACCGTCAGAGGCGGGTCCTGCGCCCAAAACCTACAAGATATCACGTGCACTCTGAGCGGTAAGCGGGTTTGGCCGAGTTCAGCGTGATGCCATACACTGGGCGCCATGTGTCTAGTGGATGAGAGAGAAAACCACTTACATCACGTGAGTAACAGTCGAGCAACTTACCCGCATGATATAAACAGAGACCGTAGGATCTGGAGGCTCCAGATCAATGGTGGAGAATTAACCCGATGGATAATCGGATTCGACGGGAAAATAGACTGAGGAACATAAATATTTGAGTTTCGGCATGACCGATGAGCTGGTAGAAGGATCAGTTTCATGGGAAAATGTTGGAGTAACATAAATAATGACCATTCAAAATAAAACTGACACTCAGTCCGTAAGGTGACAAGTGGCCACCTCTCTGTGCAGCGTTACATAGCAATGACAATGCAGAGCAGGGGAATTCCAGTGGATAGAGGCAGGCGATCCAGAGAGCCGGGAAGAGGAAACGAATAGTCAGGGAGCAGATTGGCTTTAAGCCACGAACAGACAAAGAACAGGGGGAACAGAAGTGAAGAAAAAAGTGAATTGCAGAGAACAGAGAAGTCGAGCTAACCTGCAGAGCAAAGGCAGCATCGAGCAGACAGAACAGAGAGAGTCTGAGAGTCTGTGAACTCCAAAGAAGGCTTGAGAAGTTCAAGCAACTCCTCTGTGTATACCTGTTAGGTACTGAGTACCAAATTGGACTCATACCATTGAGACCAGTTGAGGTCAATATTTAGTAAGGGGGAGTCTGTGTACTCTAGAGGCTTGGGGGATCCAAGTACCACCCTACTGATCATCATCTATTAAGTGAGACTCAAATTGAGCTCCTTATTGTAAAATCTCTACTTAAGACACAATAGAAAATGCGACCACTGAAGCTGGACCAGGAGACATAGCCTAGGAGGATTGGGTGAACTCCTTATTGAATTTGTTGTGTTCTGTATTTGCTTGCTATGTTTCTCTTACTATTTCAAGTGTCTGTGTATTTCGCAATCTTATCGATCCATTGCCTAAAATAACACAGACACACCCCAGCACATGAGTCTGTAATACCTTCATTAATTAACTGAGATCATTTACAAGTGATTTTCAAATCGCCTGTGTATAATTAAGGCATCACGTTGACTGTACAACATAACCATGAATAGGATATAAGTATGACTCCATGAACAGCGTAACCATGAACAGCATATAAGTGTGTCTCCATGAACAGCGTAACCATGAACAACATATGAGTGTGATTCCATGAACAACGTAACCACGAACATTGTTTGCCAGCGTAATAATGTTTTCCTTACTGCAGCTAAGTGTCTTCAATACTGCGTTGGATTAGGGAATCATCTTAGGGCATCCTTCATTAGTTCCTCTCTTTCTCCAAAAACCCAAGACGTGGAGAGGAGATCACGTGAAGAATGTGTGTTCAAATGACTTCAAGTCCTTTCCAATTTATACTAAAATGTAGATGATGAATAGGCATGTCGATTGGGCTTCTGAGCCTACTCAAGTTGCTTGGTCGGCTTGATAATAATTCCATAATCAAAATAAATTCATATCTCCATAAATAATTATCGGAATCCGATGATCTTTAGATCAATCCTACACCTCTCGATGAGAGGGATCCAATAAAAATATCAACTACCATCAATAAGCTGACGCACATGGAGTTTGGCCCTAGTTGCCAATTTTAACATTGAACCTACTACCCTCACAATAGTAAAAAGGAGAATTATGAGGGATAGACTCTCCACATTATTCATTGGGATCTGTGTCCCTACCTTCTCATTATTTCTGGGGCAATATATGTAAATATAATCATCTACGTTGAGACTGCCTCAGGCCTTCCCTTGCAAGTTATCTGGATCCCCTCTTCAGGAAAGACTAGTGATGAAGTAGATATTTTCTAATTCAACTTGCAAGGGCGTTTGATCAACCATAAAAGCATCCTCTTTTGGATCCCAGTAATCCACAAGCATATCTAGCAACCTTGTATTGGTTTTCATATTAGGCATTTTGAAAAAATTTAACAATCCACACCCTCTCAATGCATCCAGTGACAGTGGGTCATTCATTAATTCATTTTCTACTACACTATGCTATCTTTCTTTCCATGTGATAGTCATTTTCCAATTCAAACATTTTCATCCATTAAAAATCATAGCTTGAATTCTTTCACTGCGCACACGAGGGTTCACTTCATACACAGTCGCATATAGGGCTTACTCATATGTAGCTTCGATATGCCCAACCCGCGTACACACAGAGAAAAAATCTAAAAACAAATTATTTACGGTAAAAATATTAAAAAATTGTTTGATGTGCACATAAATTCGTTAAAGGATCAAATTTGCGGAATACCTGGACGTTTGGTAACTGTTCAGGTAGAGAAATACGTGGATTATGGTTGCTAGTTTTTTCTCCAGAGCTCCTTCTCTTAATTGTTCAAAACACAAATGAGGTTTGTTGGGCCAAAAGGTCTATTTATAACTTGTGATTTGAAAAACTTTTAAAACCCACTTTTATAAAGTTTATGTTTTATTTTTAATAATTTTATAAACTTTGTGACCTTTTGGCCTTGAGTGCTGGGATAGGTTGTCTTTCAGGTTAAATTGAAGACTTTGAGATTTTTTCTACCACTTCGATTCCATGAACACTAACCCATCATGGCAGGTATCATTTTTCGTCAATGGCATATACGTTAGGAAAGATAAATTTTCTATTGCATTATGCATTCTAGCCACCATACTGCGATATATTTCCTTAGGGTCGACCCCATTGTGTTATGATTCTTAAAACCATTTTCACTCACCGACTTATAAAATCACGACATGATGGTAGAGCCTTCCTTCACATGGGTTTCCTAGTTAGATCCTCACTAACATATCTAGCCCATGCTGCAAATATTGAGTAGGCTCAGGAGTCCTCTATAGTCCCGCCATGACTTTTGCGATGAAGCTTAATTCTCCTTCTTCTTCGTTGTCTTTATGGATTTATACCCTAGAGGCTCCCACATGTTGAGTTTTACTATTGCAATGCATGCTCACTATTTGTACCTTTTGGCCTTAAGCAAGATTCACTTGGACTCGTGTATAAGCCACCTTTTGACCATGTCTTTTTGTAAAATCAATGTTGCAATCACTTAGCCTCTGCAGCTTAACACCTTTTTCCCATGGAAATAACATTCCTTTGAGTTTCATTGACCAGTTTCGTCACCTTGCATTGAGCATACAAATGTTCCCCTCTCCGGAACTAGCGCATATGTATTTGGACAATCGTTCTTTCCACTGTACCATAGGCATTCTTTTATTCTTTTTCAAGATTTCCAATTATTAAAATGACAAAAAAATAATATATTCCAAAAAGAGAGGGAACGAGACTTTACTTCCATCATTGTTGGAAGCAAGAGTCATTTGTGTCTCCCTTGAACAAAGCACTTAAAACGAGTCTTTCCTACATCGGGATGGGGTTTAGTATGACCTAGGAGAGCCATAACCTTGTTATTGAGTCAGTACCCCTCTAGTTGGTTATATCTTCCAATCATATAGAGAGTTTGTTTATGCCTCCTGCATGACAAACTTATACACATATTTTTCTATATAGTCACATTGAGTCATTTTTTTGTCCAATGGAAGTAAAACTAAGTCAGCCTTTTCGCAGTGTCTCTTGACTCATATTCAGTTAGCCATACCTGATCTGTCATAGTTATGTTCAGTATCACATCAACTATTTGGTCCTTTGCTTGTCATGGTTTGAGAAGGTCTCCATTGACTTCTTGCTGGTGGGTATTCTCTTATCGACTTCGACATATTGCTCTGAGAGTAGGCCTAGAGTCGCACCCTGGCCATATTTCCATCATTGATAGGTGACCCTGTGCTCAGCATCGATCAGTATTATGGGTCTTTAACTGAGTGGTTCCCCTTGTGTTTGATGTTAGCTTTCATTATCACACATTGGGATTCGTGTAGTACCTTGGTTTCCATTTGACCATATTGGTGGATTCCCTGCCTCTGTGTTAGCTTTCATTATTGGTTGGTTCAGAGGGTTTCTATCATGCACTAGCCACATCTTGTTTATGTATAAAATGTGCTTCGGTTTCATTACTTAACCTTTCTTCGTCTGATTCCTTCCACATTATTGGTCTGCGGGTTACACTCGCGCTGGATTGATGTAGGATGCTTTAATTCTTGCCTTCCAGCAGATCGTTCCCCATTGAATCTGACTCATTTCTCTAGGAATAAGATCTAGAGTCCTTTTCTTAGTACCTTAGGGTTTGCAGTCATTAGTGGCAGACTCCTTCGCTATCGATAGTGAGAATACATCTATGTATCCTCATTGATAAATTCTCTCAAGTGTTCGACTTCAACTCATTTATTTCGCACTTGTCATATTGTACCAGAGTACCTTGACTCTCATCATCATTATCGGTGAGTTGTCACGTGTTTGTTAACGGTATACATCAATGGACGGTAATCAAACGATTTCTCACATGGTTGACTTCAGCTCATTTATTCCCATAGTGTAGAAATGTACCATGGTGGTCGATGAAGACCTTAGGTTGAATCAACATTTCATGGTTCACATGTCAATCCCTCCATTTTACTGCTAGTGACACCATCCACCTTCTATGTTGCAGTTCATCATAGTAGTGTCCTATAAGTTGGCACCCGAGTTGCATGCAGTACCATTATTCCACCTTTTTAATTGGTACTTTTGAGGATCAGTTAGGTGACTTTAGTGATGAGATATCTACTTCAACATCATTGATTAGTTCCTCTATATCTAATAGTGTGACATGGCCTTGATATGTAGTTTTATGGTTGTGATCAGATGATCCACTATGTATTTCTCAATGTCCTTTGTACTTGTATACATATTGGATCCGCTCTACACTTGATATGCGGGCATGCTTTACTATCTTTGAGCATGGGTATGCCCACCTCAAACATGAGCTTTCTTTCTGATCTCTTCCACTGGTTTGGCAGGCTGGAATCTAGTGATCTCCTCCCAAGTCCTCACATGATTCTTTCTATACAAAATACATCTCGGTCATCATGTACCCCTTCTAACCTCATATATTAGGGGGCATGCGTTATAGCATCACTTACCACCTTTATATACTTGATGCTCTGAGTCATGGCCTTGGGCAGCACTTTCCTTTCAAACTTGGTCCAAATATTAAAAAATATTATTTTAAATTCCATATGTGACTCTTCCCTGTAAAAAGAACATGCACACGCGGGTTCAGCTATACCCAACCCGAGTATAAGATTTAAAATATGAAAACTATGCAAAATTCCTATTTTTTAGGTGGGGTTTATGGGTTACACCAGAAACCTACCTATAGGAGCACGTGGCCTAATTGTTTCCCAACTGAAAAAAAATGTTTTGAGGTCATATAAATACACCTCATGGGGAAGGCCTAAGGGGAGAGAGATATAGGATATTGATATAATATCCAACTTGTCCCTGATCAAGTCTGATTTTATCCCTATGCCTCCTGCACTCCTAGCTATAGGAAACCACTATTTCCTCATTGTGATGTCCATCTCCTTTATATGGCATCCATGTGTATGCTTTTGAAAGAGGATGGTTGAGGCTTGGGCTGGATGGATCTGGAGGAAGGTTTCGCTTAGAGCCGGATAAGGATCAGGTTATATTCTTCCATATTCTTTTGTTGTCGTCAATAAAGAAGTCATGTCTTGTTCCTGATGATTAGATATTAATGATTTAATTCATGTTTTAATCTAACCAATGTATGATTTCATGCTTTATACTTATATGCATATGACCTTACACTTATATCATGAACATGCTTTCAGTTACTGTTAGTGTATATGTTTTGCTTGAATTAGTTGCAGGTTTTAAGGCATTAGAGGAAGCAGCAGATTTGGACGCTACGGGAACAACCTCAAACATAGGACCTTCAGGTAATACTTCTTCCTACTTCAGTAGTTTAAGTATTAAGGTTGTTTGTTTGTCTGCTTATTGTTGGTCTATGCCCTCTTCTCTGTTAGCGTGCTCAACCCATACCCTAGTGTGTATTATTATCATAACACTTGAACGATCTCCTCCCCCCTCTCTCTCTCCATGTTTCTCTCTATATCCTTCTCTCTCTCTCTCTCACTCCCTCCTCCTCCCCCTCCCCTCTCACTCACTCTACTTCCATCACTCCCTCGCACTCTCTCCCGCTCCCTCCTCCTCCTCCTGTTTGTTGGCTCTACTCTGCTCTGCTTAGCTCTGCTCTGCTCTACTCAGCTCTGTTGGCTCTACTAGCTATACTCTACTCTGCTCAGCTATGTTGGCTCTGCTCAGCTCTGCTCTGTTGAACCATGAAGAAGAAGAATTGATCGAGAATGGGTCATATCATTCTCCATTGACCCGAAGTCAGTCTCAGAGTGCATACCACTAGTCCTAGACCAGTCTCAACTAACCCAAAGTCAGCGTCATAGAGGGTACCACTCCTACTACTGGTCCAGACCAGTATCATCAGTCTCAGAGAGTGTACCACTTGTCCCAGACCAGTCTCAACTGACCTGAAGTCAGTGTCATAGTATGTACCACTCTTGTTGGTCCCAGACCAGTCCTCCACTGACCCAAAGTCAGTCTTAGAGTATGTACCACTAGTCCTAGACTAGTCTCAACCGACCCGAAGTCAGCGTCACATTGGGTACAACTCCTAAAACTAGTCCTAGACCAGTATAATTGATCCCAGATCAATGAAGGTCATCCTAGCATAGCGAGTACGATAGATACAGTGATGCGTCCATCAGCACTACTATGATCCCTATCCTCATTTCCCTACGCATTGATCAGATGAGAGGTACTTCCCATGAGTCCCAGACTGCATGGGTAGGATGCCTTGATAGGAGAATTAATCAATCCTGTCCTCATAGGAGAAATAATCATCCTGCTACACAATCGTCATGAAGAACACATCATCCAGACCTCATAGGAGAACTAATCATCCTACTACACAGGAGAGCGAATCATCCTGTCCCACAGGAGAGCAAATCACCTTGTCCCACAAGAGAGCGAATCATCTTGTTCACAAGAGAGTGAATCATCCTATCCACAGGAGAGTGAATCATCTTGTCCCACAATAGAGTGAAACATCTTGTCCCAGTGCACACCACCAGGGGAGGGTGAGTCACCCTGTGGTCGTATGTTGCTCCAATAAGAACCGCAAGCCCCCAAAGCTCCCAGAGCTCAATGTATGCAACATGCAGGACCCTTGTACAAGGGTCTCTTGACAACTCCAAGTCGTTCGGGAAAATCAAATATTTGATCTTTCCCCCAGGGCTTAGACAAAGTGTAGCGACCTTTACATCATCTCGTAGCGATGGAGCTTCATTTCTCATAGACTTACCATATCCCAGATAAGGTAGTATCTAATGTCTATCTACTGGAGCAATCGTCGAATACGGGATTCCTCAATAATCGAATCCCACCTCTGGTTGTCACAGAGAATCACAGTGGTATTCATCATGTGTACAAATAGCTCTCTTGAAGAGCTTCCCCAATGAGGCAGCTTCATACGAGATCATACTCGTATATATGTATCTAGTCTTGGCAGTGCTTATAACAACCAACTTCTGCTTCCTACTCATCCATGATATCGAAGCAGAATCTAAAGAGAAACAGCACTAAGAAGTGCTCTAGAGATCCTCTGCACTGCCTGCCCAATCAGCATTTGAATAATCATGCAGTTTCATATTTCTGGCAATGTATCTCAATCCATGAGATATTGTGCCCTAAAGACATCTCAAAAGATTCTTGGCAACAATCCAGTGAGGCTAAACCAAATATGAGCTCCCCGTGCTAACTACAAAAACATATGTCCGAACGAAAGTTCACCAAGAACTTTCCCAAATCTGGTCTGACATCACTACCGTATAACTTCTGAAAGTTAAGATCCTCGAGGTAGTCACAGGCTTGTAGTTTATCATTTCACATTCGGAATCCAACTCCCTCTTAATTTTGCAAGTGAGAGGGTCTGCATAGATCGTCCTCATAAGGTGTTGGTATGAGAGGTCTATCATCCACAACCTTCGAATGGTTTGGATCCATTTCACTCCTAGTGAATCTCAACTTTATCAGATAGCTATTGATCCTCTCATATTATACCCGGGGTGTTTTGCTTTAAGCCATAGAGGGCTTTCTTCCACCTGCATATGTGAGATTCCTGATTATCAATCTCAAACCCCTCGGGTTGTTCCACACCTTGTGGACCTGCTACATGAGGGGAACGGTACCCTTGAAATATTTTCCTTCGGTACATCTCAGACATGTACTCTCATGCTCTTTTTGAATTCAGGCATTTCTATCACCATCTAACTTACAGACCTCCGGAACTTTCCATCGATGAGTGCCACCCTGAAACCTTTAACTTCCATTTCTAAGATGGACACCAGGTTCTTCTAGCGATCAGGTACATAAAAGAGATTCTAGGGTTCCTTGCCTTCTTTGAAGAGTCAACCATTTCCTTGAGGACTTGCATTACCAGTCATTCCTTTGTTCATTGAAGATGTCCCTAGAATGATTGTTAACTTCATCAAAAAATGTGTCCCTGCCATTCGAACACTCCTTTGTATGATGGCTGAACTTATTGCAACCAAGCCAGTTGCCTTTTCTTCCACCCTTAGATCCATACTTCCCAATGAAGTGATCTTTACGAATGCCATCAGAAACTTATGATGTGCCATTTTGATAATATTCTCTGCTTCCACTTCACCCTTGGTGAATTTGAAGAGGGATGAGGAACCCATTAATCCTATTGTCCTTGTCCCAACTGTCTTTGGTGATTGCTCTTTCACTCTTGCTTAGGCATTGTCTTCACCTCAACTCTGATACCATGTTAAATTTTAGGTATGTTCTGTGCTAGAGCAATTTATTTCAATTTTCAATAGTTAGCTCAATGTCTTTTCTAGATTAGCAATCACATCAGCATTAAAGTAAACTGCAAATAGAACATAAATATAAATCACAGAAGACAAGCCAAGACAAGAGGACACAAGATGTGGTGCCAGCCAGGGACAAACCCTACAATGTGGGGAAACCCTTGATCAATTCTTATTTTATGTTCTTCAAAGTTCAACAGAGAAAGTGAGAGAGATAGTACATTTACAACAGAAGTCAACACTTTGACTTATCTAGATCTGAGCATAGATCATCTCCTATAATGATGATACATGAAATCAGTTGAAGACATTCTGCTTCAATTGATTTTGCATTTCGTCCATTTTCTGCACCTTACCATGTAGCACCATGTTGTACCATCATAGTGTTGGACTTTAATGACTGAGTTGTTTTGCTCTCATCATCATGCTGCCCATTATTCTATTCCTTACTTAACTTGCCCATCATGCTGCATCTTTACTTCATCATTCCTTCCGCTAAGATCATCATGATGCACATTCACATTAGTGCCATCGAGATCATAAGAACATATCACGAAGATCATTCCTTATATACTTATTGATCACCAAGTATATGTCATATCCCTATAGATTTGACTAGGAGAATGTTGATATATATATAGTGATCTTATATGCTATAATAGTTATGCAGAGAATGTAGTCCTTCTGCTTCAAACCCTAACCACTGCTGGCTATTATGCTGAGACTACTTCAGGAATACCTCCTGGATCTACTTCATCAATGGTGTGCCAAGATTGTAATGTTGCTTCAGAGATCATTGAGACTGGGAGGAGGCAAGACAGTGAGAAGACCGAAACTCCATGAGCGTGTAATTGTCTTCATTAACTGTTTCTATGTCTGCGTATTTTGGAGTCTCCATTACCTGCGTATATGAGTCTTTATAACAGCGTTTAGTCATGCCTTGACCCAATACCTCTGCGGCTTCATACCTTGGCTGCGGCTAACTGCGTTTCCATATATGACTGTGTTTCCCAACTGCGGGTTCTCTTCATAGTTGCGTTGCTACGTGAGCATTGGTTTCATAACTGCAGCTAACATCTTACATACACCATGCTTCTATGCCTGCGGCTCTGCATGCTTATTATCATTGTGGCTGCATATTGACTGTGGCTTTACTTCACCTTTAATGCAAATACCCTTTGCGGCTTTATCACCATGACTGTGCATTGATTGCAGCTTCATGTATTGACACGATACATATATTACGCTCCATCCGTATGGAGTCTGAATGAGTGTAAGGATCTTTTCCCTATTGATTTGAATTGGAACCTTAAACATTTCTCATGACTATTTCAAAATTATGTCAGATCAAATCTTATGAATAACAAGTATCAGAAATGACCTCTGGACAATGGCAATTATGGCCTGCACGAAACAACGAGGACCCTCGGTTAAAGCTCGCAGACCGTTGGCCCATGGAGACTGCGCATGGACACAAATTGGCCATCAAAAGCCCAGATCCAGAAACAAAGGCAGTTTCTGATACATGATTAGCACAAATTTCTAATCGCGTATCACAAGACAAAACCCTCAGAGAAGGAAATCCCCGAGTGCTCAGTCACGAGGAAAAGAGGAAAATTGTGCAGAAACCATCAAAGGCGGGTCTCATGCCCAAAACCGATAGGATATCGCATGCTCTTCGAGCAGTAAGCGGGTTTGGCCAAGTTCGGCGCGATGTCATACCCTGGGCAACGCGTGTCCATCGGATAGAGAGAAAATCGCTTACATCACGTGAGTAATGGTGGAGCAAATTACCCGCACGATATAGACGAAGATCGTAGGATCTGGAGGCTCCGGATCAATGCCGGAGAATTAACCCAATGGATGACCAGATTCGACGAGAAAATAGACTGAGGCACATAAAGATTTGAGGTCCGGCATGACCGATGAGCTAGAAGAAGGATCAATTTTGTAGGAAAATCCTGGAATAACGGAAATAACAACCGTTCAAAAGAAAAATGACACTCAGTTCGTAAGGAAACAAGTGGCCAACTCTCTATGCAGCATTACACAGCGATGACGACGCAGAGTAGGGGAATTCCAACGGATAGAGGTAGGCGATCCAGATAGCTGGGAAGAGGAAATGAACAGTCAAGGTGCAGATTTTCTTTAAGCCACAAACAGACAAAGAATAGGGGGGAACAGAAGTGAAGAAAAAAGCGAATTGCAGAGAACAGAGAAGCTGAGCTAACCTGCAAAGCAAAGGCAACATCAAGCAGACAGAACAAAGAGAGTCCGAGAGTCTGTGAACTCCAAAGAAGGCTTGAGAAGTTCAAGCAACTCCTCTGTGTATACCTCTCAGGTACTGAGTACCAAATTGGACTCATACCATTGAGACCAATTGAGGTTGAGATTCAGTAAGGGGGAGTCTGTGTACTCTAAAGGCTTGCGGGATCCAAGTACCACCCTACTGATCATCATCTGTTAAGTGAGACTCAAATTGAGCTCCTTATTTTAAAATCTCTGCTTAAGACACAATAGAAAAGGCCACCATTGAAGCTGGACTAGGAGACGTAGCCCAAGAGGATTAGGTGAACTCTTTATTGAATTTGTTGTGTTTTGTATTTGCTTGTTGTGTTTCTCTTACTATTTCAAGTGTCTATGTATTTCACAATCTTATCGATCCGTTGCCTAAAATAACATAGACACACCCCAGCACATGAGTCTATAATACCTTCATTAATTAACTGAGATCATTCATGAGTGATTTTCAGATCAAGTGGTATCAGAGCTCCTAGGTTGTTTAAGGTTAGACAAGCTTGTGCTGGATTTTGCTGTTGAATACTAACTAGATCAAAGCTTAAATTAGGAGAAGGAGAGTTTCTCAAAACTAACCCGGAGATTGGAAGAGTCTATCCTCGGAAGAAAATGTTAGAAGAAAGTCCCTTGGGGCCGAACCCTCAATTCATAGATAGTTTCCTGGCCATGAGGTCCATGGTATAGGGAATATATAAGGACTTTAGGAAACATAAAGATGAGGATTCATCAGGCTCCAAACAAGATAAAGGAGAAGAATAATCTCTCCTCCATGACCACTCAAAAGGCAAAGGGAAAGAAGAAAGCTTTCTCACACCTCCTAATAGCCCTGAACATAAAAAGAAGGCATCTTTAATTAAATTAGATGTTAAATTTGATTTACCAATATATGATGGAGAGTTGAATGCAGAGAAGCTGGATAATTGGATCAGACAAATTGATGTGTATTGCAGAGTGCAAAGTATCGACTCAGACAAGAGTAAGATTCAGCTAGCCAGCCTATGCCTCGGAGGCACTACCTTGGTATGGTGGGAAGGCAGGACACAAGCTGACATGAAGAAACATGGTAAGATTTGTTGAGTGAAAATATTATCGTTTAATTATGTTGTAGTATTTGCCCAACTATTTAATTTGTCAACCCGAGGTTCGTAGGCTTACGAAGCACATGCACTATATATGCAGGACCGAAGTGGAACTAATCTAATCTAAATCACTGAAGTTAAATTAATCTAGAAAAGCATTGAAACACTAACTAGGAAAGCAGGAAATTAATCTAGGAAAGCAATACAACATGTGAAGAGTTGAATGACAAACAACATATGTGAGCTCACAACAATAAAGCTATCTCAATTTACATTACAAGAATGAAATGAAAAATCATGAAAGTGTAACAATAAAAGAATATGAATCAAGCTAAGAATTCCCTTCTCCAAATTACAAGACTATCTCTCAAAACTCAAAAACTACTGAAATGAAGAGAGAGCACTCTCTTATATACATGAAGAAGATAACCATCTCATAATGACAAATCCACTATTCCCTCAACCACTCTCAACTACTTTCTCATTATTACAAGATATGATCCCTTCAAATCCTCCACACATCTCTCACATATCTTGGATAAGATATGCCAACCAAATCCTCCATGAACTTCTTCTTAGGAATAGGCTTGAATAATTATCTCCTTAAAATGGTGGAGGAGATATTCGAGAAGTCTCTTTGAATTAATCATTCTCATATTCCTACATATTACAAAGCTCACCCATATTTGAGATATATATGAAAACATGTATATTTTCTAATATTAATCATAAATTCACTCTTAACACTTAAATCAATAGATTGGAAAATAATAATATGAAACCCAAATGAATTTATGAAAATTATATGATGAAGGGTTAATGGGATGATGAAATGTAAGGAATAGTGAAGGGAAAGGTGGATGAAAATACGACATTTCTGAGTCCCAACATCCCCCCCAACTGAAGTTGTTGCATGTCCTCATGCAACCATGCATGGATCGTATGAGGAATTTTTGGCATCTGAACTTTGGCTTTGATTGATGATGTCTTTTTAATAATGAATGTTTCTAGGATATGTGAAAGATGTGAGTAACAGATTGTGAGTAACAGTTGGCACTTTCCTATGGTTGGTTCTTGTGTAACAACCATGAATATAAGAATGTTGGTTCTTGTGTTAACAACATTCATTTCATTATTTTTTCTTGCTGGAATAATAATGTAACCACAAACTTCATTGGAAATCATAAGCTATCAATGTGCATGAGAAAACATCACTGAGTGTAAGAAAGTCATTTCTCTGTCTTTTATGAGTCATGCCAATATGTATATCAATGCATATGAAGCAAAGTGCAACAGGGGATCGTTGGAAAAGAAATTTTGGTGAATGGTAAATGGGATGAAAATGGAATGATGATAGTGGAAAAATGGAATGATGGTAGTAAATATGTGGTGACTATGAATATAGTTCCCCCTCCCCCCCAACTGAAGTTGTTGCATGTCCTCATGCAACATAGTGTAGGTCATGGAAGGGAAAAGGAAATGGAGTAGGCTTACGAAGCACATGCACTATATATGCAGGACTGAAGTGGAACTAATCTAATCTAAATCACTGAAGTTAAATTAATCTAGAAAAGCATTGAAACACTAACTAGGAAAGCAGGAAATTAATCCTGCCTGTCACGCGGGTGACCCGGGTTCGATCCCCAGCAACGGCGCCAAAATGTTGAGTGAAAATATTATCGTTTAATTCTGTTGTAGTATTTTCCCAACTATTTAATTTTTCAACCTGAGGTTCGTAGGCTTACGAAGCACATGCACTATTTATGCAGGACCGAAGTGGAACTAATCTAATCTAAATCACTGAAGTTAAAGTAATCTAGAAAAGCATTGAAACACTAACTAGGAAAGCAGGAAATTAATCTAGGAAAGCAATACAACATGTGAAGAGTTGAATGACAAAAAACATATGTGAGCTCACAACAATAAAGCTATCTCAATTTACATTACAAGAATCAAATGACAAATCATGAAAGTGTAACAATAAAAGAATATGAATCAAGCTAAGAATTCCCTTCTCCAAATTACAAGACTATCTCTCAAAACTCAAAAGCTACTGAAATGAAGAGAGAGCACTCTCTTATATACATGAAGAAGATAACCATCTCATAATGACAAATCCACTATTCCCTCAACCACTCTCAACTACTTTCTCATTATTACAAGATATGATCCCTTCAAATCCTCCACACATCTCTCACATATCTTGGATAAGATATGCCAACCAAATCCTCCATGAACTTCTTCTTAGGAATAGGCTTGAATAATTATCTCCTTAAAATGGTGGAGGAGATATTCGAGAAGTCTCTTTGAATTAATCATTCTCATATTCCTACATATTACAAAGCTCACCCATATTTGAGATATATATGAAAACATGTATATTTTCTAGTATTAATCATAAATTCACTCTTAACACTTAAATGAATAGATTGGAAAATAATAATATGAAACCCAAATGAATTTATGAAAATGATATGATGAAGGGTTAATGGGATGATGAAATGTAAGGAATAGTGAAGGGAAAGGTGGATGAAAATACGACATTTCTCAGTCCCAACAAGATTCTTTTTGTCTGGAGTGAATTTGTTTCTACAATCAAAAAATAGTTATATCCACTAGCTTACATGCAGCAAGCCATGATGAGCTGGCAAACTCTTCACCAATTGAAAGGGAAAAGTGTACAGGGTTACACTCAAGAATTTAGGAAGAGAGCTTTGATTCTAGGAATTTCATTAGACTCACCTAAGACTTTGCTGAAGTACATAGGGGGTCTACACAGCTACATGAGGCACACTATCCTCATGTTTAATCCCACTAGTATAGATGAGGTATCTGTTCAAGCTACACATCTAGAAGCTAGAGGAAAGAATGGGAACCCAGAAGTTGGGGGATCAGCCAAACCCATTGCAAGCAAGAATAAGGAGAAAAGAAAATAGAAATGGAAAGAAAGATGGCTCATGGAGAATGTGCATTGATTACCGAGCACCGAATAAGATAACGATCAAAAATCATTATCCCCTTCCTCGCATAGATGATCTACTAGATCAGTTAAAGGAAGTTGTTTATTTTTCCAAGTTAGACTTGAATAGTGGATATCATCAGGTCAAAGTTGCAGAACAAGATGCATGGAAGACTGTTTTCAAAACAAAGCAAGGATTGTATGAGTGGCTGGTTATGCCTTTTGGCTTAACTAATGCTCCTGCTACTTTCATGAGAATAATGAATGATGTACTCAGACCTTTTCTTGATGATTTTGTTATTGTATATCTGGATGACATTCTTATATTTAGCAAAACGTGGGAAGAACATTTAAAGCATGTTAAGCAGACACTAGATGTTTTGAAAAGAGAAAAACTTTATGTTAAACTCTCGAAATGTGAATTTGGCAAAACATCTTTGAATTATTTGGGTCATATAGTAGGGGGTGGTGAATTGAAGATAGATCCCTCTAAAGTTGCAGTCATTATAAACTGGCCTAAACCCAAATCTGCTACAGAAGTGAGAAGCTTCTTAGGAGCAGCACAATATTGGAGAAAATTCATTTCTAACTTTTCCTTAATTGGAGCTCACTTACATGCTTTGACAGGATTGAACAAGGTGTTTCAATGGGGAGGAAAACAGCAGAAAGCCTTCGACACCTTGAAAGAAAAGATTAGTATAGCACCAGTACTAGCATTGCCAGATCTTCAAAGACCATTTGAGATCCAAACAGATGCCAGTGACTATGCCATGGGAGCAGTGTTGATACAGCACGGTAAACCCATATGTTATCATTCTGAGACATTTAATTCTGCAGTAGTTAACTATCCATCATACGATAAAGAATTGTATGCATTAGTACAGAGTGTGAAAAAGTGGAAACATTACTTAATGGGAAAAGAGATAGTCATACATACTGATCATCAACCACTTCAATATCTACACTCCCAAACTAAGTTGTAGCAATCAAGACACTATAGGTGGATGGGTTTTCTACAACAATTTCATTTAGTCATCAGATATAAAAAGTGCATACACAATAAAGTTGCAGATATGTTGTCTAGACCTATTAGAAATGCATCCACTATACTTAAGCATAATTCAGTACTGCATGAGAGCTACATTGAACAATATGCTCAAGATATAGATTTCAGAGATGTATATGCAACTTTAAGTCAAGGCAAATGAGTAAAAGAATTGGATTATCACATTAAGGACCAACTATTGTATCATTGTGGGAAGCTATGCATTCTGCAAACTGAAAGAGTAAAGATAATTTGAGAGGCACACACGTCTCTAATATCGGGTCACTTTGGGGTAAGTAAAACAGTTGCACAACTGCAAAGTTTTTGTTATTGGCCAAAAGTGAATGAGACAGTTTCTAGATATGTAAGAGGGTGTACCATGTGTGCTAAAAGCAAGCATAGCAATAGAAAACTAGGCTTGTACACTCCACTACCAGTTCCTTCTCATCCTTGGGAAAGTATTTCCATGGACTTTGTTGGAGGACTGCATAAATCTAGGAAAGGGCATGACTATTTATATGTTGTTGTGGATAAGTTCAGCAAAATGTGTATTTTGATACCTTGTAATAAACAGATTACAGCTGAACAAACTGCAAAGTTGTTCTTTCAACATGTATGGGTTCATTTTGGATTACCCACTTCCATTGTATCTGATCGAGACCCGATTTGTTGGGAAGTTTTGGTCGAGTCTGTGGGAACTGATGGACACCAGACTAAAGAAAAGCACAACCTTTCATCCACAGACAAATAGCCAGACAAAAGTGGTCAATAGGATAGTGATCCAGTTGCTCAGAGGCTATTGCAGCAAGCATCCCAAACTTTGGTATGAACATTTGTGTTATGTGCAGCATGCTTACAACCGAGCAAAACATTCTTCTACACAGAGATCTCCTTTTGAGACCTGTTTTGGTTTCACACCAAGGTCTCCCTTGGATTTTGTCTTTGGTAAAGACATAGCAGTTGATGAACACAGTGATGTGGACAAGGCAACCAAGTTCATTGAACAAATCTAAGAGATTCACCAGACAATATAGGAACAACTGGAAAAGAGCCAAGCCAAATACAAGATAAGGAATGACAAGCATCGGAAGGAGCATAGTTTCCAAGTTGGTGATCAAGTCTGGCTGTATATCAGCAAAGACAAAATGCAAGGTGAAGGTAAAAAGCTAAAGCCAATAAGGTATGGACCTTTCAAGATACTTGAGAAAATTGGTGAGAATGCTTTTCGCCTTGATTTACTAGCTTACATGCACATCTACTCAGTCGTTAATGCAGATAACTTGAGACTATTTGAACCTTCATTAATTGAAGATACCGAAGAGAAAAGTCAATTGCCTTCTATTGAAGATTTGTTACCTAAATATCTTAATGAATTGCAGGAAGGCACAATTCTGGACAGGAAGGTGAGGACGATGTGTAGGGGATATGTTGAGTACCTCAGGATTGGACTCAAGGGTTCAAAGCCAAGCAGTGCAAAATGGATAGAGATTGAACAAGTGAGATAGTTATATCCTCACTTAGTCAATGCTTAAAAACCAACTTTTGGTGGTCCAAAAGATTTTTCAGTGGGAAGGCCATGATCCGAATTGGATCCTTAAACATTTCTCATGGCTATTTCAAAATTATGTCAAATCAAATATTATGAATAACAAGTATCAGAAATGACCTCTAGACAATGGAAATTATGGCCTGCATGGAACAACGAGGACCCTCAGTCAAAGTGCGCTAATTGTTGGCCCATGGAGACCGTGCATGGACCCAAATTGGCAATCGGAAGCCCAGATCCAGAAACAGAGGCAGTTTTTGATACGCGATTAGCATCACAGGACAAAACCCTCAGAGAAGGAAAGCCCGAGTGCTCGGTCACGAGGAAAATAGGAAAACCATGTGGAAACTGTCAAAGGTGGGTCCTGCACCCAAAACTAGCAGGATATCGCATGCACTTCGAGCGGTAAGCAGGTTTGGCCGAGTTCATCGCGATGCCATACACTGAGTGATGTGTGTCCAACGGATGAGAGAGAAAACTGCTTACATCGCGTGAGTAACAGTCGAGCAACTTACCCATGCGATATAGACAGAGACCGTAGGATCTGGAGGCTCCAGATCAACGGCGGAGAATTAACCCGATGGATGACTGGATTCGACGGGAAAATAGACTGAGGCACATAAAGATTTGAGGTCCGGCATGACCGATGAGCTAGTAGAAGGATCAGTTTCATGGGAAAATCCTGGAGTAACAAAAATAACAACCGTTCAAAATAAAACTGACACTCAGTCCGTAAGGCGACAAGTGGCCACCTCTCTGTGCAACGTTACACAGCGATGACAACGCAGAGCAGGGGAATTCCAGCGGACAGAGGCAGGAAATCCAGAGAGCCAGGAAGAGGAAACGAACGGTCAGGGAGTAGATTGGCTTTAATCCACGAACAGACAAAGAACAGGGGGGAACAGAAGTAAAGAAAAAAGTGAATTGCAGAGAACAGAGAAGCCGAGTTGACCTGCAGAGTAAAGGTAGCATCAAGCAGACAGAACAGAGAGAGTCCAAGAGTCTGTGAACTCCAAATAAGGCTTGAGAATTTGAAGAAACTCCTCTGTGTATACCTGTCAGGTACTGAGTACCAAATTGGACTCATACCATTGAGACTAATTGAGGTCGAGATTTCGTAAGGGGGAGTCTGTGTACTCTAGAGGCTTGGGGGATCCAAGTACCACCCTACCAATCATCATCTGTTAAGTGAGACTCAAATTGAGCTCCTTATTTTAAAATCTCTACTTAAGACACAATAGAAAACGCCACCACTGAAGCTGGACCAAGAGACGTAGCCCAGGAGGATTGGGTGAACTCCTTATTGAATTTGTTGTGTTCTGTATTTGCTTGCTATGTTTCTCTTACTATTTCAAGTGTTTGTGTATTTCGCAATCTTATTGATCTGTTGCCTAAAATAACACATACACACCCCAGCACATGAGTCTGTAATACTTTCATTAATTAACTAAGATCATTCACGAGTTATTTTCAGATCACCTGTGTATAATTAAGGCATCACGTTGACTATACAGCGTAACCATGAACAACATATAAGTATGGCTCCATGAACAGCGTAGCCATGAACAGCATATAAGTGTGTCTCCATGAACAGTGTAACCATGAACAGCATATGAGTGCGATTCCATGAACAGCATAACCATGAACATTGTTTGCCAGCATAATAATGTTTTCCTTACTGTGGCTAAGTGTCTTCAATACTGTGTTGGATTAGGGCATCATCTTAGGGCATCCTTCATTAGTTCCTCTCCTTCTCCAAAAACCCAAGACGTGGAGAGGAGATCACGTGAAGAATGTGTGTTCAAATGACTTCAAGTGCTTGCCAATTTAAACTAAAACGTAGATGATGAATAAGCATGTCTATTGGGCTTCTGAGCCTACTCAAGTTGCTTGGTCGACTTGATAATAATTCCATAATCAAAATAAATTTATATCTCCATAAATACTTATCAGAATCAGATGATCTTTAGATCAATCCTATAGCTCTCGACGAGAGGGATCCAATAAAAATATCAACTGCCATAAATAAGCTAACCCACATGGAGTTTGGACCTAGTTGCTAATTTTAACATTGAACCTGCTACCCTCACAATAGTAAAAAGGAGAATTATGAGGGGTAGACTCTCCACATTATTTATTGGTATCTTTGCCCCTACCTTCTCATTATTTATGGGGCAATATATGTAAATATAATCATCTACGTTGAGACTGCCTCAAGCCTTCCCTTGCAAGTTATATGGATCCCCTCTTCAGGAAAGACCAGTGATGAAGTAGATATCTTCTAATTCAACTCGCAATGGCATTTGATCAACCATAAAAGCATCCTCTTTTGGCTCCCAGTAATTCACAAGCATATCTAGCAACCTTGTATTGGTTTTCATATTAGGGATTTTGAAAAAATTTAACAATCCACACCCTCTCAATGCATCCAGTGACAGTGGGTCATTCATTAATTCATTTTCTACTACACTATGCTCTCTTTCTTTCCATGTGATAGTCATTTTGCAATTCAAACATTTTCATCCATTAAAAATCACAGTTTGAATTGTTTCACTGCGCACACGCGGGTTCACTTCATACACAGTCACGTATAGGGCTTACTCATACGCAGCTTCGATATGCCCAACCCGCGTACGCACAGAGAAAAAATCTAAAAACAAATTATTTACGGTAAAAATATTAAAAAATTGTTTGATGTGCACATAAATTCATTAAAGGATCAAATTTGCGGAATACCTGGACGTTTGGTAACTATTCGGGCAGAGAAATAGGGTGGATTATGGTTGCTAGTTTTTTCTCCAGAGCTCCTTCTCTCAATTGTTCAAAACACAAATGAGGTTTGTTGGGCCAAAAGGTCTATTTATAACTTGTGATTTGAAAAACTTTTAAAAACCCACTTTTACAAAGTTTATCTTTTATTTTTAATAATTTTATAAACTTTGTGACCTTTTGGCCTTGAGTGCTGGGATAGGTTGTCTTTCAGGTTAAAATGAAGACTTTGAGATTTTTTCTACCACTTTGATTCCATGACCACTGACCCATCATAGTAGGTATCGTTTTTCATCAATGGCATATAGGTTAGGAAAGATAAATTTTCTATTGCATTATGCATTCTAGCCACCATACTGCGATATATTTCCTTAGGGTCGACCCCATTGTGTTATGATTCTTAAAACCATTTTCACTCACCGACTTATAAAATCACGACATGATGGTAGAGCCTTCCTTCACATGGGTTTCCTAGTTAGATCCTCACTAACATATCTAGCCCATGCTACAAATATTGAGTAGGCTCAGGAGTCCTCTATAGTCCCGCCATGACTTTTGCGATGAAGCTTAATTCTCCTTCTTCTTTGTTGTCTTTATGGATTTATACTCTAGAGGCTCCCACATGTTGAGTTTTACTGTTGCATTGCATGCTCACTATTTGTACCTTTTGGCCTTAAGCGAGATTCACTTGGACTCGTGTATAAGCCACCTTTTGACCATGTCTTTTTGTAAAATCAATGTTGCAATCACTTAGCCTCTGCAGCTTGACACCTTTTTCCCATGGAAATAACATTCCTTTGAGTTTCATTGACCAGTTCCGTCACCTTTCATTGAGCATACAAATGTTCCTCTCTCCGGAACTAGTGCATATGTATTTGGACAATCGTTCTTTCCACTATACAGTAGGCATTCTTTTATTCTTTTTCAAGATTTCCAAATATTAAAATGACAAAAAAATAATATATTCCAAAAAGAGAGGGAACGATACTTTACTTCCACCATTGTTGGAAGCAGGAGTCATGTGTGTCTCCATTGAACAAAGAACTTAAAACGAGTCTTTCTTGCATCGGGATGGGGTTTAGTTTGACTTAGGAGAGCCATAACCTTGTTATTGAGTCAATACCCCTCTGGTTGGTTATATCTTCCAATCATATGGAGAGTTTGTTTATGCCTCCTGCATGACAAACTTATACACATATTTTTCCATATAGTCACATTGAGTCGTTGTTTTGTTCAAGGGAAGTAAAACTAAGTCAGCCTTTTCGCGGTGTCTCTTAACTCATATTCAGTTAGCCATACTTGATCTGTCATAGTTATGTTCAGTATCACATCAACTATTTGGTCCTTTGCTCGTGATGGTTTGAGAAGGTCTCCATTGACTTCTTGCTGGTGGGTATTCTCTTATCGACTTCGACATATTGCTCTGAGAGTAGGCCTAGAGCTGCACCCTGGCCATATTTCCATCATTGATAGGTGACCCTGTGCTCAACATCGATCAGTATTATGGGTCTTTAACTAAGTGGTTCCCCTTGTGTTTGATGTCAGCTTTCATTATCACACATTGGGATTCGTGTAGTACCTTGGTTTCCATTTGACCATATTGGTGGATTCCCCGCCTCTGTGTCAGCTTTCATTATTGGTTAGTTCAGAAGGTTTTTGTCATGCACTAGCCACATCTTGTTTATGTCGAAAATGTGCTTCGGTTTCATTACTTAATCTTTATTCATCTGATTCCTTCCACATTATTGGTCTGCGAGTTACACTCACGCTGTATTGATGTAGGGTGCTTTAATTCCTACCTTCCAGCAGATTGTTTCCCATTAACTCTGACTCATTGCTCTAGGAATAAGATCTAGAGTCCTTTTCTCAGTACCTTAGGGTTTGCAGTCATTAGTGGCAGACTCCTTCGCTATCAACAATGAGAATACATCAATGTATCCTCATTGATATATTCTCTCAAGTGTTCGACTTCAACTCATTTATTTCGCACTTGTTATATTGTACCAGAGTACCTTGACTCTCATCATCATTATCAGTGAGTTGTCTCGTGTTTGTTAACAGTATACATCAATGGACAGTAATCAAACGATTTCTCACATGGTTGACTTCAGCTCATTTATTCCCATAGTGTAGAAATGTACCATGGTGGTCAATGAAGACCTTGGGTTGAATCAACATTTCATGGTTCACATGTCAATCCCTCCGTTTTACTGCTAGTCACATTATCCACCTTCTATGTTGCAGTTCATCATAGTAGCATCCTATAAGTTGGCACCCGAGTTGCATGCAATACCATTATTCCACCTTTTTACTTGGTACTTTTGAGGATCAGTTAGGTGAATTTAGTGATGAGATATCTACTTCAACATCATTGATCAATTCCTCTATATCTGATAGTGTGACATGGCCTTGATATGTAGTTTTGTGGCTGTGATCAGATGATCCACTATGTATTTCTCAATGTCCTTTGTACTTGTATACATATTGGATCCGCTCTACACTTGATATGCAGACATGCTTTACTATCTTTGAGCATGGGTATGCCCACCTCAAACATGAGCTTTCTTTCTGATCTCTTCCACTGGTTTGGCAAGCTGGAATCTAGTGATCTCCTCCCAAGTCCTCACATGATTCTTTCTATACACAATACATCTTGGTCATCATGTACCCCTTCTAACCTCATATATTAGGGAGCATGCATTATAGCATCACTTACCACCTTTATATACTTGATGCTCTGAGTCATGGCCTTGGGCAGCACTTTCCCTTTAGACTTGGTCCAAATATTAAAAAATATTATTTTAAATTCCATACGCGACTCTTCCCTGTAAAAAGAACGTGCACACGCAGGTTCAGCTATACCCAACCCGCGTATATGATTTAAAATATAAAAACTATACAAAATCCCTATTTTTTTGGTGGGGTTTATGGGTTATACCAGAAGCCTACCTACAGGAGCACGTGGCCTAATTGTTTCCCAACTGAAAAAAATGTTTTGTGGTCATATAAATACACCTCATGGGGAAGGCCTAAGGGGAGAGAGATATAGGATATTGATATAATATCCAACTTGTCCCTAATCAAGTCTGATTTTATCCCCATGCCTCCTACACTCCTAGCTATAAGAAACCCCTATTTCCTCATTGTGATGTCCATCTCCTTTATATGGAATCCATGTGTATGCTTTTTAAAGAGGATGCTTGAGGCTTGGGCTGGATGGATCCAGAGGAAGGTTTCGCTTAGAGCCAGATAAGGATCAGGTTATATTCTTCTATATTCTTTTGTTGCCATCAATAAAGAAGTCATGTCTTGTTCCTGATGATTAGATATTAATGATTTAATTCATGTTTTAATCTAACCAATGTATGATTTCATGCTTTATACTTATAAGCTTATATGATCTAACACTTATATCATGAACATGCTTTCAGTTACTGTTATTGTATATGTTTTTCTTAAATGAGTTGCAAGTTTTAAGGCATTAGAGGAAGCAGCAGATTTGGACCCTACGGGAACGACCTCAAACGTAGGACCTTCAGGTAATACTTCTTCCTACTTTAGTAGTTTAAGTATTAAGGTTGTTTATTTGTCTGCTTGTTGTTGGTCTATGCCCTCTTCTCTGTTGGTGTGCTCAACCCATACCCTAGGGTGTATTATTATCATAACACTTGAACGATCTCCTCCCCCCTCTCTCTCTCTCCATGTTTCTCTCTATATCCTTCTCGCTCTCTCTCACTCCCTCCTCCTCCCCCTCCCCTCTCACTCGCTCTACTTCCATCACTCCCTCGCACTCTCTCCCGCTCCCTCCTCCTCCTCCTACTCCCCCCATCTCTCTTGCTCTCTCCCTTTGCCCCATTTTCTCTCTCTGTACACCTATATGTCTCTCTCTCCCCTCTTGTCCCTCTCTCTCCCCTTCGCTTCCTGCACCTCCCTCCCTCTCTTTCTCTCTCCCCTCTCTATCTCTCTCCTTCTCACTCCCTTGCACCCCCTCCCTCTCTTTATCTCGCTTTCCTTCCCTTCATCTCTCTCCCTCCATCCCTCCTTTGCTCCCTCTCTCTCTCTCTCTCCCTCGTTCCTCCCCCATCTCCCCTCTCACTCGCTCTATCTCCATCACTCTCTTGCACTCTCTCCCTCTCCCTCCTCCTCCCCCCATCTCTCTTGCTCTCTCCCTCCACCTCCTTCACTCTCTTTGTCCCCTTCTATGTCTCTCTCTATTCACCCCTATCCCTCTCTCATGCTTTCCCTTCCAACACCTCCCTCCCTCTCGCCCCCCCTGCCCCTCCTCCCTCTCTTCCTCCCTCTATTTATCTCACTCTCCTTCTCTCTCCCTCTCTGCCCCCCCTCTCTCTCTTTATCTCTATCTCCTTCCCTCTATCTCCCACTCCCTCCTCATCCCCCACCCCTCTCACTTGATCTATCTCCATCACTCTCTCTCTTTCTCACCCCCTCCCTCCCTTTCTCCCCCTCTCTCTCTCCCCCTCCCCCTCTCTCTGCCACTCTCTCTCCCTCTCTCTCTTTCTATCTCGATCTCCTTTCCTCCCTCTCTCTCTCCCCCGCCCTTCCTTGCTCCCTCTCTCCCCCGCCCTCCTCTCTCTCTCCCTCTTTCTCTCTATCTTCTTCCCTCTCTCCCACACGCTCCTCTTCCCCCTCCCCTCTCACTCGCTCTATCTCCATCCCTCCCTCACTTGCTCCCCCCATATCTCTCCCGCCTCCCTCACTCACCCCTCCTCTCTCTGCCCCTCCCTCCTTTGCTCTATCTCTCTCTCCATCTCCCTCTCTCTCTCTCTCTATCTCGCCCCTCTCTCCCTCCCTCTCTCTGTCTCCCCCTCTCTCCCTCCCTCTCTTTCGCTATCTCCTTCCCTCTCTCTCCCACTCCTCCCTCCTCCTCCTCCCCCCCTCTCCCTCTACCTCCCTCCTCCTCCTCCCCCCTCTCCCTCTACCTCCCTTCACCCCTCTCTCATTCCTTCCCTCTCCCTCCCTCCACCTCTCTCTCGTTCCCTCTTTCTTACTCTCCCTCCCTCCTTCCATCCATCTCCCTTCTTCCCCATTCCTCTAAAAAAAGATAATTTTCATGCTCTAATGTAAGACATACAAGAAATAATAAAAATATGTTAATTAAATCACAAGAATCAATAAATAATGACATCACAAATTTGGTGGAACTTAAATAATCATTAAATTTTGATAAC
Organism: Pinus tabuliformis; assembly: GCA_031772625.1. Taxonomy (NCBI): domain Eukaryota; kingdom Viridiplantae; phylum Streptophyta; class Pinopsida; order Pinales; family Pinaceae; genus Pinus; species Pinus tabuliformis. The sequence goes on along the minus strand of CM062812.1, from coordinate 617,261,462 downwards.
AATGATATCACTATGATGTTTACTTCATAATAAGCACCCTACACTAGAAATTATTCTTTATCATAAAATTATAGTTAAAAGTAGTATTCTTATCATAAAAATATAGTTAAAGTAATATAAGGGAAATAATTATATCAATAGATATTATATATTATAAAGATTTATTTTAAATAATAAATTAAAAAATCGTTCATTAAAATAAAAATTAATAACTAATTAAATTTGAAAAAATAATATAAAAAAATTATAATGAAAAGAATAATAATAAAGATTACAAAAATGCCAGCCAATAAAAATGTTAAAACTATTCCAGCGATATCATCTGTACAAAAGGTTACCATACACGGAAAAACTCAACCCGATGCAGCGTATCTCAATTGGCGTAAATGGGTTCACAAAGATTGTTCCTATCATTACACAATTTATTTATCTATTTATCTATGATTTTTTTATTTGTAATTGTAATTACTTTTGCAATAATGAAATCTGCATGCTTGCGTTTAATTCTGAAGACCCCGAGACCCCGAGGAAGAGGACAAAGTGGGGTTTTCTCTTAGCTAAGCGTAAATCAAAATTATTTATATTGAAACAAAATTCAAAATATCGACTCGCCAACATTCCACATCATTTTTTCATTCTGCCATCATAACCAAACCCTAAAGATAAAGGAATGTCGTGTTATGAGATTTGAACTTCATTGGAGATTCCTGAAATTAGTTTACATAAAGAAAGAGAAACGGCTAGCTCAGAAAAGGACATAATAGAACAAATACATACCATGTGACAGTGAGCACTGATCTTCATGAATGGAGAAAAAAGTCCATAAGCAGCTCGACCACTTTGTTCCACCCTATTCTTGGATTTTTTTGCAGCCACTGATGATCCAGATCCAACCTCCTCCATCACATATAGACACAAACATGCAGAAAATAGAGAAAAGACATAAAACAGACACAACGGACTCAGATGCATGTACAGGGAGAAGCGCTTAACAACCGAGAGAGGTGGAAGAGGGAAATAGAATGAAACTATGGACATGGACATAAGTTATATATAGACACGCCAGTTGTTTTTTCAACTTACACTTCAACGGCTATAAGATAGGTTGATAGGGTGGGAGGCCCCTTGCCAACCCAACTTTGAGATAAGATAAAAATAGATTACCTTTAGGCATTGGCTCTCTACGTTCAACTTTTGTCAACGGCTATAAGAGAGAGTAAGCCTGTGTTTTTTCTCAATTTGCTTTTTTGTACTTTCTTTAACCGCTATAAGATGAGGTGGGTTCTTTTTTTTAATCAATTACCTGTAGACATTGGCTAACTTTTATCGACAACTATAAGAAAGAGAGCCTGTATTTTTTTCTGAATTTACCTTTTTTGCACTTTCTTGAATGGCTATAAGATGGGGTAGGTTTTTTCTTTCTGGTCTAATTTTGATTACATAAAATATTATATATGACGTTTAATTAATATAAATAAATTAAATAAATTTTTTAAGTAATTTTTCTAATTAATTTGGTTTAAAATTAGGTAAATATTTTCAAGGATCATAAATTTAATTTATTTAATTTGCCAAGTTTTAGTTTCTTAAAAGTTTTTTAATCTAGTTTTTTAAAAGTTTTTTAAGGTGTTAATTCATTTATGCATTCAAAAATACATTTTAAATAACAAGAAATCAAAATCTTGTTAGAAATTGTGTTGTGCCAAATAAACCATTTTGTTTATAAGTTAAACTACTCCAAGATACACTACATTTGGTTGTCTCTCTTTGAAAGGAACACATAGTAAAAAGAAAATTTAATTTTATATCATATCTCTTAAGAACATTTGTAAAGATGAACTAAGATTCTTCAAAATCAGATTTCAAAGGGAATACACCATGTATTTATTTAACATGGTTTATATTGTGTTTAAAATACTTATTGAAATTGTTAAAGTTGAGATTTTTTCAATTCTAACAAGTACATGATCTATGTATAAGTAAAATACCAAAAAATGCAAAGTTGTATCTTTTTTTTTCAATTATTAGTACATATTTTTATGGAATTATTAGAGATTTAATTTTCGTCATTTTTAGGAATTTCTCCATAGTAAGTTTTAATTTCTTTGAGCAAGACTTTCTCAATATAAGGTTTTCTATTCGCCATAAATTGATGTTTTCTTAATAGTTGTAGGATGTACCAAACCTACATATAGCATTAAAGAATTGTTTCAATGGTTACAAAGTAAATTTTGAAATATAATTCTTAATGCATAATATAATATTAGTGTCCTACACCAACTCCGTTAAGCAGATAGATATGCTGCTATATATTGAGGCCATTTCTATTTAAAAGGCCTCTGTAGTATATAATGTAAGATAAATAATTGTAAGAAATATTAATAGAAGGGTTTTCTTTCATTTAACTTTATCAACTAAAACTCTTCCTTCCATTGATTCACAATAATCATTATAGATATTTTCAACCCACTCATATAGGTTTTTCAACCTTCATTGGTGATTTTTAACATTAACTTTTGATCATTGGACAATGTGTTCATTAGCAACATGGTTGATGAACCAAATGACTTATTTCAAGATGGATTCTAAGAATTTCTCATGGGTCTCGTTGAAGAAATGGTGCCCTTGCTTCTACTAGCATCAGTCAATTTATCATGGTGTAATTCTCGAGATAATTTTATATCTTTCACTTCCACTTTTGACAAATGTCTTCCAAACTCAACATTTATGTATGCACAATTTCCTTGTACTTGGGTTTAGGTACTATTAGTAATAGAACCATGTTGTAATATGAGGGTAAATGTAACTTACTAGCAGTACATAATTCTTAATGCATAATGTAATATTAGTGTCCTACACCAACTCCGTTAAGCAGATAGATATGATGCTATATATTAAGGCCATTTTTATTTAAAAGGCCTATGTAGTATATATAATGTAAGATAAATAATTGTAAGAAATATTACTAGAAGGGTTTTCTTTCATTTAACTTTATCAACTAAAACTCTTTCTTCCATTAATTCACAATAATCATTATAGATATTTTCAACTCACTCATATAGGTTTTTCAACCTTCATTGGTGATTTTTAACATTAACTTTTGATCATTGATCAATGTATTCATTAGCAACATGGTTGATGAATCAAATGACTTATTTCAAGATGGATTCTAAGAATTTCTCATGGGTCTCATTGAAGAAATGGGGCCCTTGCTTCTACTAGCATCAGTCAATTTATCATGGTGTAATTCTTGAGATAATTTTATATCTTTCACTTCCACTATTGACAAATGTCTTCCAAACTCAACATTTATGTATGCACAATTTCCTTGTACTTGTGTTTAGGTACTATTAGTAATAGAACCATGTTGTAATATGAGGATAAATGTAACTTACTAGCAGTACACCAACAAACCATCATACATTATGCATATACATTCATACACACATATATGAGAGAATGGAAGGAGAAACACAAGTAAAAAGAGACTAGTGAATGAGAAATTTATTATATCATAGCTCTTACAATAGTTTATTCAAATCTCTCCACTCTCTTTGTCACATTAATGAACTATTTATACTAGATATTTTAGTTATAGAGTAATTATAACTATCTAACTACCTTGAGTGGTTGACCCAACTTGCATGGTCAAGTGACTTACATTTTGACTTAGTCGGTCGACTTGGCTTACATGGTTGAGTAACATATACATGATTCAAAGTATCAACGTATTTATTTTCTATAATTTTCATATTTTATTTTACAATAAATTTATTTGTTGAGTTAATGTAATTTCTACGGATAAAATAGTTGTAGAAAACTTAAATATGAAGTTGGTACTTATAAATTAACATGGTATCAGAGCACTAGAAACTTTGAATAACAAAATATCAATAACACAAAGGTTATAATGGAAAATTTTATGTAATTTTTAACCTTGTACAACTAATTGTTGCAAATAGATTCCTAATAAAGACAAAAAAGATACAATAGCACACATACAAATTTACACAGATATTTTATCTTGGAAACTTAAAAGCCAAGAAAACCAACAATTTATTTTCATTATATTTATGTACAATATATTAAAATACAATATATATCTTGCAGAATATGGATCTTCAATTGAATCATAGTTCCATAACCAAAACTAAAAAATCATGGGCAAAGTGACTATGCGTCACAAAACCATTTTTAGCAAAATTGTGGGCAGAAAAAATGCCAAAAAAATGGATGCAAAAGAACAAACCAAAATTTATTTAGAGGAACTACCTTGAACCCCACATTATTTGGAAATAAGGAAATTAGGAATTATTTTAATGTGTTAATACTCTCAAGAGAAAGTTAAAGGCTAACATAACAAATTAACCCCTAATTGTTAGAAGAAAAAAAAATTTGAATGGAGTTGGTTGTGCCTAGTGAGGCAGAAATAAAACAAAGAAATCATCGTTATGTTAGTTTCTTTTGGCAAAAAAAAAACCAGATTGGCAAACCACAATATGTTTTATGGCTAGACATAAATTCCATTGTGTGGATTCTCTGAGAAAGAATTGTGGGAGATAAATACAATTCTTGAAGAAAAATATACTAGTGGGAGAGAAAGACTAGTAGAACCTAGAGAATTTAGAAAAATGGTTCTAAGGGTTCAGGAGGTGCAAAGCCAGAGAATAACTCCTACATGGTTACTATTTTTTCCTGACATTTAGAGAATAGCTCGGGGGAACTAGTGAATGCTTGGTTCAAGATAGGGTGGAACGTGAATGTCTCTAGCTTTGAAAAGTGTTGCTAAGGGTTCGGGAGGTGCAAAGCCATAGAATAACTCCTGCACAATTACTATTTTTTCTTGACATTTAGAGAATAGCTCGATGGAACTAGTGAATGCTTGGTTCAAGGTAGGGTGGAACGTGGATGTCTCTAGCTTTTTCTTGAAACCACTCAGATAAGTGTAGGTTAAATTTTTTAATGCAGAAATAGCTGAGAATATATGCATTTATATGAAAAAAAGTTATTATATGGGCTAACTATGTGTTTTGCAAAAAAAATTGTACTTAAAAAATATATACTTGCATATGGGCACAAGGTTATGTGCAAAAGAAGGGAATATTATGAAAGATTGTATGAACATGGATTGTGTGCTCCACAGGGGATGTGGGAGTTATGGAATATGCAAAGAAGATAAATAGTAACTCTAATAAATAGAAAATGGTTATATTAATTAACTGTAATTGTTACACGTGATGGAAGGACATTGAGTTAAAAGTGAATGTTTACTTGGGTTTGTTCTTATATATCTATTTATATGTAATAATTATAGTATTCATTTGTTGTTATAAATCTAGGAGAATGTAAAGTAGGTTAGAAAGTAAACTACAGGAAAACTCCTATAGTTAAACTCCTTTAGTCTTGAACAAGAAGATTAGGACTCAGAGGAATAACATGAATTCCCCATTATAGGGATTCCTTGAATTTCTGGTCTAGTATATGACTTTCTTTATATATATATATGGCCTAATCCCAAATGTGGAAAATTAAGCATAAACATAACAGACATGAGAAGGGTTTATATACGACCAGAAGTAATTCTAACTATAAGATAAAAATTATGCGAAAAATGTCTTAGGATAAAGAAATTGTTGAACAACAATAAATATAAAAAAGTAAGGAAAATAATTACAAGGTATGTAGTTTTAGAAGAAAAAAATTATATGCATGATCTAAACGAGGAACCTTATAAGGAATTATTTGTGTGCACCTATACATATACATATTTACTTAAAGAACTAACAAGAGATTGAACCCACTATTTTATAGAATCTTGTAATAATTGAATTTACTTTATATTATCGTTTGGAATAAATATTCTTCTTCAACCCCAACAAAAATACTTTCATACATCAAAACCCTAGTTCCTCACACCTTATAAATCAAATTTACAATATGAAATTGTGGTCTTTTGTTCATAGATTAAAGAAAAAAATAAAACAAAGGCATGTGGCATAGTTCTCTTGAAAAATAGTTCAATAATACCCTAGCTTAGCAAGGTAAACAAGGTGCAGCTAGGACAAGGACCAACCCTAAAGAAGCCAGGGTTTAATAAATAATGGATCATTCAACATGATTTCACATGGTCATAAGCATCGACTTGGAATCGAAGGAAAGACATTTGTATAAGAACTTGTAGCCAGAGTTTCACTTGTTTGTAAAGAAAATAAATGGGTCGAGCCTCCTTTCTCTACAAATTGACTAGATAATAGCCATCATACCTACACAAGATAGGAAATTAAGATTACTAGAGAGTTTGTAGCATAAGGTCTCTCTCTCTCTCCCTTCCCCACTCGCTCTCTCTAGCTCTATCCCTCTCTCGCCCCCTTTCTCTCTCTCTCTCCCTATCTCTCACACACTCTCCCTCCCCTTCCCTCACTCCCTCCCTCTCTCTTTCCCCCCTCCCTCCATCTCTCTCTCTCTTCCCCTATCTCCCACCTTTTCTCTCTCCATCTCCCTCTCCATCTCCATCTACCTACCTCTTCCCTCTCTCTCTCTCTCTCTCCCCCTCTCCCTCTCTTTCTCTCTCTCCCCCTCTCTATCATTCTCTCCCTACACCTCTCTCTAACTCTCTCTCTCTCCCCCTCTATCTCTCTCTTTCTCTCTCTTCCTCCCTCTACCCTGCTCCTGTCTCTCTACCTTAGTCCCTCCCTCCTTCCCTAACCCTCTTTCTCTCTCTCCCCCTCACTCACAGTCTCACACTCTCTATCTTTCTCTCTCCCTCTTCCTCCACATATATATCTCTCTCCACCCCCCCCCCCTCTCTCTCTCCCTTCCCCACTCCCTCTCTCTATATCTCTCCCTTGTTGAGAAATCTAAGGGGAAACAAGTGTAAGTGATTTCTCTTAATTTGATAAATGCTTGTGATGTATTTTTACTTTACTTGATTACATTATTCTTTCCTTTATTATTATTAGTGCTTTTTATCATCAAACAACTATTGAATCATAAATAACAATGAGACAATAGGACACAAGATATAGGCAATCAGTCATGGCCAAAACCTCTTCAACTGAGAGGAAAACCCACCACAAGTCTTCTCTTCTTATAGAAATTCAATTGATGGATTACAAGACTCATGACTCTTGTCCAAGACCCTCCAAGGCCAAGGCATCCTTCCTTCTTGATGATATTTCCTTAGACATCTTCTAGCAACAAACTTTGACCTTCCAACAACTTCTCCAACAACTTTGACCCTAGCAATAATTTATACAACTTCGACCTAGCAACTTCAGCAATTTCAACCTAGCATCTTCACACCTTCGACCTTGATGCAGCATCAGCAACTTCGACCTAGTGGCTTCACACCCTTGATTTAGAGGCAGCTTCACAGCTTCAACATTGCAGCTTCAGAGTTTCGACCTTGCAGCTTCACAATTACAATCTTGCAGCTTCACACCTTCAACCTTGTAGCTTCACAACTTCAATTTTGCAGCTTCATAGCTTCTATGTAGAGGTAGCTTCAGAATTTTGTCTAGCCTATAAAATGTAGAAACCCTAATGAAAGAGAGAGAGAGAGAGAGGCCCAAAAGCTTCGACCTTGATCTTCTTCTTCTTCATCATCCTTTTCCAGCTTCTATCTTGAGGAGATCAAATTTGCTTGAGTCAATGTTCAAGTGAGGTCAAATTCCTTTTTATTTATAGGCTTGTGAGGGGTACAAATTGTTATCTTGAGGCTGACTTGTCCTTTCATGTAGGTTGACTTGATATTTGTTCCGTGATGAGATCTTGGAGGGTCTTTTGACTCTATTTTGACTCAAAAAAAGAACTCTTTACTATATGTAACATGCCCAAATGGGTCTTCAATACATGACAATGACTCAATTGAGTTTATGACAACACTATAAGCACTGAATGGGTGCTTCACCTAAAATTAAATTTCCCTTGAGCATGAAACCCATGGCTCAAGAACAAAAATAATAAATTTATTTTTCTCTTTTCATTAAATACATAAAATCACAATTACATATGACATTATGAAGACCGAACCTAGTTACATATTTCAACACTCCTTCCTAACTAGGGAGGTATTCATAATCCATACAAGGTACTTGAACATTCTTAATATGAATAATTCTTATAAGAAGATTCATATTGGTAACCCATCTGTATAGCATGATACCATCCAACATTGTCACATAGCAAGGCCTTGACTAACATCTTTATCTCTCCACGAGATCATAGAACAATATTGATGAGACTGATGATTTATAGATGCCCTCATCTTTGTCTCTCTCAGAACATACCCCGCCCAGGTTCTCTCAAATTCTGTTCCACCAGCGATATTCTTATCTTGGATTCCCAGTCCTCAAATAATATTGGTCCTCTATGATTACTCTTATCTTGGATGCCCCACCATATCCTCAAAGAGTATCAGATTCCAGATGCTTACCCAATCCTCCATTCTTTCTTCCCAAGTGAAGACAAGAATGATGTGTCTACCTCTCCCTCTCAACTAGGGAGGATATACCCATAACAATGAAGGAATGCACCCATTCCTATAAAAGGAATGTACCCAAGCTCCCTCTTAACTAGGGACTTGACCAAGTCTCCCCTTAATAGGGATTTTCTTCCAATAGTTTTGTAGGTGGAGATCGTGGGACAACTAGTTGCTTGTAGGACTCCCTCTTTTGATGTCATGAATTTATTCTTTTTTATAGAGCCTACATATTTTGGAACTTCTACGTATGGAATCAGCCATTCATCACTTTAATTCATGAATCATGTTAGTCATGTCATCCTTTCTTTCATAAAAAAGTGATTTGCTAATACATATATGGATTTCCTTCATATAGCTACCTTCTCCACATCAAGTTTTCTTTAGGATCTCATCATCCCACCACATGAGTATCAGTTGTAGATGACATCCACAACCATTTCTTTGGTAGCCCTACATTACCCCATCGAGATATTGTTCAAAAAAAATGAACATCAAATTACCTTTGCGATGGTCTTACATCATGACATTTTTTGTTATATCAACATCTTTCATTCATTTTGACACATCTCCAAAAATATATTAAATGTAAAGGGGCATCTTCCTTTCCATACTTCTTCAGAGTCTTCATACCTTTTCCATGGAGATGTCATGATCAATTCTTCTAGATATCAGATGTTGATTTCCTTTTCTATGTGACAGTAGTTGCATATTTCATGATATCTCCTTACTTTCTTCACATATTTCTTCTTAGGAACTTTCATTTTTAGTTCCTTCATTTTTATGAACCACCCCATATTCCATGTGAGGACTTATTAATTTGATAACATCTAGTCAATATGTGAACCATTGCTTTATGCATCCTTCCAAAGGAGGAGATCCCTTTATCCTGATCGTGCTCATGAGGTGGAGCATGTATTCATGATATCTGCAACTATATGACATGACTCAATTTTATTAAATACAAGCATACATACCTCATATCTTCCTTTTGGTCATCTAGACTTCCTTCAGCAGCTTACTTGATTGAAATAATTTTAACCACCTTGACCTTCTTCACTTCTTTTGACATCATACCATCATTCCATGAATCCCATACAAGGTGGAATTCTCAGCGAGACACTTGCTTCCTTCAATAGGTGAACTTTCCAATGAAAATTCCAACAGAGGATCTTGATCATCCTCATCTTGCAAATGCTCCTTTTTTAATGATGTATGATGAGCTCTATAATATATGACTTTCTTTTTCCCATAAGTACTATTTATTTGTTTAATGAGGTTACCAAGAGCTACATCCTTCTATGGGTGACAACCATAGACTTCTATTTCAGCTATCTTTTGTTCTTATTTATGATGATGTCACGATATCTTGCTTTTAGTCATATGTTTCTATGATGCCATCTCCTAACATGATGCATCATGTCATGCTTCTAATGATTCCTACCATGATAGTTATACTTAATAACAAAGAACTTGAAAAAAACTATATGAGGAAGACTACCTCAATCATAGTAGAGATATTTTACTTCCTCATTGGATTTCTTCTTTTCAACTTCTTCCACTTCTTTGGTAACATAGTCTTCTTCCCTTCCTCTTTTGTTGTTGTCCTTCTTCATATCTGGACAATCTCTCTTGTAGTGCCCATATTCATGACAGCCATGGAAGAAAATTCTTGAGCTTGCTCACTTAATCGTATATCGATTTTTTCCTTCAACCTAGTTTCTTCTATTTTGCACAATGATTATAGTTTATTGAATGGAGTAGCTTCCTTCTTCCCATTGAGAACTATGTTAGTCATTTCCTTATCAGAAATTATATCTCCCAACTCTTGGAGTTGGTATCTTATTTCTAATACCCTCATAAATTATTAGGTTATTCCTTCTTATGTTGATATCTTCATCTCGTAGAGCTTGAGCTTCTTCTTTTGGCAATTTGACAATTAAAACCTTAACATGACAAACGACTTCACTTTCTATGAGGATCAAATCTATCCTCTTCTTCCATGCAAGAAAGTTTGATGACCACCAATTTGTTTCTCTCCTTGAAATATGAAGTCATTTTTACATATTCAAATATAGATATATAAAAATACTTACTTTTCAAGTGAAGATACTCCTAGATGATGAAATATTCAACTTGATGCCTTATTGATTTTGATGAGGATGTAGATAGTAGAAGATGTCTTCTTGGTTAAGATTTCTTTCTTCAAAAGTGATCCTTGGCTCAAAGGGAGATCACAATGATTCCTTGATGATGATAACAATGTCTTTTCCTACTTTTCTTCTTGCTAGTTAAACTTATTTCACAACCTGAAATTTCGGCCCTTCCTCAGAATTTCGGCTTAATGTAGTAGTTTTACAATTTCATGTTTTTTTGAAATAACCCTAGTTCACACGTGTGGCTAGAAAATGGACAAATTTGCATCTTTTCTACTTCGATTGACTTGAATCTTTTTTCTTGTTATTTCGACTTGTAAAGGAGACCTTTCTTGGCACAAAACTTGATCCTTAATGGTGGTTGAAATTCAATACTTGTTGTTGCAAAATGATGTCTTAATACTTCACACGTATGGAGAATATAGCCCAGAAAAACAGACCGAAAAGTGATTCATTCTTCTTTCCTTGAGATAATAATTATAGAATGTGGGAATTTCCCAAGAATTCTTCAAGTGTGGAACCCTTCTTTAGATGAGTTAGGTTTTTGAGGTGTTCTTTAATGCCCTTAATTATTCACTTTCAATATGATGAGAGGGTTACTCCTTCTTGATGATTGATGCTCTTGATGTTTCCAATATTATCTCTTTATACTTCAACCCTAGAGTATCCTTCTTCATGTTTCCCTTCCTTAATGTAGTCACCTTAGCTCTGATACCATGTTGAGAAATCTAGGGGGAAACAAGCGTAGGTGATTTCTCTTACTTTGATAATTTCTTGTGATGTATTTTTACTTTACTTGATTAACTTCTTCTTTCCTTTATTATTATTAATGTTCTCTATCATCAAACAACTAAAAAATCATAAAAAACAATGAGACAATAGGACACAAGATATAGGCGATGAGCTAGGGCAAAAACCTCTCCAACTAAGAGGAGAACCCACCAGACTTCTTCTCTTCTTATATAACCTCAATCGAAGAATTCCAAGGCCTATTACCCTTGACCAAGACCCTCCAAGACAATTCATCCTTCCTTATTGATGAGCCTTCCTTAGACAACTTCCAACAACAAACTTTGACCTTCCAACAACCTCTCCAGCAACTTTGACCTAACAGCTTCAGCAACTTCGACCCAGCAGCTTCACAGCTTCAACCTTGATGTAACTTCAACAACTTCAACCTAGTAGCTTCATAGCTTCGATCTAGAGACAACTTCACATCTTCCACCTTGCAACTTCACAACTTCAATCTTGCAACTTCATAGATTTGACCTTGCAGCTTCACAACTTCAATCTTGCAACTTCACAAATTTGACCTTACAGCTTCACAACTTTGATCTTGTAGATTCAAAACTTTGATGTAGAGGTAGCTTCAGAATTTTGTCTAGACTAGAAACTATACAAACCCTAATGAAAGAGAGAGAGAGCGAGGGGCCCAAAAACTTCGATCTTGATCTTCTTTTTCTTCTTCATCACTTTATAGCTTTTATCTTGAGGAGATCGAACTTGATTTAGTGAGTGTTAAAATGAGGTCGTATTCCTTTTTATTTATAGGCTTGTGAGGGGTATGAATTGCTATCTTGAGGTCGACATGTCCCTTCATGTAGGCCAACCTGATCTTTGTGTCATGACAAGGTCTTGGAGGGTCTTTTGACTCAATAAATTTGTCTTTACAATATGTAGCATGTCCAAATGGGTCTTCAATACATGACAATGACTCAATTGAATTTATGACAAACCTATAAGCACTCAATGGGTGCTTGACCTAAAAATAAATTTCCCTTAAGCATGAAACCCATGCTTCAAGAACACAAATAATAAATTTATTTTTCTCTTTTCATTAAATAAATAAAATCATGATTACACATGCCATTATGAAGATCAAACCTAGTTACATATTTCAACAGCCCTCTCCCTCCCTCCCTCCTTTCTCTCTCACTCTCTCCCTTCATCTGTCCCTCCCTCCCTCCTTCTCCCCCTTCCTCCCCTCTTTCTTCCTCTTCCCTAATTTCTCTCTCCCTCTCCCTCTCCTTATCCATCTACCTACCTCGCTCTCTCTCTCACCCTATCTCTTACTTTTTGCCTCCCCCTCCACCTCTCTCTCTCTCTCTATCTCTCTCTCTCTCTCACACACACACCCTCTCACTCTCTCTCTTACTCTCTCCCTCCATATCTCTCTCTCTCGATACCTCTCCCTCCCTCCCTCTCTTTCTCTCTCTCTCCATTCCCCTCCCTCCCTCTCTCTCTCTCTCCCCCTTAATACTTCTCCCACTCTCTCCCTCTACCTCCCCCTCCACTTCCTCTCTCACCCTCCCTCCCTCTCTCTCCCACTCTATCCCTGTTCCTCCCCCTCCCCCCTTCTCTCTCTTACTCACTCTGTTACTCTACCTCTCTCTTCCTCCCTCCCTCTCTCTCACACTCTCCCTTCCTCTTCCTTGATCCCTATCTCTCTTTCTTTGTCTCACTTATTCCCTCCCTATACCTCCCTCCCTTTCCCTTTCTACCTGTCTCTCTCACTCTGTCTCACTTATTCCCTCCCTCTCCCTTTCTCACTCTCTCTCACTCTCCCTTCGTCCCTCCCTGCCTCCATCTCCCTTTCTACCTCTCCCTCACGCTCTCTCTCTCTCAACCTTGCTCCCACACTCTCTACCTCAATCCTTCCCTCTCTCTCTCTCTCTCTCTCCCTCCTCGTTTGCCCTCCTCTCTTCCTCCCCCCCTCTATGTCTCACTCTTTGTCCCTCCCTTCCTATCCCTTGCCCCATCTCTCTCTTTGCCTCCTTTCCCTTCCCATCCCTCATGCTCCCTCTATCTCTCTCTCTCTCACTTCTTCCCTCCCTCAATCTTCCTCCCTCTCTCCTCCTCCCTCCTTCCATCCCTCTCCATTTTTACCTCTCTCTCTCTCTCTTGCTTTGCCTCTCTCTCTCTCCATGCCTCCCTATCTCTCCCACTCTCTCGCTCTCCCTCAGTGTCTCTTCCCTCCCCCCTCTCTCTCCCTTGTTCCCTCTCTCTTTCTCTCCATTCCCTGTCCCCCTCTCTCCCCCCTCACTCTCTCTCTCTCCCCCTCTCTCGCCCCATCTCTCCCCCCTCTACCCTCTCTCTCTCCCTCGCCCTCCACCCCTCTCTCTCTCTCTTTGTCTCTCTCTCCCTCTGCCTCCCTCCACCTCTATCCCCCTTTCTCTCCCTCCCTCCTCCCCTCTCCCTCTCCCTCTCCCCCATCCACCCCTCTCTCTCTTCATCTTTCTCTCCCTCCACCTCTCTCTATATCTCTCTCCATCTTTCTTACTCTCCCTTCCTCTTTCCTTCCCTCTCCCTTCTTCTCCATCCCTCTTAAGGAAAAGGATAACTTTTGTACTCTAATATAAAACACAAACTAAAAAATAAATAGAATATGCTAATTAAATCATAGTAATCAATAAACAATAACATCACACTTGTAACAAAAATCTTCTATATAATAATATTTCGTGGAACCTAAATAATTATTTAATTTTGATAATAATGATATATCACTGTGATGTTTACTTCATAATAAGAAATCTACACTAGAAATTTATATTTTGATAGAAGTATGATTAAAAGTAATATAACTTTAAAAAATAAATTTTTTATATCAATAAATATTATATATTATAAAAATTTATTTTAAATAATAAATTAAAAAATTATTCATTAAAATAAAAATTAATAACAAATTAAATTTAATATATATATATATATATATATATATATATATATATATATAATAATTACACAAATCTAAGCCAATAAAAATTAAAAAATGTAAAACTAATAAAAAAAATATAAAATGTAAAACTAATTTTAAAACTTTTCAAGCTGTACCGTCTGATGCAAATTGTTACCATACACGGTAAGACTCAACACGATGCAAAGTAGCTGAATGGACAGTAAATGGGGTCACAAAGATGGTTCAAAATCATTAAAAAAAAAAAAACAAAAAAACAAAAAAAATTATCTATTTATCTATACTTTTATTTATTTGTAATTATTTTTTGTAATTTATACTTTTATTTATTTGTAATTATTTTTTGTAATTTATAATTTTATTCATTTGTAACTATTTTTTGCAATTTAATGAAATATGTATGATTGTATTTTAACAGAATTATGGACTCCTTGATAAATCTAAATTCTTGTAACTGCTTTGTGGCTATTCGGAAGTGCCATGAGCAGCTTAACTCTTAAACAAGAGAACTAAACTTGGTCTCCTTGATATATTTATATTTATGTTTAAACTTATAATAATTGATTTGAATAAAATATTAAAAAAAATAATAATAAATAAATTCTTGAGGGATATTCCAACCACCATCATGAAAAAATCCCAAAAACTCCTTTTTCACGGCATCTTCTTTCAAATATGTGTTCATATCGTTATTATTGAACACGTGACGAGAGTGGCGACGGTATTTAGTTCGTTTTCCCCGAATTCATAAACTCTTTTGCTCACAACTCACAGTCCATATAATCAATAATAAACCGGTAACAAACAAGTCAAAATATGTGGTAAGGTTTGTTTTCCCTTAAATTTAGAATCTGTCTATCAAAATTATTTTAGGAAAAGATAATAATACCATGTAGTTTAAAATACACATTAACATTAAATCCAATTTAAAATAGATAACAAGAATTTTCAAAAAGAAAAGTTAAGTTAGTGTAAAACAAAATGAGGACGCAAAGGAAGAGGAGGCTTGCTCTTAGAATATCAGGATTGTTAAGCATAAATCAAAATTATTTCTATTGAAACAAAGTTAAAAATATCAACTAGCTAAGGCAAAGCAAGGTACTTCATTGGAGATTTAGGAAATTAGTTTACATAAAGAAAGAGAAACGGCTAGCTCAAGATTTGAAAAATAGAATAGACACAAAACGCACAAAGTAGAGTTAAAGAAAGAAATGGCCGAATACAAGTGATATATAAAATACACCCCTAGCAGAGTTATAAAGAAACCCCACAATACATACCATGTGATAGTGAACATTGATCTTCATGAACGGAAAAATGATCTTGAGCAGCTCGACCACTTTGTTCCACCTTATCCAACATCCTCTGTCGCGCCCCCAACCTAGCGGTAGTCTTTCAACCACGCTTGGCGAGGTGCGGCACCACCGAACACTTTCTTTTCACCAATACTTATGTTCGTGGACTACGCCTAATTCACTTTTCCTACGTAGTGTGTGTATCGCAACCAAGTATTATTAATGTTACCCTTTATACCAATGAACCCCCATACACATTCATTAACATCAGCAATTATAAACGAGAACACAATTGCAAAGTATAAAGGGAGGGGCAACTCCCTGAACAGTGAGTCTGCCCGAATAATATATTATACAATCTTCAATGTTACAAGCTTTACAAGTATACTTGGGAAACACCAAGTTTCATATTTAGCCAAATTTACAACCTTCGGCAAACTTGGTTGCCTAGCTCGTCGGCGCCTCTGCACGGTCGCCACACGACTCACCAACCCTTCGTTCACCTTGTCACACGATCGTGTTGTTTGCCCAACTTGGGCATGCCTCCAAGTTGCCACACGGGCGCCTCCACCCGAGACACACATTTGTCCACAATATCAACACTTCACCAAGTCACCGTGCACACTTGCACGACGAGCGGGCGCTCACCCGAGCCACCCAAGAACCCGTGCCAAGGCGTCGCACAAACCAGGCGCCACACACCCGTGCATGCCTTCTCCAACCGACGGGCGACCTTGCCCGCGCCCTTCACCCAAAACCAAGATGTGCGTTTCACCTTCCTGCGGCCTTGCCCAAGAACAGGGGCATCACCAAGCTATGCGCCTTCCTTGCTACGTCCACCTCTAATCTGCACACTTCTCACATGCTTGAGCAATGGTTGAATGTCCAAATGACTCCAACGCAATGTTAATATATACAAGTGGTAGGGCGAAGTCTTGGCTGCCCAGCCGACTTGCCCAATGCCCTCACTTCATCGCAAAAGCCATCAACTACATGTCGGCCTTTGTTTCCAAGTGTGGTCAGCCCCATAAGGTTTAAGTCATGCTCCCACGCATATAAACTCCAGCTCGCCCTTCTCTTATGCGCATAATACTCCATCGCATATCCAAGTTGAGCTCGCACATAACCGGAACATTGTTCGTTTGACCTCCCAACCGCGCACCCTCTCCATCCGATCGCGGTCGTACATCGGCGGAACTGCAAGACCTTACATCCTCCTCCACCTGAAATCATTGTCTTCCTCGACAACATACCATCCTGGTAGCCATCCACCAAGATCATCATCAATATTTGTCTCATTCTCGGTCCATATGTCAACTCCTCCACATACTGCAAACATCCCTGCAACATATGTAGAACTCCATCTCCACCATGTATCATCCTCATCCTGTGAACTTTCATCCTTCCTGCCTGATGCCAACATCTCTCCGTGCACTTCAAGACCCCATGTCTGAACTAGTTGGGTAGCTAATCCAACCGTCACGCTCAAGCCATGAGAGTGAACATCCTTATGCCTTCACCAGTCTATCTCGGAATCTGCCACATCTCGGACTCACCAAGAATCTCTCCCATGCTCAGGTCCATGGAAATTCCATCCCTTCTGCAACATGTCATGATGCTTGATGCCAAGCCATCCCTGCACCATCTGTCATACTTGCTCAACCTGTTTTAAGGACACGCTGCCATGAGCAGCTAATAATGAGCCCCATCTTCTATGTCATCTAAGAAGATGTGGAGGGGGTAGAGCCTGAAGGCTCACCCTCACTAATCAACTCAATCCATCTGTCAGGATTCTCTATCTCCATCCTCTATAGATAAGTGACCCGATCCTCCTCCCGGACATTCGGCCTCACATATGTCTCCTCATCATCATCATCATCCTCAACCACTTCTAGCCTTCTTGACAAATCCAAGATACTATCTAAAAGTTTCCTTATGACCAATGACTGCTCAGTAAGCTTTGCCTCAACTGTAGACAACCGCTTACTCATGTCTTCCATGCACTTCTCATCCTCCATTTGCATCACTGCCAGTTTATAAACAGGCTTTGTCACTCGAATGGTTGGAACACCAATGGGTACATCTTCCCTTCCATCGTAAATGTACAGCTTCTTCAAATGTGGAACAATCATAGCATCAAATTGTTTCATGAATTCCATTCCTAGCACAGCTTCATAGTCATCAATCTGCACTATAGTGAAGTCGACCTTCCCTGTCCACTCACCTAGTGTTGTGTCCACTTTTTCAGCTATACCAAGAACATTATCAAGAGGAGAATTCACTGTCTTCATCTGTGCCTTCACTGGTACAAATTTCAGCCCAATTCTTCTCGCAGTATCTTCTCCCATGAAGTTGTGAGAGGCCCCACTATCCACCATAGTGAGTACATCAGCACCTCCAACCTTCATCCGAACATACTCCAAACTGTTCCTCTCAAGATCCCTCCGAGAGACCACCTCTGTAGCAACAGCAGCTCCAAGTATCAACATCATCCCCATAGAAGCTTCTTCATTCTTCACATTAGATTGTGCAATCGCAGCCACTTTCGGTCTAGAAGGACAATTCTTCACCGCATGTGGTCCAGCACATATCCAACACTTCAATGCTTTCTTCATCTTCGAACTGTCATTCGATTTTGAAGCATCATCCTTCTTCTTCTCTTTCGACCTATCGGACTTCTTCTTCCTATCATCAGAAGTCTCATCATAATGCTCCACCAACCTATCCACAGCAGCAAAAGCTTCCTCAAGTGTTCTAATCCTCTGCCTCTTCACTTCATTGCCTGCCCAAGGCTTCAACCCAATAATGAAGTTGAACACCTTGTCCCTCTCCACCATGTCGGGAAGTTCCAGAACCGCACTTGAAAACTCTCGCTGATATGTCTGTAGGTTCCCTGTCTGCTTTATGAACTTAATTTTCATCCTTGCTTCCCACGTTTCATCTTGAGGACTGAAATGACCCTGCAAAGCTTTCTTCATGTCATCCCACGAAGTAATGTCACCATCACTACCATTGGCAATCTGATCCATCCTCCTTCGCCACCACATCTTAGCATCCTTCGTTAAGAACTGAGCAGCTACCTTCACCTTCGTCTCATCATCAAATAGACCCAAGCGTTCCAAGTATTGCTCCATGTCCCATAGAAAGTTGCCAAGAGTCTTTGCACTCCTTGTACCATCGTAAGATTTCGGTTCCTTGACTTTCACATGAGGCACTCCTCCAACTGAGTTATGCCTCACGGCCTTCTTCAACACCACGATATCCTACAAGACCCTGGTCTCTTTCCTCTTCAACCTCCTTGACCCTTATTTCAAGTTGTGTACACATAAGATCAGTGTACTCGTGTTGAGTCCGGAGTTCATCGAGCTCTTCCCTCATCTTCGAATTGGCCTCTTGCTCCTTATCGAACAAGTCCATCTTCTTAGTCCAGTAAGTCTCTAAGTCCTCCATCTTCTCCAACACTTTTTCAATGAATGCCATAGTAGCATCCTTCGCACTGTGACTAGACCCAGCCTGAGATTCAGCTGTCATTGCTAACAGTTATCTTCTCTTTTGCAATCTAGTTTCGACCATCTAACAGCTTCACCAAGATGCTTGCAACCCAAGTCCTTGATGCAACACTTATCAGGAAGTGTTCACCAACTTCTTTCACCTGCAAGTACCTGCTTCACTGTCACCAATTCCAAGTGTCTACACACCTGCTTCACCCAGCTTCATGCAAGACTCCTCCAAGTCTTCAGACTAGCTTTGATACCACCTGTCACGCCCCCAACCTGGCGGTAGTCTTTCAACCACGCTTGGCGAGGTGCGGCACCACCGAACACTTTCTTTTCACCAATACTTATGTTCGTGGACTACACCTAATTCACTTTTCCTACTTAGTTTGTGTTTCGCAACCAAGTATTATTAATATTATCCTTTATACCAATGAACCCCCATACACATTCATTAACATCAGCAATTATAAACGAGAACACAATTGCACAGTATAAAGGGAGGGGCAACTCCCTGAACAATGAGTCTGCCCGAATAATATATTATACAATCTTCAATGTTACAAGCTTTACAAGTATACTTGGGAAACACCAAGTTTCATACTTAGCCAAATTTACAACCTTTGGAAAACTCGGTTGCCTAGCTCGTTGGCGCCTCTGCACAGTCACCGCACGACTCACCAACCCTTCGTTCACCTTGTTGCACGATCATGTTGTTTGCCCAACTTGGGCACGCCTCCAAGTCGCCACACGGGCGTCTCCACCCGAGACACACCTTTGTCCACAATCTCAACACTTCACCAAGTCACCGTGCACACTTGCACGACGAGAGGGCGCTCACCCGAGCCACCCAAGAACCCGTGCCAAGTCGTCACACAAACCGGGCGCTACACACCCGTGCATGCCTTTCTCCAACCGACGGGCGACCCTACCCGCGCCCTTCACCCAAAACCAAGATGTGGGTTTCACCTTCCTGCAACCTTGCCCAAGAACAAGCGCATCACCAAGCTATGCGCCTTCCTTGTTGTGTCCACCTCTAATTTGCGCACTTCTCACATGCTTGAGCGATGGTTGAATGTCCAAATGACTCTAACGCAATGTTAATATATACAAGTGGTAGGGCGAAGTCTTGGCTGCTCGGCCGACTTTCCCAACGCCCTCACTTCATCGCAAAAGCCATCAACTACATGTCGGCCTTTGTTTCCAAGTGTGGTCGGCCCCATAAGGTTTAAGTCATGCTTCCACACATATAAACTCCAGCTCGCCCTTCTCTTATGCACATAATACTCCATCGCATATCCAAGTTGAGCTCGCACATAACCAGAACATTGTTCGTTTGACCTCCCAACCGTGCGCCCTCTCCATCCGGTCGCAGTCGCACATCGGCGGAACTGCAGGACCTTACATCCTCCATCACATATAAACACGCACACACACATATAGAGAAGCGCACTGGCCTGAAACTGTGGAGGACATGAGTTATATATAGACACACCTGTTTCTGTTTCAACTTACACTTCAACGGCTATAAGATAGGGTAGATGCGGCCCTATCTTGCCAACTCGATTTTAGATAAGATAAAAATAGATTAGGTTTAGGAATCGGTTTCTTACGTTTTGAATTTTATCAGTGGCTATAAGAGAGGCGGCCTGCATTTTTACTCAATTTGTTATTTTGCACTTTTTTCAATAGCTATAAGATGGGTTGGGTTCTATCTTTCTAATTGATTTCTTTTAGGCTATCTTCACGCAACTTTTATCAACTGCTATAAGAGATAGTCTGCATTCTTTTTTCAATTTGCTTTTTTGCACATTCTTGAATGGCTAGAAGATGTGGTGGGTTCTCTCTTTTTAAACTAGATAAACTATAAAAGGTTTAAATTATTTTTCTTTATGCTTTTTTTCAGGTCAATTTTGTTTTAAATTAAATAAAGATTTTTAAGAATTATAATTTTAATTTATTAAGTTTTAGTTTTTTAAAAGTATGTTTAATTAATAAATGAAATTATTTTTTTATGGTTTTTTTTTATAGTTAATTTTGTTCAAAATTTGGTAAATATTTTTAAGAATCATAAGTTTAATTTATTTAATGCGTTAAGTTCGAGTTTCTTAAAAAAAAATAAGGTGATGAATTTATTTATGCATTTAGAAATACATTTTAAATAATCAAAAATTACAATCTTGCTCAAAATTATATTGTGTGAAATAAACCGTTTTGTAAATTAATTATACTACTCCAAAAAAATATTACCTTCAATTATTTCTATACAAAAACAGCACATAATGAAGAAAAAACAATTATTTTTATATCTTGTTTCTTTAAAAAAGTTTCACACACTAAAGCAAATTAAGAACATTTCATTTCGTAAGTGTGTAAAGTTGAAGTAGCATTCTTCAAAACCCAATTTCAAAGTGAATAGCATACCAATATAATCAATTGTATAAGAATTTATTTCAATGCATAAATCTCCATATTTAATGTATGTTTAATGATTTGAAAATTTGTAGTTTATTAGGTGATTTTAAAATTTATTTCATTTTTAGTTTATTGAGTGAGATTTACCATCTCATGTTTATTCATTCGAAGATATAGTGTAACATGGTTTAAAACCTTAGGTATATTGTGTTTAAAATACCTATACAAATTGTTAAAATTTAGTTTTTTTTAATTCTAAAGTATATGATCTTATGTATATTGTGTTTAAAATATCTATACAAATTGTTAAAGTTTAGATTTTTCTAATTCTAAATTATATGATCTTATGTATATTGTGTTTAAAATATCTATACAAATTTTAAAGTTTAGATTTTTTTAATTCTAAAGTATATGATCTATATACAACTAAAAAAAATGCAATGTTGTATTTTTTATTTTTTAATTATTGTACATATTTTTTTGGAATTATTAGAGATTTATTTTTTTCATTTGTAGAAATTTTTGTGTTCCAATTCATTATAAAATGTTTTAGAGAAAGACTTTCTCTATAGTAGGTCTTAATTTTTTGGAGCAAGACTTTCTCAATAGAAATTTTTATACTCACCATAAATTGTTTTTTCCTTAATAAAGAGGTAAGAGCAAATATTTTTGAAGCATTCATAGGGAGCTCATAAGGGACCTTGTGATGGGAAGAGACACATTGTGATTGATACTAGTTTCTCTTGTTTACATGAATACAAGAGCTACCAAACCTACATATAACACTAGAGAATTGTTTCAATAGATTACAAAATAAATTGTAAAATATAATTTGTAATACATAATGTGATTAAAATTGATCTTTTGTCTTAACCTAAAACTGACCTATACATTTTTTTTTAGATTTGTCTCCCTTTAAAATAATTAAAAAATTATTATACAAATTTAAAACGTCTTAAAAACCCCTGTGTAGTAATGTAAACCCATTATATTTAAGGTTTTAAACCATTTTAATACTTATTTGGTACACAAAATTTTTGAATGCATAAAATACTTAATATTTTAAACCATGTTAATAGTTGTCTGGTGCGTGAGATTGCAAATATCTCACTCTATGAACTAAAAACGAAATAGATTTTAATAATACTCCATAAACCACACACTTTTTCAAATTATATATAGTGTGTGAAAACTGAAAATTTAATTATTAAAATAAATTAATTTACATATACATGGCATGCACATTTTAAAATATTGTCTTGAATAATGATTTTAGAACTTTTACATTTATTACTTACCCATTGAAATTTGTTTCATGTGCGAAACTTTTAAATCAAAAAGCATAATGGATAAAAGTAATTTGTTTTCTTTGCCGTGTACTTTCAAATAGCGAAATAGCTAAAGGTGATATTTATCTTATCAAAGTTTGAGTTGAAAAGAGATGGCCTATTCCATTTCATAGCCGTTATCAAAGTTTGACTTGAAAAGAGATGGCCTATTCCATCTCATAGCCGTTGAAGGAAGTGCAACAAAACAAATTAGCCGTTGAAAAAGGTGCCAAAAAGCAAATTGAATAAAAACACAGGATTTACACTATCTTATAGCCGTTGAAGGAATTCGAAGGCCAAAACCTATAGGTAATCCATCTCGTTGAAGGGCTATTTTATAGCCGTTGAAGGAAAAGTGTCAATTGGAAAAGCAACAGGCCTCTCTATATATAATTTTTACATTTCTCTCCAACCTCTCTCCGTTGTTTACAGTGTTGGAAGCGCTTCTTCCTCTTACATCACATGTGATGGAAGACGCTGGTTCTGGACCATCACCAGCTGTAAACAACTCCAAATATAGGGTGGAAGAAAGCGGTTTTCATGAAAGATCAGCGCTCACTGTCACATGGTATGTATTGTGGGGCTTAGTCACTCTCCTATGGGTGTTTTGTGTATATTATGTTCTTCCCTCGCCCTAGGCTTTTTTATGTATGTTTTGTTCTTCCCCGTGTTTCTTTTTCTTTTTGTAAACTAATTTCATGAATTTCCAATGAAATTTAAAACTCATTCACGAAATTCCTTTTCTTAATTTCTTTAAGGTTTTGGTTATGACAGAATGAATATATGATTTGGAGCGCTGAGATGAGAAAAATGGACGAATGCAGAGTTGATAAGCATCATCACTAAAATCTGGAACTGCTCAAACCCTAAGCCATGTTCTCAGCCATATTTGATCAAATCTGCAATCCGAGGTGAGTATCTTTATCTCAAATCCCGCCCCGCATCCACATTATTTGATGAACCTCCTCGTCCCGTCTTTGCTTTAAGATTTGAATTCTGTTTGACCAAATGTAAAATATTTGGTAACTTTGTTAGTCAGTTGAATTTTTTAACTTTCTTTTAATAGATATAATTTCAGTTTAGTATTAGTAATCCCCATATTCTAAGAACAAACCCCACTCACCTCGGCGTCCTCTGCTTTTCCCTTTTATTTAGCACGAATTTATTTTTTCCTTTTAAATTTCTCTGTTATTTATCTTTTTTAAGGGAAACCAACTAACAACCTTACTATATATTTTCACTTATTTGTTTTCTCACTAGTTATTATTAATAATATGGATTCTAAGTTGTGAGCAAAGATCCTTTGAATTTAGAAAAAACAAACTAAATACCGTGGCTCTTCATTCGTTCAATAACAATGATATGAACATTCTTTTCAACCAGTTTGAGAGTCCATACATCTGAAGTACGCGTCCATTTTACTTCTATTAAAGATGGCTTTTAGGCAGGTTGAGTGTGTTTTACTATAAATATTCAGATAAATAATATTAAAAATAAAACAATTATATTGTTAACTATTAACACCAATGTTTATTTAAAAGATTCAATAATATCGGCCTGGAGTATGCCGTAAAACTGCTTCTGCTTGGCTAAGAGCTCGTCTTCCTCGGACGTAAGGAAACAGGTTAACGGCCCAAGACCCAGAGGCATCTGGCAGGAGTGATGAGCCTGCTCCCTTACGGACCACCAGCGGGTTATTTCAGGTGGCGTGGTTTCCTATCTAACTATGAT
Organism: Pinus tabuliformis; assembly: GCA_031772625.1. NCBI lineage: Eukaryota > Viridiplantae > Streptophyta > Pinopsida > Pinales > Pinaceae > Pinus > Pinus tabuliformis. The sequence continues at coordinate 617,236,864 of CM062812.1, read as the reverse complement.
GAGTCAAACCGACATTCGCGGATAGCAGCCAGAGATGGCTGTCCTCATTGTTGGTTTTGACACCTGAGTTGATAGGTTTTTCCACCTAGGTGAAAAAAAAAAGAAGAAGATTCAATAATAATTTTTCTTTAAATATTTTGATCAGTCAATTATTATAAATTTAAATGAATATATTGAGACCATGTCTGATTAGCTCGTTTAACAGTTTAGCTGCCCATGCAAATTCCAAAATGCCAGACAGCCATTACAAAAATTTAGATTCATCTTTTGAAAATTCAATATCTCTGTTTAAAAAAAATTACACATATTTCATTATTTTAAACAAAATTACAATTACAATTACAAATAAATAATTATATATAATAGATAATTAAAAAATTTAATGATTTCTCTCTCATCAAAGGTACCCATCATTGTGACCCCATTTACGCCAATTAAACTACTTTACATCTGGTTGAGTCTTTCCGTGTATGGTAATCAGTTGTATCAGATAGTATAGTTTGAATAGTTTCAAAATTAGTTTGATTTTTTTTCTTGGCTTACATTTTTGTACTCGTAGTTTTCTTGGTTCTGTTTCCATATTTAGTTAATCATAATTTTAAAAAAAAAAAATTATAGATATATATATATATGAAATTTAATTCGTTATTAATTTTAAATTTTAATGGGTTATTAACTTTAAATTCTAATTTTTATTTCAAGAAGCTATTTTTTTATTTGTTATCTAAAATAATTCTTTATAATATATAATATATGTTATTAGTAATGGGAAATTATTTTTCCTTTTAAGTTATATCTTTAACTAAATCTTCTTACAATAAAAATTTCTATCGTATACTATATATTATGAAGTAATCATAGTGATAAATTTTTATCAAAATTTAATGATTATTTAGGTTGCCCTAAATATTATTATTTATGTGAATCTTTTTTTAAGGTGTGATGTCGTGTTTATTGATTGCTATCATTTAATTAGTAGGTTCCCATTATTATTTCTTCTACAACTTACTTTAGAGCAAGGAAACTATTATTTTCCTTTAGAGGGATGGAAAAGAAGGGAGAGGAAGGATGGGAGGGAGATAGAGAGAGGAAGAGAGCGAGAGGGATTGAGGTGGAAGAAGGGAGGGAAAGGGATAGTGAGAGAAGGACAAAGGGAGAGGGAGGGAGATAAAGAGAGAGAAAGCAAGGGATAAGGAAAGAGGGAGAGTGAGATAAAGGGAGGGAGGAAGAGAAAGAGAGAGGGGGAGGGGGCTAGAGAGAGAGAGGGAGGGAGGAGGGTGCAAGACAAAGAGTGAGTGTGGTGCAGGACAAAGAGTGAGTGGGGTGCAGGGAGGGAGGGAGGGAGGGAGGGACAGGGATGGATAGAGGGAGAGGCGGGGAGGGGGCGAGCAAGAAAGAGAGAGAGGGAGTGGGATGGAGGGAGCGACAAGGAGTGGGATGGAGAGAGGGAGAGAGGAGGAGTAGGGTGGAGGGAGTGAGGGGGTTGGGGGATAGATAGAGAGAGACAGAGGGAATTAGGGGAGAGGGAAGGAAGGGGATGGAGGGGGTAAGGTGAGAGAGAAAGAGAGGAGGAAGGGGAGCAGCAAGAGGGAAAGGGAGAGAGATAGACAGAGAGGAAGGAAGGGCAATGGAGAGAGTGACGAGGGATGGAGAGAGAGGGGGGATCAAAAGAGAGAGAGAAAGGGTGGAGGGCGTGGAGAGGGATAGATAGAGAGAGAGAAAAGGGGATGGGGAGAAAGAGAGAAGAAGGGGCGTGTTGTGGGGAAAAGTATCCGATGTGGATGACACTAACCCTTTCTAAAGGTGACAGTCTTTAGCAACAACTGAATGATAAAGTTTTCATGTTCCACTTTATGAAAGCACAGAGAGAATGGAAAGAGGGTCAACCAACCTGGTGTCTTGCGCTTAGTCGATCCTTGTCCTTCTCGCTTTGTATCCTGTTCCCAGCTCTTTGCTCTCCAAGCCGATCCAGCTACACACAGAATCTGCACAACAAAAGGGAGCAAACTACGAGATACAAGCAATCATAATTGAAGCATGGATTAGGTTGCATCAAATATACATGTAAACACAAAAGCATCTATGTAAAGCAAGTATATAGAAGAACATGCAAACTTTATTGATAGAAAGTAACAGGGTTCCAGAGGAAGTTACAACCAATGATGTTGGCTCCAATCCAGCAGCACCTCCTCGGCAGCAAGAACTCTCTTCTTCACCTCTAGTAAAACAACCACCCAATAATCCTGGCAGTATACCAACAGCACCTCCTTGCTTAAACAAAATTCCAGCCTCCCTAGACCTCATAGAAGAGCTCTATATATAGGAGGGAAGAGGAAAGGATGAGTCAGCTGGAGGCTGGCATATAGCTGACTAGTGTCCTCTCCATCTTCAGTTAATCTTCAGTTCCTGTGTCCACTTGGAGATCCTTGCTTACACATGGTGATCAAGTACCTCTTACTCATCACAGGGCGAATCTCATGACCCAAGTGTCAGTTTGGAAGCTTCCTGGGCAAATGACACCTTGCAGGATGACTGTGCCACTTGGCCAATCTCGCCCAGCGCAGGTAGCCTTCATTGCTTTTGACTTCCAGCGCAGGTACAGAGTGGGACAGTTGCAATACAGCGCAGAAGCTCAGTTAAGCAGCTGACATGATCCAAAATAAGCCTGTTCTGAAGTGTTTTCAGGTGGAGAACTGATTGGAAGTGTTGTTGATTGATGACCTTGTTCTTTTAGGGGTAAGAACAACATGTTTAGGGACTGAGGATCCCTGTAATTATCGACATTCCCTGCTCCTTGACGTGAGGCACAAAAATGTCTATAACAGTTGCCCCCTAAAGTATGAGGCCGTTAATCGGGTGAAATGCTTTAGCTAGAGGGTCCGAAGTTCATTCCAGTGCTGAGGAGAGTGCCCTGTAATACAATACAATACAATACATTATCTTTCATTCATCATTATTCTCATGATCTAGCTGAGGCGGGCATTCCCATGCTCAGCTTTCTATAAATACATTTTGGTACATATGACAGACGATCGTCTGAAGACAGACTGATAATCTTCCGCTAAAATTATCATCCTTTGAGGAGGATGATCATCTGCTGCAATGATGTACATGGCAAATGCTTTTATATTTCCTGAATATATATCGCAGCCCGGATGGATGAAACTAGATCCGGGGTCTTCAAACTCGTTCGATCTTCACTCTAAGTACAAGTCGATCCATGTGAGAATTGCGTTGAAGTCGAACATGAAAAGACATCGCTTGATTACCGGTCAATAATGAAAACCGTTAACAAGCGCGAGAGGAATCACCAATAATGACGATGACCCTCAAGGTACGGCAGTACAATTCACGTGGCGTGAATAAAGGACTTGGCGTCGAACGCCACGCAAAATCTTCTGGTCGAAGGTCATTGATGTATACCTGTCGCCGGAAGTGAGAAACTTGCCATTGAGGCATGCAAGCTTCAAAGTACTGATGGGGGTGTTCCTAGATCAACTTCTTGGATAATGAGCTGATGTCGACAAGAAGCGATCCGTCAAAGGAGGGCCTTAATGAATCCCACATCAATGACACGAAACGGAGCTAATGATTTAGTGGAGGTGGAAACAAACTGTGACATATGATTCAGGGTGGCGATCATGAAATGGATGAAGAATAATGTATGGTAGTGGATGGGACATGGTTGACACTTTCTGAATGACCCCTCTTGAACATATAACGACACTGATGTGATGGATTGGTAGCATTACCCCGAATGGATGGTGTGGCGAGGACCATGGTGATGAAACCGGTGAATGAGACAACCCAACCCGATGTGATACGGAGGAAAAGTGTCATGTTCAAGAGTGACTTGCTACCTTTAAACTTTGATGTTCTCCCAATTTTTCCCCAGTCATTTCTGACCAGTACCTCTTTATTTTTGTCAAGCTTGAGGAGGATAACATATGCTTGTTCTATAACCTGCCCTTCGGGCAAGCCCATCGCTAAGATTTAACGAGCCTAGCGATAGGGAAACTCGTTCTCGTCTAAAGACAAGTTTGTCGCTATTTAATCATTTTAACGAGTCTAACGATAAGGAAAACTCGGTCCTTTTTCATTTTTAGAGAGTCTAAAAAGGTACAGAAAGTCAACTCCATAATTCCTTTTTCGTCAGCTAATCCCTTAAGTCCGAAAAAGTATAAAACAATACAGAAGGGATGGCTGTTCGGTACTTTTAACGAGCTGAAACAGGCAAGCGCTCGATCCTTTTGTGCAATAATCCCTCAAGTCCAAAAAGATTAAAATTTAGAGGAGGGATAGCGTTCCGATCATTTAACGAGCTGGAAGGCCAAAACTCGGCAAACTTTTCATATTTTACGAGTCAGTGAAAAGAGCTGAAAGAAGACTCGTCTTTTGAGGAACGAGTGATAAACAGGGATGGCTACAGATTCCAGGAACAGGTTGGAATTTCCAATCACGGCAGTGTCGCAAGGATGGCTAGGTGAAATCACTCTTCGCAGCTGTTTCTCAAAAGAGGTAAACACACAAATGGAAGTGAATGATTGGCCAAATGAACGGTGGAGGTGGTGGATGAAAACACGATCAAGGTTCTTATGGCTAATGAATTTACGATCTCAAAAGGTTATTTACCGGTTCATTTTTTCCATGAGCTTGAACTCTGGGTGAAACTTTTGCTCACACTTTTCTATTTTTTAACGAGCATAAATTCAGTCATAAAACTGCTCGAATTTCGCGTTTATTTTTTAACGAGCATGAACTATATGCTAAAACTGCTCGATATACCAGTCATAAAAAGAACGCCTCCTCTAAGGATCCATTTTTTATAGAGCTTGGGCCTTACCACAGCTATGCTCCAAATTTTTTGGCAAATTTTACTTCTGCCCCACAGGCTTTCTTTCATGCAAGTTCGGAAACGGCTAATCTTAAAACCAGATAAATAACCGCCCCTAGCTTACACTCCAGAAAGTTTGCATGCCCCCAGGTATAGGATAGAATTTCGAGGCTGCCCCTCCTCTCCCCTACTTCTGTTTTTCTTTGGGTGTTCTTACTTATTTGTCATCTTGCTAATCTAATGTTAACGATACTTGTCTTCTCGTTATTTTAAGGGGTCTTACGCAGTACTCAGACTTCCTGTCGGCCCACTTTTAACAAACAACTATGTGACAATAGAAGAACACTACTCAAAGATAAAACATTGGTATTATTGAGGGAGGCTTGCCTCTTTCTTATTATCCGAAGAGTGGTTCTATTTGCTGCCGCAAATCAATCTCTTTCTTCGGTGGTGTCTATCATTGGGTTGTCCAAAGATGGTTACCCTCTGTTACAACAATACGGTCTCCTTCTTAGTTTACTGCCCCTGCTTATCCTTCAAAACATATGTTTCGATGGGCGAGGCTTGAATTTAAAGATGGTGACTACTTGTTACAATAAGGGAATTCCTACTTGGGCATTGCCCACTTTTTTAGACAAAGGTGAAAGATTCCCAAACACATAACTTTAACAAAAGATCATTATTCCAGAACAACCCCACTTCCTTCGGACGGGGTACGGACTAGTCATGTTCTTCTGCGGAAATTCTTCCTTATACCCGGAGTTTCTTCTGCCCGAAGCAGACCAGGGTGCATGCCCCCTGGGTCCTAGTCTTTCTTTCCGAATTACTCGTGCTCATCGGGAAGGAGGACTGGGGGCGGAGGCGAATCTTGAGTGAACAGACCATTTAGGATTGGTATTTGACTATTTGCGATGCGAGATCCCGGAAATGAAAGTTGGTCTACGAGCTTGACCATCCTTCCTTCGTGTGGAAAACACATTACTCTAAAGAGTGAGGAGACTATCGCTCCCATGCAATAAATATAGTCGCGTCCAAGGAGTAGGTTATAATCCAAGGGTCCTTGAACTACCAACACGTTCATCCTGACAGTCTTCCCCTTCAATGTAACAGGTACATCGGGGAGGATTCCTAATGGTCGACTGGTTCCTTTATCAAAACCTGAGAGATTTCTCAACTCAGGTAAAAGCGCTGGGGAACCCAGTGCTTTCCAAGCAATAGAGGAAAGGATACTCACAGACGCCCCTTCGTCAATGATAGTACCAGCCATAACCATTCTATAGATCTGGACAATGATTCTAAATGGTGTACTGGCTGGTAACCGGGGTCTGCCTAGTTGATTCCAATCAAAGGATACAACCAGGTTGCTTGGTGGTGGGACCGAATATACGGCCGGATACGACTCTGATGATGTTCCTTCTTGCGATAAAGGAATGGGCGCATTGCCCGGATGCTCGTCGGAGTCGGTGCTGATAAAGAGAACCTGGATGGTGTCATCCTTGTTCTCATCAGTGAGGGAGTCACATGAAGATGACACTTCGGTGACGGTGTCATTTGAAGACGGGTCTTTAATGACGGAGTCATTGGGCGATAGAACCTTTGAAGGAAGAACCGGGTCAACTGCCGTTTCGACCTTTAGACTTTCGTCTGGTCTAGATTCGGTAGGTTCGTTCTCAATGACTGACACATCAGCTGACCACTTGAGTGGTTCAACTGGATTTTCAACTATCAAGGGATTAGGCGCGAGTTTTCGGTATCCAGGCGGAAGTTGCACCGGTGACACCAGGCGATCTTCCAAAACTCTCTTTGCCTCATCTAAGAATGGACATTTGTGGATGGCATGGTGACCTTCACACAATAGACAGGGTGATCTTGGTCCCCTTCTTCGTCCTTCACTCTCGCTAGTTGAGGAAATGCAATCAACTTGACAACCAGAGGTTGATGCTACCGGATTGTGCAACCTCGGGGACCAGTCCCTTAGTATCCAGGGAATACAAGGACAATCACGATGGAAATGGATCCCTTTGCAAATGACACATGGCGATTTAGGCCCGGTCGGTGCAGTGTGTGGGTTTTTGTCAGTTTTCTTCTGCTTGCCCCCAGTCGCCTTCGCCAGAGGCTCCTTCTGCTTCTTCCCTTTCTTCTTCTTTTCCTTCTTCTCCTTGGGAGGCTGACTTTTGCCGGCTCTACCCTGCGAAGATGAAGGATCAGAGGAAGTATCACAAGAAGTAAAAGGCTGGTGGGTAGTTCTAGATTGTTCTGACAGTTGATTCGACTGCTCAAGATTAGTGGCGATTTGGACAACATTAGTTGAAAAGAGCCAAACAGGAAGGCCGATTGTCAATCCTGGAAGTGACAATGTAGCCATATGAGGCGCACCAATATCTCCCCAAGAGGAGAAGGGATTTGGACTTCCGCCAAGGTTACTTCCTTGGTTGGTGGGCTCCATACTTTTCAACTGAAAGATCAACGTGGGAATAACAGGTGATTATGTTCCGCTTTAAAATAAGTTTATTTACGACGCTTTTAGACACAAACTTGCTTTTTCATGTTTTAAGAGTCGAGAAAAAGCTAAAGATGACTCTAGTCGCCTTCGATGTATTAACGAGCCCGAAGTGACAAATGCTCGGTTGGACCTTTTCAGTTATAGAGTTTGAAAAGGGCCAAAAGAAACTGCTCTGGAGATCTAGGCAGAGGGTGTGCCAAACCTTTTGTGAAACCACAGAATACGTTTTACGGTACGGGTGGTCGATCTTCGTGAATGCTGTGTTCACTGCATCGCGATTAGTAGGGCGGCCGACACGGTTTCCTAAGGATAAAGGATAAAAGCCTATAGGGGTCTCCCAATATACGCGACGGTACGCGGGAGCTCAAATCCGTGTTAGTGCCACCGACTCTCAGGAGGAATCACCCACCTTCGTAGAGATCGACAGTCACTATGTTTAACGACGCCGGAACACGTCTCTACCTAGACCTCTAGATGTTTGCGTTAAATTCCAAAGCGTTGTTATGTAAATTAAGTTTATTTTAATGTTGATCTTTCTTAACAGTTTGCCTTTCAGGTTCGCCACGAGATGTATATATACAACTTCCTATATGCAATCTAAGAATGAGAAGCAAAATCTTTTCAATCTTTCAACTTTGAAAACCTTAATCTACTTGAGGAAAGAGCAAGACACAACTTTTTCCACAGATCAAAGAACACACACTAAAATGCACATTTTCCTAAATTGTCAAGCATACAGTCAAATGCAAAATGCACAATGCATGTATTTCTTTTCGTTATCCTTAATGTTGATGCTTAACAAAAGGAAACTGTTGTATGATTTTTGAATCAACTTTCAAGTAGAAATAAACAAGCTTGTCCACAATCAAAATAACACCTTATGAAAGACTTGTTTTAAATACAGGAAAAGTATATATTCAAACCATAAAGTGAGAAGCAAACCAATCCAAAACAGCTATGAACAGCAATAACACTAACTCAGAAGACCACAAAAATGCTTTTACAATTCAGGATCTAAGAGGCCATAGCTACTAGGTTTGCCTTTCACAATGGGAAATTGTAACTGAAACAAGAAATACTGAAAGAACGTTTACAATTTCATCACACAACTGAGGCGGAATAATGTCAAGGAGAAGTGGTCTACAGAAAATACAATAACCAGCAAGCAATCAGCCAAAAACAAGTGCAAATAGGGCCAAGACACAAAGGAAGAGCTGAGCTAGACTAAGGCTAACTGGACCAGCGCAGGCACTAGTTCACCAGTTTGACTCTCAGCGCAGTTCCCGAAGGGAGCACCTGCGCTGTAATGCAGACTGCCTGTGGACAGCCTGCACTGACTTACGAGAGTTACGTCTGCTAAGAATTCCGGGTCATAAAAAGCTCAAAAATGTACTGTTTTGACTGAAATAAAATGCTATGGGTTAAGTACAGGTTAAGGGATGATCAAGAGGATAAAGATCTATCACTAAGAGTAAGGATTCATCTGTAGATTAGCTCTTTAAATCTTGAATTTGCTCAGCAAAGGAGCAAGAGTAACAAAACCCTCTACTTCGCTTTTGATAGAGTCAAAAGCTTTTCGATTCGGTACTCCTTTCTTCAAGAAATGAATAGAAAAATTCTACAACAACAAGATACTAGGATCTCCCCAGCGGAGTCGCCAGTTTGTTGTGGGGAAAAGTATCCGATGCGGATGACACTAACCCTTTCTAAAGGTGACAGTCTTTAGCAACAACTGAATGATAAAGTTTTCATGTTCCACTTTATGAAAGCACAAAGAGAATGGAAAGAGGGTCAACCAACCTGGTGTCTTGCGCTTAGTCGATCCTTGTCCTTCTCGCTTTGTATCCTGTTCCCAGCTCTTTGCTCTCCAAGCCGATCCAGCTACACACAGAATCTGCACAACAAAAGGGAGCAAACTACGAGATACAAGCAATCATAATTGAAGCATGGATTAGGTTGCATCAAATATACATGTAAACACAAAAGCATCTATGTAAAGCAAGTATATAGAAGAACATGCAAACTTTATTGATAGAAAGTAACAGGGTTCCAGAGGAAGTTACAACCAATGATGTTGGCTCCAATCCAGCAGCACCTCCTCGGCAGCAAGAACTCTCTTCTTCACCTCTAGTAAAACAACCACCCAATAATCCTGGCAGTATACCAACAGCACCTCCTTGCTTAAACAAAATTCCAGCCTCCCTAGACCTCATAGAAGAGCTCTATATATAGGAGGGAAGAGGAAAGGATGAGTCAGCTGGAGGCTGGCATATAGCTGACTAGTGTCCTCTCCATCTTCAGTTAATCTTCAGTTCCTGTGTCCACTTGGAGATCCTTGCTTACACATGGTGATCAAGTACCTCTTACTCATCACAGGGCGAATCTCATGACCCAAGTGTCAGTTTGGAAGCTTCCTGGGAAAATGACACCTTGCAGGATGACTGTGCCACTTGGCCAATCTCGCCCAGCGCAGGTAGCCTTCATTGTTTTTGACTTCCAGCGCAGGTACAGAGTGGGACAGTTGCAATACAGCGCAGAAGCTCAGTTAAGCAACTGACATGATCCAAAATAAGCCTGTTCTGAAGTGTTTTCAGGTGGAGAACTAATTGGAAGTGTTGTTGATTGATGACCTTGTTCTTTTAGGGGTAAGAACAACATGTTTAGGGACTGAGGATCCCTGTAATTATCGACATTCCCTGCTCCTTGACGTGAGGCACAAAAATGTCTATAACAGGGCGAGGGAGGGATATTGGGCGTAAGGACCTGCAGTCTGAGTTACTACCACCATGCGAAGTGCGACGAGCTGAAACTAAGGCGTGCGAGCGAACAGATGAAAAATGCACGTGGGAGTCTTGGCGATGACAAGTTTATACCATGGGGACGAGTTGGCATCACCCACGGGCCGACCTCATGAGATAAGCAATTCGGGCGAAGGTTGGGTTGGCGGTCCCGTGTGATGGGTGGCCGACCAAACGAAGGCAAACGAATTGGCAAGATGAGGGCGTCAGCTGAACATGTTGGACGAGTCAGTCGGGCAGCTCGACTCGCCCAACCGCCCATATATATGGAGGGCATAAGTTGGAGCAAAGGACATCATTCAATCCATCGAAGATCATTCGAACATCATCAATCATCGAAGGAGAAGTGTGAAGGGTGGAGAGACGAGCCACAGCAAGGCACAGATTATGCACCCACTCTACGGGCAACTCTACACGGGATTCGGCATGAAGTCTTAGTGACGAGTGTAGCGTGGGTCGTGGGTCACACAAAGGCACCCACCCACTGTTCGGAGGTAAATGCAGGTGTGTGTGGAGGTGCCCGCCATTCGGTTGAAGTCTTGGGTGAAGGTGCATGTGGAGGCGCCCGCTCGCCGATTGGAGACTCGGGTGGAGAGTGCGGTGAGGTGCTCGCCCGACGGTCATAAGTGCGGGTGGAGGGTGCACGAAGGCGCCTGCCCGCCGGGTGACATGAAGTTCGGTTGTGGAGTTTTGGTTGGCGGTCCGTGTGAGGGTGCGCCCGCCCAACTCGGGCAAGGTAACTTGTGTGTTGAAACGATGAGGCTGCACAAAGGTGCTGCCGATTGGAAATTTGGCTAAGTGTGAAACTTGGGGTTTCCCGAGTATACTTGTAAAATTGTAAAGTTGAATAATATATTGAAATTGGGCAGGCTCATTGTTCAGGGAGTTGCCCCTCCCTTTATACTGTTGCAATTGTGTTATTTATGTATAATTGTTGTGGATAATGAATGTGCATGGGTGTCCATTAGTATAAAGGAATAATAATAATACTTGGTGAAGAAAAATAAACTAAGTATCGAATGTTAGGGCGTAATCCATGGACATAAATATTGGTGAAAAGAAAGTGTTTAGTGGTGCCGCACCTCGCTATAAGCGGTTGAAAGACTACCACAGGTGTAGGGGCGTGACATTGGGGATTGAGAGAGAGATGGGGGAGGAAGAGAGGCACATTGGGGATGGAGAGAGAGGGGTGGGTGCATGGAGAGAGAGGGGGGTGTTGAGAAATCAAGTGTAGTCTAGATTAAGATTGATTTCTCTTATTGGTAATTACTTGTGAATGTTTAGTTGCTTTCTTATTGCTCGTTATGTTCTCTTCATCAAGAAATTATACAAATTTTCAAAACATAAAGATCAAAAAGAGACAAGAGAAATAAGAAATTAGGCTCCAAGCGAGGGAAAAACCCCACAAGGGGAAATCCCAACAATCCTTCTCTTATAGAATCAAATCAAAATGAGATATCCAAGACCAAGACCAAGACCAAGACCAAACTACCACAAAGATTCCAAGTCATCCCTCCTCCAAGTCTCCTTCAACAAGATAAAGTCAACGTTGCTCAACCTTCTTTAAATCTGGTCAAACTTCAAATTTTTGCCCTACAATAGAGGCTAAATTTCGGCCTTGCAATACCTCAGAAAATTTTGTGAGCAAAAATAGGAAATAAACTTTGATTTTTCCCTCTCCTTGTACTTCCTCCTCTTTCCTTTGACTTCAGATCTTCTTCTTATTGTTTAGGCACAAAACTAGATAGATGATGTGATGATGCTAAGAAACTAGCTCCCAAAAGGATAGAAAAGATAGATCAATGACTTCAGAATCAGCTTCTTCAAGGGGGCAAACTCCTTTAAATTACACAAATGAACAATTCTTGGATGATACAAATGAAAAAACCTCCTTTCTATATATAGGAGTCTAAGGGGTCACAATATAATCAAAGCTGACATAACAATAATAATATAAGGGCACAACAATAACAATAGTGGGCTTCTATGGGGCACAATAATAACAACATGGGGACAATAGGGGCACAACAATAACAATAAGGGCTACAATGACAACAGTAATGGGAGAATCACTAGTATTATAGGGACCTAACATGCCCATCTCTTTCAAAAGAGTGTTGTCCTCAACGCTTGAGTAGTTCTGGATGGTTCTGTATAAAATTCTCGTCCTCCCCTGTGGAATCCTCAACGGGTAAGTTCTTCTACTTGACGAGATACTTCGAAATTGATTGATTTCGTAGTTGTCGAATTCTTATTTCTATGACTACTTCAGATTCCAATATGATTTTTCCTTCCTCGTCAAGTTCTGGCAATATTGTTTGAACTAGGACCTTGTCACCAATAACCTTCTTTAAGCATGAAACATGGAAAATTGGGTGCACTCGGGAAGTTGCAAGAAGCTCCAATTTGTATGGCATAGTACCAATCTTTTGCAACACCTTGTATGGACCATAATACTTTGGTCACAATTTATTATCCTTCTTAGCTTTCTTGAGGGACATTTGTTTATATGGTTGTAGTTGTAAAAATACCCAGTCACCTACATCAAAACTTCTTTCGCTACGATGTTGATCTACATGTTGTTTCATTCTATTATGTGCCAAAGTTAGGTTATCCTTTAAGATTTGGAGAAAAGTTAGGTTATCCTTTAAGAGTTGGAGAACTTGTTGTTGATGCTCAATGTGATGTTCCACTACTTGAACCTTAGAATTTTCTCTTAAATATGATGTGATGGATGATGGGTGATATCCATAAAGTGCCATAAATGGGGTCATTTTTGCTACAGTATGGAAGGAAGTGTTGTACCACCATTCAACCAGAGGCAACCATTTGACCCATTGTGTTTGTTTATCATATACAAAGCAACGAAGATATCCTTCCAAACATTTCAGTTTTCCCATCAGATTGAGGATGATAAGATGAGCTATGAGCTAACTGAGTACCAAGACAAGAGAATAATTATGTTCAAAAATTTCCAGTGAAAATGGGATCTCTGTCACTTACAAAAATCTTTGGGATTCCATGTAGCTTTTGAATTGTTTCCATAAATTTAGTAGAAATTGGACTGGCTTTAAATGGATGATATAATGCACAAAAGTGTGCATACTTGGTAAGTATATCAACTACCACCATGATGACACTCTTTCCTTCAGACTTGGGTAAACCTGTGATAAAATCCGTTGAAACCTCCTCCCAATGTTGACTTGGAAAGGATAAACGTTGTAATAGACCTGGGGTCTTAATTGTTTCAACTTTATTTTGTTGGCAAACCAAACATTCCACCACAAACTTTTGAATATCAGATTTAAGGCCATCCCAAAAAATTTCCTTCTTAACCCTGTGGTAAGTTTTTAAAAATCCTGAGTGCCCTCCTAAGGGAGAGGTGCGCAATTCCATAAGAATATTTTGTTTGAGTTGGGAATTTTGACATAGGTATAAGCGATATTTGTACCATAGCGAATCCTTTTTCTAGCTAAATGTATCAGATGTATTGGGATCTTGTTGTAACTTTTGAATGAATACCCACACTTCTTCATCATTCTTTCATCCATCCCTTGCTTCATTTATCCAATCTATTTGGATAATAGAAATGACACAAAGCAATGCTTCCACATCCTCATCCTTTCTTGAGAGTGCATCTGCCACAAAATTTTGCTTCCTTTTTCTGTAGATGATTTCAAAGTCATAACCCAACATCTTCGTGACCCAGTTTTGCTACTCTTCTGAAGATAATCTTTGTTCTAAGAAGTATTTAAGGCTATCATGATCTTTTTTTACCTTGAAGTGTCTTCCCATTAAGTAGGGTCACCATTTCTTAAGTGCATGTAGTATTTCCAACATTTCCTTTTCATAAATAGATTTGTGTAAATACTTTCCTTTGATTGGACGAATTTCGAAAGCAATGGGTCTTTCTTCTTGAATTAAAATAGCACCAATTCCATTTCTTGAGGCATCACATTCCACAATAAAGGTTTTTGTGAAGTCCGGCATAGCTAAGACTGATGCTTGGCACATTGCCTCTTTAATATTTTCAAAGGCCTTCGTTGCTTCTAGAGTCCATAAAAATGCATCTTTCTTCAATAATGTTGTTAGAGGTGCTGTTATTCTCCCATAATTCTTAACGAACTTGCGATAATACCTTGTCAACCAGAGAAATCCTCGTAAACGCTTTATGGATGTGGGGATTTTCCATTCCCTAATGGATGTAATTTTTCTAGGGTCTACCTTAACACCTTCATGAGATAAAATATGACCCTTATATTCCACCTCTGTACTCCAAAGAAACATTTGGAGCTTTTTGCATATAATTGTTTCTCCTCCAATAGTTTGAGCACCCTCTCAACATGTTGAACATGATCCTTCCAAAATATAGATTAGTATAAAATCAAAATATACTAACACAAATTTTCTAAGGAAGGGTTTGAAAATGGAATTCATCAAACCTTGAAATGTAGAAGGTACATTGGTAAGGCCAAAAGGCATGACCAAAAATTCATAATGACCCTCATGAGTTCTAAATGTTGTTTTCAGAATGTCTTTAGTCTTCATTCTGATTTGATGATATCCTGAATGATGATCCAACTTGGTAAAGTAAATTGATCCATGCAATTCATCCAATAGTTCATCAATGACATGAATGGGAAATTTATCTTTAATAGTGAGCTTGTTGAGCACCATGCACCATGCACCATGATCCATCCTTCTTGTGCACAAATACTACTGGAGTAGAGAAATAACTTTGACTAGGTTGAATTATACCAACCTCTAGCATTTCTGCAACCATACGGTCAGTTTCACTCTTTTGGGCATAGGGATATCTGTAAGGCCTGATGTTTGGAGGAACACTTCCTGGAATCAAATGAATAGCATGATCATGATCATGAATAGGTGGGAGACCTTTGGGAGTCTCAAATTCCTTTGAATGATTGTCCAAGGCTTTTTGGAGATTTGGAGAAATAGATGATTTCGAGGTGGGAACCTCTAGTGAACATAATTGTGTAGTTATGCCTCGTTGTTCTTTCTTTAGAAACTTTGTCATTCCATTAGAGTTGATTATCTTTCCTGGTTTCCCTACGATAATCTTTGTTCTAAAAATTATTTATGACTATCATGATTTGTTTTTACCTTGAAGTGTATTCCCATTAGGTAGGGTCATCATTTCTTAAGTGCATATAGTATTGCCAACATTTCCTTCTCATAAATAGATTTTAGTAAATACTTTCCTTTGATTGGACGACTTTCGAAAGCAATGGGTCTTTCTTCTAGCATTAAAATAGCACTAATTCCATTTCTGAGGCATCACATTCCACAATACGGGTTTTTGTGAAGTCTGGCGTAACTAAGACCGATGCTTGGCACATTGCCTCTTTAAGATGTTCATAGGCCTTTGTTGCTTCTGGAGTCCATAAAAATGCATCCTTCTTCAATAATGTTGTTAGAGGTGCTATTATTCTCCCATAATTCTCAACAAACTTGCAATAATAGCTTGTCAACCCAAGAAATCCTCACAAATGCTTTATGGATGTGGGGATTTTCCATTCCTTAATGGCTTTAACTTTGCTAGGGTCTACCTTAACACCTTCATGAGATACAATATGACCCAAATATTCCACCTCTTGTACTCCAAAGAAACATTTGGAGCTTTTTGCATATAATTGTTTCTCCTCCAATAGTTTGAGCACCCTCTCAACATGTTGAACATGATCCTTTAAATACTTGCTATAGATTAGCATATCATAAAAAAATATTAACACAAATTTTCTAAGGGTTTGAAAATGGAATTCATCAAACCTTGAAATGTAGAAAGTGCATTGGTAAGGCAAAAAGGCATGACAAAAAATTCATAATGACCCTCGTGAGTTCTAAATGTTGTTTTCAGAATGTCTTCATTCTTCATTCTAATTTTATGATATCTTGAACGAAGATCCAACTTGGTTAAGTAAATTGATCCATGCAATTCATCCAATAGTTCATAATGACAGGAATGGGAAATTTATCTTTAATAGTGAGCTTGTTGAGCTCCCTATAATTTGGACACATGCACCATGATCCATCTTTCTTGTGCACCAATACTACTAGAGAAGAGAAAGAACTTTTACTAGGTTGAATTATACGAGCCTCTAGCATTTATGCAACCATACGTTCAATTTTACTCTTTTGGGCATAGGGATATCTGTAAGGCCTGATGTTTGGAGGAACACTTTTTGGAATAAAATGAATATCATGATCATGATCCGAATAGGTGGGAGACCTTTGGGAGTCTCAAATACCTTGGAATGAGTGTCCAAGACTTTTTGGAGATCTGGATAAATAGATGATTTCGATGTGGGAACCTCTAGCGAACATAATTGTGCAATTACACCTCAATGTTATTTCTTTATAAGATTTGTCATTCCATTAGAGCTTATTATCTTTCCTGGTTTCCCTGTGATACCTCTTAATTCAACTTCCTTTCCTTCCGAATAAAATTTCATGAAAAGTTCTTGAAAATTAAAAGCTATTGTACCCAAGGATTTTAGCCATTGGACTCCTAGTACAACATCAGCACCACCCAGTGGAATGGAAAGCATTGAGCTATCCAATACGTATTCTCCCATGGATAGCTTGATATTATGGCACCTTCCAGAGAAATTTATGGTTCCTCCACTTGCAACCATCCCTTGACACTTTGGTACTGGATATAGGAAGCAATTCAATTTCTTGGATATCTTACAATGAATAAAATTATGGGTACTGTCTGAATCAATCAACATTGTTACCGTTTTCTTCTTGATATGTCCTTCTATCTTGATAGTTTGAGGAGTGGTAATTATGTCCAACACATTACAAGATATGGTCGGATTCATTTCTTCTTTCTCTAGGGTTTGTTCCTGGTGTATATCCTCTTGGTTTTATGTTTCTTGTTCCTTTTCTTCCTCCTCTTCACAATCTATGTAAAATAATTTCTTCTCAACACACTTATGACCTTTAGTGTATTTGTTAACACAACTGTAACAAATCCCTTTTTCTCCTTTTTCTTCCAATTGTTGGGGTGTCAGCCTTGTAGGTTGTGGAAGGCTAGGGGAAACAACACTTCCATCCTTATAGTTGTGAGTGGTAGGCTTCCTTGTTGCCATAATTTTTCTTTCCATTTTTCTTGACAACCTGAATGCCTTCTCCAATGAGTCAGGTTCCCAAAGGCGAACCTCATGTTGGATGTTATCCTTTAAAGTCCCTATGAACACATCAATCCTATGCTCCTCTGGAATATATTTTACCTTTATATTCAATTTTTGGAAGTCCTCAATCTGCTCCATCATTGAACCCTTATGTTTGAGGTTTATCAATTGGCTAAAAAAAGTGTTTCTTTTTGTATCCTCATAATGTGCTACCATTTCTTCCCTAAAAATTGCCCAAGTGACAATTTTTTTATGAGAGAAAAGTCATCGATACCATAGAAACTGATTTGGTTCCAAATATAAAGTTGCAATGTGTACCTTTTGTGTGGAGATCAAAATATTGCTCTGTCTGTAATATCCATGTTACAGGATCCTTGCCATCAAAATTCCTCATATCGATCTTTGGAACATGGTGGGTCTTCAATCCAACATTAGAAACTATGAAATCATGATGAACATTTCTTGTGTTCTCATCATGAGTTTCCTTTACTACCCTTTCACCATTAGTAAGCATTTCTTGTAGCAACTTAGTCAAATCTATCTTCAAATCTTCCATGTCGTCTTTCAGTTTTTCTTCTATACCATCCATATTAGCTTCCAAGCCATCCATATTAGCTTCCAAGCCATCCATCTTAACTTCCATGCCATTTATCTTAGCTTCCACACCTTTCTTTAAACCATCAATCTTAGCTTCTATTACCTTTTGTGAGTGAAATTTGTTGCACTTAGTCTCGTAAGTTTGATATATCATGTTGCATTTCTTACTCTTATTCACGAGTCATGCTAGAGCTTTCAAGTTGCTTACTAGGTGTTTCCATTTTCTTTCTTTGGGGCATCAATTAATGATAATTATTCTTCACTATTCCCTTTGAACTTTAAACTAATTTTTCAAACAAAACTTATGCAAAATTTTAAAAATACTACACACCTTTTTTCACTTTGTAGAAGCTCAATATTGAATCTATTGTATCTCTGTAATTGTGGATATCCAAGGTCTAAAATTGCTTCCTGCAATAACCCTCTGCGTACTCTTTCCAATGCCACCAGTTTGATCAAAATTGGATTCTCCAAGAAATAGTTATGCCCAATCTCCCAAGATGGCCTGATTATCTAATTTTTTAGTAGAGAGAACTTGTACAACGTGCCATGTGTCACTATTTCGACCTTCGGATTTGTAAAAGGTACACAGAAACTACAGTTCGTCCTGACTCCTCTTTCTATAACTTCTTACAAATTTCAATCGGATGCGTAGAGAGAAATTTATGACGATTTTCCCAAGAACACTTGTTTGGAATGTAATTCGGGAGTCTACAAAAATTCTAACCTCCTTAGATCATATCTCTGAAAATATAGCGAGACAAGATCTAAAATTCGGATCTGAGTTTTAGAACAATTTTGGTTCAAATGGTTTCTTTTTTTTAGCTTCTCAAACTTCGTAGAGAAAAATTTATAGCGAAAATTCCACGATGACCTGTTTGGAGCAGCGAAACCCTAGAATCCAAACCTCTGATACCAAATTTTAAGAAACCACCTCACAAAAAGATAGAAAAGATAGATCAACGACTTCAGAATCGGCTCATTACACAAATGAACAATTATTGGATGATACAAATGAAAAAACCTCCTTTCCATATATCGGAGTCTGAGGGGTCACAATATAATCAAAGCTGACATAGCAATAATAATATAAGGGCACAACACTAACAATAGTGGGCTTCTATGAAGCATAATAATAACAATATGGTGATAATAGGGGCACAACAATAAAAATAAGGGCTAACAGATGAAGACTGAATGGTTCTCCAAGAGTTCGAGCTAACTCAAGAGGGTCAAATAGGTGCCACATAGGCCAACTTGTCCAAGTAGGGTCGACTTGGTCTTTTTTTGAATTTTTGACTCAAAAATAAAAATTCAATTTCTTTTCTTTTAATGGGACATGACTCAAATACAATTTCTTTTGACTCGCAATAAATTATTTTGAATCTTTGAGCATGAAGAACATGCTTGTACCAAAATAAAATAATAATAATGAAAATGATAAAATTACATTACACTGTGACTACCGACAATATTTATAATTTCAATAAGGGGGTGGATGGAAAAAGAGGGGTGGGGTGAATAGAGAGAGGGAGAAGGGGATGGAGAGAGAGAGGGGAGGAGGGGGCAGGAGAGAGGGATATATATATATATATATATATATATATATATATATATATATATATATATATATATATATATATATATATATATATATATATATATATATATATATATATATATATATATATAGATATATATATATATATATAGAGAGAGAGAGAGAGAGAGAGAGAGAATGAGGGGGTGGATGTAGGGAGGAAGGGAGAGAGAGTGGGGGAGGGAAGGGTGGAGAAGAGAAAGAGGGGAAGTTGGTGGTAGAGAGAGAGATGGAGAGAGATAGAGAGTGAGGGAGGAGGATAGATATAAATATAGAAAGTGAGAGAGTGTGTGAAGGAAAGAGCGAGGGAGGGAGATGGAGAAAGAGAGAGGGATTGAGAGAGGGAGGGAGGAGAGAAGGGGGGAGAGGATAGGGGGGGGGAGAAAGGGAGAGAGAGGAAGGGATAGAGGGAGATATGGATGGAGGTACAAAGAGGGGGGAGGGAGTGACATAGAGGAGTGGGGTGAGGGACAGAGTGAGCGAGAGGGAGGGAGGGTAGGAGAGAATGAGAGAAAGGGAGAGAGAGAGACGGACGAGGATAGAGAGAGAAAGAGTGGGGAGGGTTGAGGATGAGAGAGAGAGAGTGGATGAGGGTTAGGGGGGAATCGAAGGGCATGGAGGAGAGAGATAGAAAGAAAAAGAGGGTAGGGAGGGAGAGAGAGAGGTGGATGGAGAGACGGAGTGTGGGAGGGAGAGAGAGAGGTGGATGGAGAGAGAGAGGGTGGGAGGGTGAGAGAGAGAGAGAGAGGTGGAGGTAGATGGAGAGAGAGAGAGGTGGAGGGAGATGGAGAGATAAAGAGAGAGAGAGGGTGAGAGGATAAGAGAGAGAGGGGGGGAGAGAGAGAGAAAGAGTTGGGGATGGAGGGAGGGAGAGGGAGAGGGAGATGAAGAGAGAGTGGTGGGGAGGGAAGGGGAAAAGAGAGACAAGAAGGAAAGGGGGGGAGGGAGGGAGGAAGAGAAAGATAAATATGGGGAAGAGAGAGGAGGAGGGATAGGGAGAGAGCTAGAGAGAGAGAGAGGTAGGGGGAGGAATTGGGAGAGAGAGACAGAGAATCAAGGGATGGAGGGAGGGACAAAGGGAGAGTGTGTGAGAGATAAAGAGAGTGAGAGAGGAAAGTGGGATAGGGTGGGAGACAAGGGGAGGGGGGAGAGCAAGGGAGAGAGAAGGGGAGAAAGGGGGAGAGAGAGAGGGAGGGAGAGAAAAAAAGAAAAAGAGTGAGGGAGGGAGAGTGAGGGATGGAGAGAGATAAAATGTGGGTTGAGAGAGAGAGAGAGAGGAAAAGGGAGAGTGAGGGAGAGAGAGGGAGGGGGATCAAGAGAGAGAGTGAGGGAGAGTGAGGGAGAACAAGGGAGATAGGAAGGTGTGGAGAGAGGGAGGGAGAGATAGGAAGAGAGAGAGGGAGGGAGGGATAAGGGGAGAGGGAGCAAGGTATAGAGAGATAGAGAAAGAGCATGGGATGTAGAAATGGCGAGGGAGGGAGAAATAGAGAGATAAAAAAGTGAGGGAGAAATAGTGAGGGAGGGAGAGTGAGGGAGCGAGAGTGAGGGAGAAAGTGGGGAGAGAGAGTGAGGGGAGGGGAGGGGAGGGAGAGATATGTATGGAGAGTGAGAGAGAGAGAGAGTGAGGGAGAGTGAATGGGAGGAAGGGAGAAAGGAAGGTGTGGAGAGAGATAGGGAGAGATAAATGAGAGAGAGGGATGGAGGATGGAAAAGGGGAGAGATAGGGAGGCAAAGAAAGAGAAAGTGAGGGATAAATAGTAAGGGAGGGAGAGTGAGAGAGAGTGGAGTGTTATACATAGAGAGAGACGAATGTAGAGACAGAGGGGGAGGGACACAGAGAGGGGGGAGAGGGAGGGATAGAGAGAGGGGGGAAGAGAGAAAATGGAAAAGAGAGAGGGAGGGAGTGAGTGAGGGAGAAAAAAAGAGAAAGATGGAAAGTGAAAAATGGGAAGCGAGGGGTGGGAGAGATAGTGACAGAGAGTGAGTGAGGGAGAGAGGGAGGAAGAGTGAGAGCAAGAAGGGGAGAGAGGGAGAGTGAGGTGGAGGAAGGGGAGATTGAGATACAAAGTGTGAGTGAGGGAGAGAGAGGGAGGAAGAGTGTGCGTGAGAGCAAGAGAGACAAAGAGTGAGGTAGAGAGAGAGAGAGAGAAATAGGGAGATGAGAGAGAGGGAGAGGGAGGGATTGAGAAAAATGAATGGATAAAGAGAGAGAGAGAGAGAGGGACATAGAGATGAAGAAAAATAAAGGGAGGGAGGGAGTGTGAGGGAAGAAGAAAAATCAAGGTAGGGAGGGCGAAGGAGAGACAAATGGAGAAATAGAAAGGGAGGGAGAAACAACAAGGGAGGGAGGGAGAGTGAGGGAAGGAGAGATTAAGGGAGGGTGGGAGAGTGAGGGAAGGAGAGATTAAGGGAGGGATGGAGGGAGAAGGAGAGAGAGTGAGGGTGGGGGGAAAGAGAGAGTGAGGTAGGGGGAAAGAGAGAGTAAGGTAGGGAGAGAGTGGGTGGGACAGAGCGGGGATAGAGTGAGACAAGGAGAGGCAGAGAAAGAAAGGGGGGGAGATGGGGAGAGAGAGACAAAGGGAGAGAAGTAGAAAGAGGGAGAGATAGTGAGGAGGAGAGGGGTAGATCAAGGAAGGGAGAGTGAGAGTGCACATACACACATGAGACAAACAAAGAGAGTGATCCTAGGGATATGAAAAGAGAGAGAGGAAAGTGGGATAGAGAAGGAGAAAGGGGGGAGAAAGACAAGAACTGTGATAGAGAAAGAAAGGGAGATATGGAAGGAAAGGAAGGGATAGAGAGAGAGGGAGAAAGGTAAAGGGAGAGGGAGGAAAATAGAGAAGTAAAGAGGGAGAAGAATGGGGTGAGGGAGTGGGGAGACATAGTTACTCTTCCTCCCTCCCTCTCTCCCTCCCTCCCTCCCTCTATCTCTCTCTCCTTCTCTCCCTCTCCCTCCCTCTCCCTACTCCCCTCTCTCTCCCTCCTTCTCACTCTCTCCCTCCCTCAACTTCCCTCTCTCCCTCTATCTCCCTCCCTCTCTCTCTATCCCTCTACCTTTATCACTATCTCACTTTCCCTTCTCTCTCTATCTTTTTCCCTATCCCTCTCCCTTTCTCCCTCTATATTTTCCTTTCCCTCCCTCCCTCCACCTCTCTCTCTATCTCTCTATCTCTCTCTCCCCATCCCTCTCTCTCTCTCTCTCTCTCTCATATACCTCCCTCCACACCTTCTCTCTCTCTCTCTCTCTCTCATATACCTCCCTCCACACCTTCTCTCTCTCTCCCCCTCCCTCTCCCTCCTTCTCTCCCCCTCTCTCTCCCTTATTACCTCCCCCCCTCTCTCCCTCATTCTCTCCCTCTCTCTCTCACCTCCCCCTCCCTCCATCACTACTTCTCTTCCCCTTCCTCCCTCCCCATTTCTCTCTCTCTCTCTCTCTCTCTCTCTTCATACCCCCCTCCCTCTCCCATCTTCATCCCTCCATCTCTCTCTCCCTCTCACTCTCTCTCCACCTATCTCCCTCTCTCTCTTCATACCACGTTCCCTCTCCCATATTCATATCTCTCTCTCTCTCTCTCTCTCTCTCTCTCTTTTCATACGCCCCTCCCTCTCCCATTTTCATCCCTCCATCTCTCTCTCTCTACCCCCTCTCTCTATTCTCTCTATTTTCCTGCCACCCTTCCCTACTCTCTCCCTCTCCCCCTCCACCCCTCCCTCTCTCTCCCTCCCCCCATATCTCTCACTCTCTCCCTTTCCCATCATCCCTCCCTCTTTATCCCCATATCTCCCTCTTTCTCTCTCCCACTCCCCTGTATCTCTCGCTCTCTCCCTCTCTTCCCCTCTGTCCTTCCCTACCTTCCCACTCTCCCTCCCTACCTTCCCATCTCTCTCCCTCTCCAACCCTCACTCCCTGTCTCTCTCCCCTGTCTCTCTCCCTCTCCCCTCTTTATTTTCCCCCCTCCCTCTCTCTATCTTTTTCCTTATCCCTCTCCCTCTCTCCCTCTATCTTTTGCTCTCCCTCCCTCCCTCCCTCCCTCCCTCCCTCCACCTCTCTCTCTGTCTCTCTATCTCTCTCTCCCCATCCCTCTCTCTCTCTCTCTCTCTCATATACCTCCCTCCACACCTTCTCTCTCTCTCCCCCTCTCTCTCCCTTCTTATATCCCCCCTCTCTCCCTCCTTCTCTTCCTCTCTCTCTCTCGCCTCCCCCTCCCTCCATCACTACTTCTCTTCCCCTGCCTCCCTCCCCATTTCTCTCTCTCTCTCTCTCTTCATGCCCCCCTCCCTCTCCCATCTTCATCCCTCCATCTCTCTCTCCCTCTCACTCTCTCTCCACCTATCTCTCTCTCTCTCTCTCTTCATACCCCCCTCCCTCTTCCATCTTCATCTCTCTCTCTCTCTCTCTCTCTCTCTCTCTCTCTCTCTCTCCATATCCCCCTCCCTCTCCCATCTTCATCCCTCCATCTCTCTCTCTACCCTCTCTCTCTATTCTATCTCTCTGCTAGCCATCCACCCCTCCCTCTCTCTCCCTCCCCCCATATCTCTCACTCTCTCCCTTTCCCATCATCCCTCCCTCTCTATCCCCCTCTCTCCCTCTTTCTCTCTCCCACTCCCATGTATCTCTCATTCTCTCGCTCTCTCCCTCTCTTCCCCTCCCTCCATCCCTACCTTCCCACTCTCCCTCCCTACCTTCCCATCTCTCTCCCTCTCCAACCCTCACTCCCTGTCTCTCTCCCCTATCTCTTTCACTCTCTCTCTCTCCCCTCTTTATTTATCCCCTCTCTCTCCATGTCCCCCCTCCCTTTCTCTCTCCATCTCCCTGTCCTTGTCCATCTACCTCTCTCCCTCCACCTCCCTCTCTCTCTCTCTCTCTCTCTATATATCCCCATCCCTCTACTATATATATATATATATATATATATATATATATATATATATATATATATATATTATATATATATATATAGCTCCAAATATCACCCCTGGTATTTGTGATGCTTGGTTTATGGCCTAGGGAAACCCCTCCTTCCAAACTTGGTCCAAATATCTTAAAGATAGTGTTTTACTTCATGTACGCTACTTTGCCCTGTGATAAAAGCATGTACACGTGAGTTAGTCTATACCCAACCCATGTATATGTATTAAAACACTTTAAAAAATTAAATTTCCTTAATTATGGGTGGAGATCATAGGTTTTACCTATTGATTACCTCCTAGTGTCCGTGGCCCAGCTGTTCCCAACTAAAAAATGAATTTGGGAGAAGTATAAAAAGACTTTAATGGGAAGGCCTTAAGGAGGAGAAAAAGGATAGAATTACTATACTGAGATTATCCCCTGATCAAGTCTGAAGTATCCCTGTGCTTCAAGCACTTCCCCAAGTTCAGGAAACCCTTGTTTCCTTGAGTGTTGATATTCTCTCACTTGCTTGAGATATCATGGTATTGGTTATGGAAGGAGGCTGTTGAAGACTGGGACTGGACAGACCTGGAGGACGGTTCCGCTTGGAGCCGGAAGAGGAAGACTCAAGTGAACTCTTTCCATGTTTATTATAGTTTTCTACAATAAAAAGAAACGTTGTCTTGTTCCTGATATCGACTTTGTTTATGCATCAGATGTTATTGTTATGGTTTATATATGAATGACTATTTTGATGTATAACTAACCATTTACTTATATGATATAAAGTTGATTTCACTAAAATGCTTTATCTATATGCTGCTATGTGTATTCAAATTGGTTGATTTGTAGATTCGAAGATCATCAGGAGTTGCAGAGAAACAAGTGCATTTTCAAAAACCAGACTCCAAGAATAGGGAAAACCCTCTCAAAAACATGGGGATTAACTTCTAAAATCCTTAATGCTAAAGGAACAACATCAATAGACTACAACACTCTTCAACAAGAAGAGAAAGATTGGCTTAAAAAAACCATAATAAATAACAATGGACAAAAAGGACAAAGGAGGAGAACTTTAGAACATAGCTGGAAAATGAGACTGAATGAAGAAGAATTCGCAACTTGGAAAAAAATTCAGAGAAGACATTGTCTCTACATTGATGGGGCTTCAAAACATAATCCTGGAAAGGCAGGGGCAGGGGGAATTATTCTTTATCCGAATGGGAAAGAAAATGCTACATATGAATGGGGACTTGGAGAAGTCTCAAATAATAAGGCTAAAGCTTACAGCCTATTAATGGGAACAAGTATAATAATAAAAAAGAGCAATACAAGACCCCATTATAATAGGAGACTCAGCCATAATAATAGAGGCAATGGCCCATCACAAAAATCCAAGCAATGAATTCATGAATAGAGTATACATGAAAATCAGGAAGAATTTAGAAGGCTTGGGAGATGTGATCTTCAGACATGTTTTGCGAACTCATAACCAACAGGCAGACCATTTTGCTAATCAAGCAGTGAAAATAACTAAAGGGAGCGTTCAGGAAAACAAAGAGGAATATCACACCTCTATCCCATAAGCTCCTCCAAAAGATCACAAGCATGAATCTTATCAAAAAAAGGAACAGCGTGCATTCCTAAAAGAAATTAAAAAAAAAAGCAGTAAGATCTCAGCAAAAATAATATCTCTGCAAAAATAAGTAGAAGGTCACGAGAATTCAAAGGAAACATCATAGAAGATCAAAAAATCGCAATTGTGCTGGCAGCAAAGACGATTGTGATCATGGTCACAAGAACCACGCAGCAATCCATCCCATCAGTGAAAGGCATTGGACAGCCTCCAACCTCTACAAATACACTTGGAAATGTAACATCTCTCGCATCTCCAATCCCAGGCAAAGTTGTTTACATCACTCGCCCCCTCATATCCCCTGCCCTGCTCCAAGTGCCCTCGCCTTCTCTAAATCCCTCCTCATTCTCTCTTCACTGCCCACGAACTCTGCATATCTTCTCCTCCTCCAAACTTCTAGCCATCCACGCTGTGCAAACCTCTAGCCACCAACCTCACTCCTCTACTGGTGATCACCTCCACCTCTTTACTTCTCCCCCCTCAGTGCCCCTCCTCCCTGTCTGTCACACTCAGGATCGCCAAGCTATAGCAAGCAGTAAAGATCAAAACAAAAGGCAGGCAGGCAGTAACAACAGAAGAAGGAATATTTCAGGCAACACAAGACACAGGAAGCACAACAACACAAGGAACAGCAAGCAGCACAAGAGGAATAAGAAGAAAGCAAATCAAATGGAATTCAACCCCATTGAAAAGGCAACAAGGAATGATGCATGCCCAACATGCAAAGCGAACAAATTTATGATTAATCGACTACAAGAGTCACTGAAAGATATCAAATCTGAAATGAGAATGGAGTATAGCTACCAAAAAAGGAACATGGAAATGCAGAAAGAAGAGATCAATGCGCTAAAAACTAAATGCAAGCACTTAGAGGAAGCAGTGACATACTTCAAAAACAACACCATGAGCCAAGAAGGCGAGAACTCGGTCAACTATGACAAGAAGAAATAGCCATCTCAAGAGCAGTCAATCTACAAGCCATGAAAAATTATCAGAGAATCAATGTTATGTAAATTTTCTTTATTAGTAGGTCAATATGTTAGGAAGTACTCAAGAATAGTCATAAAAATACATGTGAAAACATGCATAGGAGAAGAGATTGTGCTCTCATCTCATTGCTTAGTTTGGAGAAGGGATTGTGCTCCCATTTGATTGCTTAGTTTCCTTGATTGCTTAGTTTCCTTCTATGCTACAGTCGATTGTAATAGGAGCTTGCTCCACCACAACTTTTGGTAATATATCCACTATCCGATTTTTGTTAAAATAAAATAAAAATAATATATATATATATATATTGATATTTGGTGTCTTTTCTCAAGTTTATAGAAAGTATATCTATAGAATTATAGGTAAAAAGAGTTGAAGGCATAGGATATCTGAATTTTGTAAGGGACCCGGTCTAGAATTTTGGATCAAAAACCATTAAATTTATTGCAGCGAGGGGCACTTTATGCCCAGTATGGGGATAGATCTCACATAAACATGTAAACCTAAATGTAAATGTAAATTTAAACAAAACATAAACGTAAACTTAAATGTAAATGTAAATGTAAATCTAAACATTTAACATTTTTAATCTAATGTCTGCCCTATTTAGAAATCAATCTAATTATTATTATGTATAAACACAATATAAATTTAAAATATAAAGAGGTTTATGAACACTAAAAAGGTAAGTATGGTAAATAAATAAAAATATGAATAAACGAGAGGTATGGTAAATAAAATAAAACCTATTTTTATACTTACTCCAAAGATATGGTAAATAAATAAAAATATAAATAAACTAGAAGTATGGTAAATAAATAAAAACTATTTTTATATTTAGTCCGTAAATCTCTTTATATTTAAAAAGACTCAAAAAAAAATGTTTTATTTAAGTGAAACATATGAGCCAAATACCATATTTATAAAAGAGGTATGGTAAATTAATAAACATATAAATAAACCAACGTATGGTAAATAAATAAAATATTTTTTTTATATTTACTCCATAATTCACTTTATATTTAAGAACACTAAAAAATGAGGTTTTATTTAGTTGAAGCTTATGGGCCAAATTATTATTAATACCATGTAAAAAAACATTATTAACCTATTAATATTAATAAAAATAAAGATGGCACATGGTGTTGACCCATGGTATTGAGAACCAATAGTATTTACCCATGGTATTCACATGGAATGTAGCCTATTTAAAAGTGGAATTAAACGAATATAGATCTATTTTTACTTTGGATCTATTAAGCTCCCAAGGATCAAATATCTTGATATAGAAACTAACATAAAGTGACAAAAAAACAATTGATCTTTTTAAAAGCTTCATAGATCCAAAATAAAAATAAATCTATGCTGATTAAAGTGATTATAGATTAAAAAAAAAAAATGATAAAATTCACGTCTGGTAGAATAACGCTGATGATTGAGGCTTTCTCATTTGTTCTACCCTCTATGGTTTAGGGTTGTTTTGAATATGATTCGATAAAATGTGCATCTTCCCTTAAACTGCATCTTTGAAGGAAACAGATCCAGGTTCCTAAAATAAGCAGCTTCCTTGTAATATAGTGGGGCATATGGTTTCTGGTGACCGAAGCTTCACCAGACATCCTCGCAAGCATAGCAATGGTGGAGTTGCTTGAAATACCATATACTATATCCATGTAACCGAGGGAAATCCATTAATTTCTTCCCTTCGTATAACAGATGTTTCCATTTCACAGGGACGTCAGTCCGGTGCTCTATCTTGTGTTTTACATCTGCCACCAGTTCAAATACATTCACCCATAGCAGGATTGAGTTTCCAGTTCAAATACATGAAAAGCTGGTAACCCCTCCAGATCCCGATTTTTAATCTGAGATCCTTCGATCTATTGAAAATCCTCCTCCATGTCGTAATAAAGCTTGGCACCCGTGAGCACAGACATCTGCCCCTCCACGTGCCAAGTGCCCTTCATGGCTCTGTCCACTTCGATACACATTGTCCCACTCCATCTTGTCCCTAAGGGTCATACCACTGACGTGTCTGCAATCCTAGCAATGTCTGTTATTTAGTTGATCTGTGGATCCATTTGCACATCGATCCCTATTGCAGAAGATTTTTGCGGAGCCGATCACACCTTTGTCTTCTTCAATCTTATGCGCAATCTAGGGGAACTCCATTTCTTTGTAGCCACATTCAATATTGAAACCCACCCTTCATCGTGAGGAGAAAAGATGCCTTGACATTCCTTCGTTGCCTGTAACACACTCCGCTTAAGTTTTCACAACCATTGACTATCCAAGTTTTTAGTTATATTTTAATGCTAGAGTTTTTGTATAATATAATTAAAATAGCTATTTATTTAAAACTATAGATATTAGCTTTAAAATATTTTATTTTATAAAATAAAATAAAAAAAGTTTTTGACATATTGTGTGATATTGATAAGTCATAATATTGGCTGGTAAGATTATTACAAAGTCTATTTATACATTATAATCTCTATAGAAAAGTAGGGTTGAATCTCCATGATTAAGAATTTTGTTACATGTTTTACAGAGATACACTAACTTGTATAAGTTTTGGAGGTTTTTTGGGTATATTTTTTTGGTCAAATTTATGTGAAATCCATAGTTAAGAATCTTGTTACATGTTTTTTACACATGTAGACTAATTGTTTTGGAAGTTTTTTGGGCATAATCACAAGTTTGATGTATGAACTCTGCATAATTAGAGTGTCTCGAGAGTTTTTCGGGGTGTTGAATTCATTTATTCATTCAAAAATGGATTTTAAATAACAAAAATGTATGACGCTGCCAAAACTTGTTTGGATAAATTCCTACTCAAAACTCTAAAAAATAAAATAGAATAATAATGGTGATAGTAATTTAAACTAAAGTTGTCCACCCGTCTTGGATCTTGGATAGAGGGTGATTGTGTGCTTTTTGATTGGGGTGATATATTGGACATGATGAAGATGTAGCCTTGCCAAGATTACTAATTTTTTTTTAAATTAAAATAAAGTTATAATTTAGTTAATTTTTATAATTTTTTAATTTTGATCAGTTAATTCTTATGATTTCTTAATCTTGACAACATGACGTGTATTATGAACCAACCTACATCCATGTTAATTCAAAAGCCTAGAATGATCAAATCTCTTTTCATGTTAAAAGAGCTTTGCACCTCAAAGATATTTGATCCCTATAGATGTTTGGTAGATTTAGACTTAAGATGAATCTAGGTTGGTTTAACTATTAATCATTATTAATCTTATTTTCTTTAATGTAATTTGACTATGTTAAAAAAATTAATTAATAATTATTTTGTTTTATTTTTTAATTTAAATAATTCTTAGGATTTCTTAATCTTGACAACATGACATGTATTATGAACCAGCGTAGATCCATATTAATTCAAGAGTCTAGAATGATCAAATCTCTTTTCACTCTAAAAGAGGTTTACACCTCAAATATATTTGATCCCTATGGGTGCTTGGTAGATTTAGAGTTAAGATGAATCTAGGTTAGTTTAACTATTAATTATTATTATTATTTTATTTTATGTAATTTGACTATGTTAAAAAAAAAAAAAATTATTAATTATTATTATTAATTATTTTGTTTTAATTTTTAATTTAAATAATTCTTATGATTTCTTAATCTTAACAACAGGACATGTATTATGAACCAGTATAGATTTATATTAACTCAAGAGCTTAGAATGATTAAATCCCTTTTCACTCTTAAAAAAAGCTTAAGCCTCATAGATATTTGATCCCAGTGCCTAGTAGATTTAAAATTAAGATAAATCTAGGTTGGTTCAACTATTAATAATTATTAATTAAAATTATTGATTTTATTTTTTTATTTCATTTTATTTTTATGTAATTTGACTATATTAAAAAAATTAATTATTAATTATTATTATTAATTATTTTGTTTTATTCGTTAATTTATTAAAAATAATTATTATTAATTATTTTATTTTATTTTTTAATTTAATTTAATTTTTATTTTTATATAATTTAATTAATTCAAAATATTTAAATAACATTTAACTAATAATATGAGAAATTTAGCAGTGGAATATCAACTTCTACCGATCTTTTATTTATATAGCTGACCTATTATATTTAAATTTGTGATTAATTATATAAATTATAATTACTTGAATATATTATCTATATCTTCAATATTATTAAACTTTTCAAAAATATTAAAAACAAATCAATTATTTAAATTTGTGATTAATTATATAAATTATAATTACTTGAATATATTATCTATATCTTCAATATTATTAAACTTTTCAAAAATATTAAAAACAAATCAATTAAATGGTTTCAACTATCCATTGTAGACAGTATATTTTATAACCATGCACAATAAAGGACACAAATATTTTAATAATCAAATCTAGTTATTTTCGAACCAAACGGAGTTACTTGTAATTTGTAAATTCCTTATTAATTTTTGAATGGCCTACCCTCACTCCAGACACTCAACATATGCATAATAGAAAATAGCTATTAGCATATAACATTCGACTCATATTTGCCATTTGCATGCAGGTTTGTCAATGAGCAAATGAAGTTATCGCCGTCTCTCTTTACACAGCCGATCAACATAATGGTTAGAAAACTGGCCATATATAATCTTCACATTTATTCTTTGAATACCAATTTTATATAAAACCAGAATGCAGAGCTTATCCTTCTTTTATAAGAGTTTGTTTATTTGATGGTTGATTTTAAAATATTTTAGATATTTGATAAATAAGAGTGATTTCAAACCATTAATTTTATTTTTCTTTATCAAATTTTCAAAATATTATTGTTATCTTTATTTTAGCACTAAATAATTAATTTTATTTTTGGCTATCAATTTTCTAAAATATTATTGTTATCGTGTTATTTTAGTTCTAGTGGTTTAGCAAATCATTCATTTCAAGTCTAAAAAACATTGCAACCCACCAATTTATGACATTTATGAAAAAGTTATATCTGATATAATAATAATATAATGACGACAACCAATCAATTTTTTAAGTTCATTAAAGATTCTTATCTCTAATTTATATTAAAAAAAAAAAACAAAAAACAAAAGACAAAAATATTATTATATCTCCAAAACAGAGTTTGTCTTTTTATTTTTGTTTATCAAATTTCCACAATATTATTGTTATAGTGTTATTTTAGGTTCAAACAATTAATTTTATTTTTGTTTATCAAATTTCTAAAATTTTATTGTTATCCTGTTATCTTAATTCTAGTGGTTTAGTAAACCATTAATTTCAAGTCTAAAGAAACATTGTAACCCACTAATTTATAACATTTATGAAATAGTTATATCTAATATAATAACGACAACCAATCAATTTTTTAAAATTATTAAAAATTCTCATCTCTAATTTATATTAAAAAAAAAAAAATCAAAATATTATTATATCTCCAAAACTTGTCTTTTATTTATGTTTTTGTAGATCTCAATATTTATAACCTGATGCCATTGAGAATTGCCTTCTAAAATTTTCCATATACATGAATGGAATAAAACTACTTTTAGAGAAAAATTGGATCACATGCATTTAACCACAGATAAAAGATTTGATCCCATATAAATTAAACATTTTCTTCTCAACCTTATGGTCATAAACCCGGATTAAATCCATGAGCATATAGTAGAAATGAGAATAAAGTAATCTATACCAATGCCACAAAACTATTTACAAAAGCTAATAAGCTTTAATTCTAAAAGTGTCGAGGAGATATGACCCTGTGAACTCCGGATAAATAAAATAATTAACGACAAAAATTCGACTAACTAAACTTTAAAACTATACCGAAAATATAATTATACCTCTTTTAAATACATTTCTAATTAACTACCAATTCCCAATATATTTTCCTGAAAATATATGAGACATCTACAAAATATAAACTCTGAACAAAATACAAAATATAAACTCTGAACAAAATACAAAATTATTTTATTTGATACTATAGACTCATCCATACATACAATCTGGACTAGCAGTATCCTGCTCTCTAATCCAACCGGCTCAGCGTTCCCCGTGGGAAGCCACGGAGACTTTGCTCAACCTGCTTGGCATTCTCTGAAAATTCTTTCTATTTTTTCGACTAAAGCTACCAGGTTGAATTGACGGCGAAAGGGCTCTCCACGCAACTTCTCCATACCCGGCGCTTGACTTTATTGTAGTCCTCGGCCTGCCAATTTGGTAAATTTGCATTTTCTGCTCCCAAGCTATGGAGTCATCGCGGTCATCTGAAGAGCATTTACTCGGCCTCGGCGTCCTGTGCAGGCTGCATTTGAAAGAGCCAGGATGCGTGGCAGGTGCGCAGACGCATTTTCTGACTCCCATTGCAGCCAACCAGATTTAGTTTGAGAGAATTTGATCCAAAGTTGGTTGAATATGTCTCTAAATAAAGGGAAGGAGTTGCTAGGAATAATCGGTGCGAGTTTAGTGAGATTCAGTGCATACATGGCAGATCATTAGAATACCTTTTCGATTTTGATTTCTCCATGGTAAAAAGCACACGCGCCGCCATTTCAATATTTGAAAGATCTTGTTTGGAATTATGGTCAGAGAATCCGCCCATCAGAATCCATGCGCAGAGGTAGCATGAACCCGTGTCAGTGTTTATACCTTTTGGTCACCGAATCGTTCATATCTAGTCAAAACCCTAGCCTAGTTGGACTCGCTTTCCTTCGTATAAGATTAGGTGGCAATTCACCTCATTTAATTTTGGTTATGGTTAGTTACTATGGTAGCAAGCTTGAATTTGCGCTGGTGTAGCCAGTCACTTGGAAATTTAGAAATTTTATTTTCTAGGCAATGTTTAGTGTTGAGGTTTATAAATGTTAAATTTTTATTTATTTTTTAGGTTTATAGTTTGTCATTTTTTCTGTAAACCGGGTTTAAACATGGAGATTTGAAACATAGGTTTCATAGTTGCAAGTTAATACTCAGTTAATAGTTAACAAAAAAAAATAGAAGTTTAACTCGTGCAAACTCATTTTAACTGTTTGACTTCTATGTCTTGATATGGAAAAAGGTTTTAGCATCACTAAGGGAAAAGAGGATGCTTCTAGAGAGTTTTGGGGCCTGTTGCGTTGTGATGCCCTCCCATGTTTCACATGCATGTTACAAAGAGCCCTAGCAGGGATGTTATGTTCCTTTTCTGCATATTGGTGACTGCATGGCGGGAGAATTCAAGGAGGCAAACTTGAAACCCATTGAAACAGGAAGCAATGTGAAGATAGGGCGTCTTGGTACTGAGGCAACCTTGAGAGTGGGGTTTTATCAAGATAGGTTTAGCAACCAGGTTAGCATGTTATCAAGAGATTTCATATAGGTGCATTTAGGGTTATTAAATAGGACATACTCATAATTTCAATAAGCATGAGTTGGGTTTCCGAAAATAGATTAGGATATAGTCAGAAATGTAGTTTTTGAGCCTTTCTGAATAGTTTACATCGTTCCAATGTGGTTGCATATGGTTTTGGGGATAGGTCGTGATACTTGATAATGGAAATATAGGTGAGTGAATACAGAGTCATCTTGAGAATTGTCCAAAGCTAGAGAGAGTTCCCATGAACTATTAAATATAGATCTTAAAGAGATGCACAATGAGAGTTCTACTCACTATCAAATTCATACTCGCTAGCATAGGTGACTTGGGGTATTTGGAATGTTCATCAATATTAAAATGAAAAAAATCATTTCTTATGGGAGAAAAAGAACTTATGTGAGTGAAACAAGTATCGACTCAAGATTCTTGACAAACTCAATGAGCACTGCAAGAACTGAGAATTGACACACAGCTCTCTATCGACACGAATATGGTTGGGTACTTAGATAGATGCCATACTTGGTATATTCATGAGTCGCGAGTACTTGTGAGTCATACTCACAAGTGTGGTAATTTCTACAAACCTAAAATAGTCACGGATATTATGAATTCAGTAACATGATAAATTGATTTGATAATCACCCTATGAGTGACCTCAGTTGAAGATTTATTAAACAAAAGGTATTACAGACTCATGTGATGGTGTCTGTGTTTTGTCTTATTGAAACAACAGATCGATCAGATTGCCAATACACAGAAAATAAATGGAAAGACAGCAGAGAAATACAGTAAGCAACACAAAGACACAAGTAGTGTTTTTAATAAGGAGTTCACCCTATTCTCCAGGGCTACGTCTCTGGTCCAGCTTCAGTGGTGGCCTTGTTTTATTGTGTCTTTCAGCAGAGAAATTACAATACATGAACTCAATATGAGTTCTCCCGAAGTAGATTTTGCTTGGCAGGGTGGTTCTTGGATTCCCCAAGCCACTCAGAGTACACTGACTCTTGTTCTTCCTACCAGCCCTGTGACCCTTGGTCTAGAGTGGAAAGAGCCAACTATGATGCTCAATCCAGATAGATTCCTCTATGGGAAGGCTTGATTCTTCAAACTCTCTGGTGCTTGATGCTGCCTGTGGTCAGCTCGGCCCTCTGTCTCCTCTGCTTGGCTTTACTGCTCTCTTTGTTCAGTCCTCCTCTCAAGGTTCACTATTCACTATCTCTCTTGGTCGCTTGGACTCTTCTCTATCCTCCTCTCTCAATCTCCATTCGACTGTCTCTGTTCATGGCTTTAGCCATTCGATCTCCATGCCTGTTTGGTTCCTCTCTTGCCTGCGTCGATTCTCCTTTCGCCTATGTGTTGGGACTTCCCTATTCGGCTTCAGCATGAACGCTCAGGAAGTAGCCACGTGTCTCCATCGGAACAGCACCAGCCTGTTCGTCGATTCGTTTCTTCGGTTATGTCGTGGATACATTCTTTCTCCACCGTGGCAGTCAACAGATTCCAAATCCCCTTAAATCGCGACTTAATTCCCTGTCGATTCCGCTTCTTTCTATCGAACGCAATCTCAGCTATCCGATCTGGGCTCCTCCCGATCCAATGTCATACGCACGTCGAGCGGGGTTGACTTGCTCGACCGATAACGCACGATCACAGCGATTTTTCTCTCACCTCCGCTGCCACGCGTCGATCGCCGAGTGGGATCACTCCGCTCTCCTCCAAAACCTCTTACCGCTCAAGGGTGCCCCGATCAAAACCACCGATTTCCAAGCCGTGGGTCCCACCTTCGTACGTTGGCGCTTTTCGTTTCTCCACCTGCGGTTCTCCAGCTCCCAATGTGACTAAGGGCTTAAGGCCCCTCCATTTCGGCCCTGTTTTTCCAGCGATGCGCGGCGTTAATCGCACATCTAAAATCAGTGCCTTTTCTCGTTCTGGGGCTCCGAGGGGCTACATCGACCTCCTGCGCAGTCTCCATGGGCCTCGGTCAGCGCGCTTTGACCGAGGTCCTTGTCATTTCGCGTCGTCTGCCATGGCCATTGGTTCAAGGTGTTTCGATTGTTGTTTTGGATTCTTCAAGGATTTGTTTCGTCCTGATACAGTCATGGTTCTTTGACAGTCGTTTATGGATCCGATTTGGATCACGGCCTCCCTACTGAAAAGCTTTTGGACCACCAAAAGTTGGTTTTCTTCAAGCATCGACTAAGTGAGGAAACTGTTGTCTCACTTGTCCAATCTCAATCCACTTCGCACTGCTCGGCTTCGAACCTTTAAGCCCAATCCTGAGGTATTCCACCTGTCCACTACGCGTCGTCCTTACCTTCATGTCGAGCATTGTATCTTCCTGTAACTCATTAAGATACTCAGGTAGCAGGTCATCAACAGAAGGCAATTGACTCTACTCTTCAAGGTCCTCAATCATTGAAGGTTCAAACAACCTCAAACAATTTGCATTCATGACTGAGTAGATGTGCATGTAAGCTGGCAGATCAAGGCGAAAAGCATTTTCACCAATCTTCTCAAGTATCATGAAGGGTCCATACCTGATAGGTTTTAGCTTCTTGCCTTCACCTTGCATCCTGTCCTTGTTGATATACAGCCAGAATTGGTCTCCAACTTGAAAACTATGCTCCATCCGATGCTTATCATGCCTAGCCTTGTACTTGGTCTAGCTCTTTTCCAACTGTTCTTGTACTGCCTGGTGGATCTCCTGTATCTGTTCAATGAACCTAGTTGCCCTGTCCACATCACTATGTCTATCAACCATGGTACCTTTACCAAAGACAAAATCCAAGGGAGACCTTGGTATGAAACCAAAGCAGGTCTCAAAAGGAGATCTTTGGGTAGAAGAGTGTTTAGCTCTATTGTAAGCATGCTGCACATAACACAAGTGTTCATCCCAAAGCTTAGGGTGTTTGCTGCAATATCCTCTCAGTAATCGGATCACTGTCCTTTTAACTACTTCTGTCTGGCCATCTTTTTGTGGATGAAAAGCTGTGCTTTTCTTTAATTTGGTGTCAATTAGTTCCCACAGACTGGACCAAAACTTCCCCACAACTCGGGTGTCTCGATCAGATATAATAGAAGTGGGTAATCCAAAATGAACCCATACATGTTCAAAGATTAATTTTGTAGTTTGTTCAGCTGTAATCTGTTTACTACAGGATATCAAAATACACATTTTGCTGAACCTATCCACAACAACATATAGATAATCATGACCTTTCCTAGATTTAGGCAGTCCTCCCACGAAATCCATGGAAATGCTCTCCCAAGGGTGAGAAGGAACTGGCAAGGGAGTGTATAAGCCTAGTTTTTTGTTGTTGGGCTTGCTTTTAGCACACATAGCACACCCCTTTACATATCTAGAAACTGTCTCACTCATTCTTGGCCAATAGCAGAACCTTTGCAGATGTGCAACTATTTTACTTACCCCAAAGTGACCTGATATCAGAGAAGTGTGTGCTTCCCTAATTATCTTTGCTCTCTCAGTTTGTGGAATGCAAAGTTTCCCACAATGATATAAGAGTCGGTCCTTCACATGATAGTCCAGTTCTTCTACTCTTTTGCCTTGACTCAAAGTTGCATATACATCTTTAAAGTCCATGCCCTGAGCATACGGTTCTATGTAGCTTTCATGCAGCACAGAATTATGCTTAAGTATGGTAGATGCATTTATAATGGGTCTAGGTAACATGTCTGCAACCTTGTTATGTATGCCCTTTTTATATCTGATGACTAAATGAAACTGTTGTAGAAAACCCATCCATCTATAATGTCTTGATTGTTGCAACTTAATTTGGGAGTATAGGTATTGAAGTGGCTGATGATCAGTATGTATTACTATTTCTTTGCCCATTAAGTAATGTTTCCACTTTTTCACACTCTGAACTAATGCATACAATTCCTTATCATATGTAGGATAGTTGACTACTGCAGGATTAAAAGTCTCAGAATGATAACATATGGGTTTACCATGCTGTGTCAACACTGCTCCCATGGCGTAGTCACTAGCATCAGTTTGGATCTCAAATGGTCTTTGTAGATCTGGAAGTGCTAGTACAGGTGTTGTACTAATTTTTTCTTTCAAGGTGTCGAAGGATTTCTGTTGTTTGCCTCCCCACTGAAACACCTTGTTCAATCCTGTCAAAGCATGTAAGGGAGCTGCAATTGAGGAAAATTTTGAAATGAACTTTCTCCAATACTGTGCTACTCCTAAGAAGCTTCTCACTTCTGTAGCAGACTTGGGTTTAGGCCAGTTTACAATGACTACCACTTTAGAGGGATCTATTTTCAATTCACCTCCCCCTACTATATGACCCAAATAATTTAGAGAGGTTTTTCCAAATTCACATTTGGAGAGTTTAACATAAAGTTTTTCTCTTTTCAAAACATCTAATGTCTGCTTAACATGCTTTAAATGTTCTTCCCACGTTTTACTAAAAATCAGAATGTCATCCAGGTACACAATAACAAAATCATCAAGAAAAGGTCTGAGTACATCATTCATTAATCTCATGAAAGTAGCAGGGGCATTGGTCAAGCCAAAAGGCATAACCAGCCATTCATACAATCCCTGCTTTGTTTTCAAAGCAGTCTTCCATGCATTTTGCTCTGCAACTCTGACCTGATGTTATCCACTAGGCAAATCTAGCTTGGTGAAATAAACAGCTTCCTTCAGTTGATCTAAAAGATCATCTATGCGAGGAAGGGGATAATGATTTTTTATTGTTATTTTATTCAGTGCTCGATAATCAATGCACATTCTCCACGAGCCATCTTTCTTTCTCACCAAAATGATTGGTGACCCACATGGTGATGTGCTAGGCCTGATGAACCCTTTCTCGAGCAACTCCTACACCTGCTTCTTGATTTCAGCATTCTCTAAAGCAGATAACCTGTACATCCCAATGTTAGGCAAAGGAACATCTTGCTACAAAATAATATCATGTACTATTCCCTTTTTGGGTGGCAGACCTTGAGGTTCTTGAAACAAGACATCATACTCTGAAACAATCTTTTCTATATTATCTTGTTGATCAGAATTACAACCCTCAAATACATTGGTTTTATCATTTTTCTTTTCCTTTACAACCATTAGTAAGAACTGTTTGCAGGAATTTATCATTCTTTTCATATGTACTGAGTGTATGAGAGTATAATTATTCTTGAGCTTATGAGCTCTTACAAAGTATTCGATTCCATCTTTAACAAGTAGATACTTGTTCTCAGCTCTATAGAAAATAGCCTTTCTATCATACAAGTAAGGACTTCTTAAAATAATTCCGCATATATCCAAAGGAATTACATCTAACTCAACCTCATCT
The DNA here is from genome assembly GCA_031772625.1 of Pinus tabuliformis. Classification (NCBI taxonomy): domain Eukaryota; kingdom Viridiplantae; phylum Streptophyta; class Pinopsida; order Pinales; family Pinaceae; genus Pinus; species Pinus tabuliformis. Next base: position 617,197,173 of record CM062812.1, on the reverse strand, counting down.
ATAAACGCTAACCCAAAAGAAAACTTGAGTTTGCACTGTCTAGTCACTTGTAGTTGTGCTTTATCATTCAACCATCCTAATGGGTATGGCTTCTTATGAGGTGTAGTTGCTAATCCCAATTTCTTTACAATTGCTTCAGAAATCAGATTTACTTGTGAGCCACTATCAAACAAAGTATCAATCTTTTGATTTTTGGAAACAACTCGAATATGGAAAAGCTCATGTCTTTTTCTCTCATGTTCTTCATCAATAACAGATTGAGCAGAATTACTAGTAGATGCTTCAGAATTCTTACCTTTTATACCTGTGGCTGCAATGATTGTTTCATCTCCCGAGTCTAACCCCAAATCTTTCTGAATAGCTGCAGCAGTCTTCTTCTTCTTGCCCTCGGACTTCTTAGGTCTCAGCTCTGGATGCAGAATCCAACAGTGCTCATCATCATGCCCCTCCTTTTTACAGTGAGTGCATGAAGCTTTGCCTTTCTGTGCAGTGTTAGCCTTCCTTGCTTTCCACTTCTGCTTTCTTTTCTCCTTGCTCTTGCTTACAGTGGGTTGGGATGGTCCCCCAACTTCTGGATTTCCATTCTTTCCTCTAGCTTCTAGATGAGTAGCTTGTACAGATACCTCATCTATACTAGTGGGATTAAACATGAAGATGGTATGCCTCATGTAGCTATGTAGACCACCAATGTACTTCAAAAGAGTTTCTGGTGAGTCTAATGAAATACCCAACGTCAATGCTCTCTTTCTGAACTCTTGAGTATACCCTTGCACACTTTTCCCTTTCAACTACCGAAGAGTTTGCCAACTCATCATGGCTTGTTGCATGTAGGCGAATGGATAGAACTACTTTTTGATTGCAGTAACAAATTCACTCTAGACAGAGATGGTCTTACCATGCTTCCTCATATCAGCTTGGGTTCTGCCTTCCCACCAAACCAAGGTAGTGCCCCCTAGGCGTAGGCTTGTCAGCTGAATCTTACTCTTGTCTGAGTCTATATTTTGTACTCTGCAATACACATCAATTTGTCTAATCCAATTGTCCAACTTTTCAGCATTTAGCTCTCCATCATATATAGGTGAATCAAATTTAACATCTAACTTAATCAAAGATGCTTTCTTATTATGCACAGGGCTACTAGGAGGTGTAAGGAAGCTTTCCTCTTTCCCCTTTCCTTTGGAGTGGTCATGGGAATGAGATTCATCTTCTTCTTTATCTCGCTTAGAGCCTAATGAATCTTCACCCTTAGGGTCTGGCCCTATAGATCCTTCCTCTAACATTGTCTTCCGATAATAGACTCTCCCAATTTCAAGATCAGTTTCCACCAACTCTCTTTCTCCTAATTTGAGCTTTGATCTAGTGAGCATTCCCAGCTAAACCAACACAAGCTTGTCTAACCTTACAGCTTAGAGCTCTGATACCACATGATCTGATAATCACCCTATGAGTGACCTCACTTGAAGATTTATTAAACAAAAGGTATTACGGACTCATGTGATGGTGTGTGTGTTCTGTGTTATCTAAACAATGGATTGATCAGATTGCCAATACACAGAAAATAAATGGAAAGACAGCAGAGAAATACAATAAGCAACACAAAGACACAAGAAGTTTTTTTAATAAGGAGTTCACCCTATTCTCCAGGGCTACGTCTTCGGTCCAGCTTCAGTGGTGGCCTTGTTTTATTGTGTCTTTCAGCAAAGAAATTACAATACAGGGACTCAATATGAGTTCTCCTGAAGCAGATTTTTCTTGGCAGGGTGGTTCTTGGATTCCCCAAGCCACTCGGAGTACACAGACTCTTGTTCTTCCTACCAGCCCTGTGACCCTTGGTCTACAGTGGAAAGAGCCAACTATGATGCTCAATTCGGACAGATTCCTCTATGGGAAGGCTTGATTCTTCAAGCTCTCTAGTGCTCAATGTTGCCTGTGGTCAGCTCGGCCCTCTGTCTCCTCTGCTTGGCTTTACTGCTCTCTGTGTTCAGTCCTCCTCTCAGGGTTCACTGTTCACTGTCTCTCTTGGTCGCTTGGACTCTTCTCTATTCCTCCTCTCTCAATCTCCATTCAACTGTCTCTTTTCATGGCTTTAGCCATTCGATCTCCATGCCTATTCGGTTCCTCTCTTGCCTGCGTCGATTCTCCTTCCACCTGTGTGCTAGGAGTTCCCTGTTCGGCATCAGCATGAATGCTCAGGAAGTAGCCACATGTCTCCATCAGAATAGCGCCAGCCTGTTCGTAAATTAGTTTCTTCAGTTATGTCGTGGATACATTCTTTCTCCACCGTGGCGGTCAACGGATTCCAAATCCCCTTAAATCATGGCTTAATTCCCCGTCGATTCCGCTTCTTTCTATCGGGCGCAATCTCAGCCGTCTGATCTGGCCTCCTCCTGATCCAACGTCATACGTACGTAGAGCACGGTTGACTTTCTCGACCGATAACGCGCGATCACGGCAGTTTTTCTCTCACCTCCGCTGCCACGCGTCGATCGCTGAGTGGGATCGCTCCGCTCTCCTCCAAAACCTCTTATCGCTCAAGGGCACCCCAATCAAAACCGTCGGTTTCTAGGCCGTGGGTCCCACCTTCGTACGTTGGCACTTTTCGTTTCTTCGTCTACAGTTCTCCAGCTCCCAACGTGACCAAGGGCTTAAGGCCCCTCCATTTCGGCCTTGTTTGCCCAGCCTTGCACAAATCGTGCATCGAAAATCAGCTCCTTTTCCAGTTATGGGGCTCCCAGGGGCTACATCAACCTCCTGCGCAATCTCCATGGGCCTCGGTCAATGCACTTTTGACCGAGGTCCTCGTCGTTCCGCACCGGCTACCATGGCCACTGGTTTAGGGTGTTTCGATTGCTGCTTTGGATTCTTCAAGGATTTTTTTCGTCCCAATACAGTCATGGTTCTTTGACAGTCATTTATGGATCTGATTTGGATCATAAATCCTCTTAGTTTTATGCTCAAGAAGGTTCTAGAAGAAGTTCATGGACTTGAAACCATGGCTTGTTTTCGCTAACATACATACCTAAGCCAATTTGTTAACAAGTCCAAGAGTTTGATGGATGCCTTTAGGATATTAATGTCTTTTAGTAGATCACAGTAATTTGTTATGCTTTTGACCAAGGAACTTTCAGTAGGATATGCATGCTTAAGTTTTTCCAGTGGTAGAGTGAACCATAGAAGTTATATTGCTATAATTCTATTGTCAGATTCATCATTTCAAGGCAACTAAACTTTTTTTTTATTGGGTAATTTGTAAACTACATGGTTTTCAGGTGGTTTTGCCTGACCATGCAACAATGGAGCACATAACTATGCCACCTATTGGGTCACTGCAAAGTAAATACATTGAAGGATCCAGGATTCTGTTGAGAATTGCATTACATATTCTTTTTGTTAGGGTTGTGAGTATGGTGATACTTGCATCTTATGATATGCACTCCCTTTTAGCTCTAGATTATCCACTTCTTAAAAAATGTATCGACCCCACTGATACTCTTGTAAGGGCCACTGTAACATGGCTCTTGCAAGGGCCACTGTAAAATGGTATCTTTCTGTAAGGAACATTTAAAATTTAAGCATTTTCCAACTTGGTTCCGCCACAACCCTTCATCATTTTGGTTGAGCTTGGGGACAATATTGTTATGTTGTTGAAAGAATCATATCATGCCAATACTTGTCATTGTCTTCCTTGACATAATAACTTAGCTACATCTTGTAAATGATAAAAAGGGGTTTCTTTTTGTTTATGTGCTTGTTGCTTCTATTGCACAGTTGACCTGTATTTTCCCATTGAATGGCTAGCGTCTCTTGTTTTAGTTACCCTTTCTTTGGATTGGAGATTTGTTTGTGAAATGGGACATGCTTCACTGTGTTCTTAATTTTGCATGATTATAAGAACCATCCTAGAGGTTGCATTTATAGAAATAAAATAAATTTGTTTGCTAAATTAAGCAATCCATCTTGAAAATCTTGTATACTTCCTTTAATCCTTTGGTCATGTGGCATGCCCCAAAATTTCATGCTTTCTTCATTTTGACATTGCCCTTGAAATGGGATTAAATATTAGTTGTATTGCCTGAGATTATGTGCCTAGATTTAAGATTTAAGCATGTTCCAACTTCATGCCGCCACAACTCTTCATCATTTTGGCTGAGCTTGGGGACAATATTGTTTTGTTGTTGAAAGTAGCATATCATGCCAATACTTGTCACTGTCTTCCTTGACTTAATAACTTAGCTACATTTTGTAGATGATAAAAAAGGGTTTCTTTTTGTTTATGTGTTTGTGGCCTATATTCCACAGTTGACCTGCATTTTCCCACTAAATGGCTAGAATCCAAAAAATTTTGTTTTAGTTACCCTTTCTTTGGATCAAAGCTCTGTTTGTGAAATGGGACTAGAAAATACTCTTGGTTCCATGGTCAAGCAGGCTGCAAAATGAGTCCATGGACTTGAAACCATGGCATGTGGATAGATCATTTCTATTAACATACATACCCAATCCAGTTTGTTAACAAGTCCCGGAGTTTGATGGATTCCTTTAGGATAATGTATTTCAGTAGATCATAGTAATTTGCTGTGTTTTTTACCAAGGAACTTTTGGTAGGATATGCATGCTTTGGTTTTGCCAATGGTAGAGTGAACCATAGAAGTTATATTGCTATAATTTTATTGTCGTAATTCGTTATTTCATGGAAACTAAAATTTGCTTTTTATTGGGTGATTTGTAAGTTGCAGGTTTTTGAGGTGGTTTTGCCCAACCATGCAACCATGGAACACATAGTTGTGTCAGCTATTGGGGCACTACAAAGTAAAGACATTGAGGGGGCAAGGATTCTGTTGAAAATTATATTATAGATTCTTTTGGTTAGGTTTGTGAGTATTGTGGTCCTTGCATCTTATGGTATGCGCTCCCTTTTAGCTCCAGATGATCCACTTCTTAAAAAATGTATCGACCCCATCGATACTCTTGCAAGGGCCACTTTAAAATGGTCTCATTTTGTAAGAAACATTATATAATTATTGACACCTAATTGAGGACATGCTTCATTGTGTTCTTAATTTTGCATAATTATATGAACCATCCTAGAGGTTGCATTTAAAGAAATAAAATAAAGTTGTTTACTTAACTTAAGCAATCTGCCTTGAAAATCCTATGTACTTCCTTGGCTCCTTTGGTCATGTGGCATGCCCCAAAATTTCATGCTTTCTTCATTTTGAAATTGTCCTTGCAATGGGATTAAATATTAGTTGTATTGACTGAGAATATGTGCCTAGATTTATGATTTAAGCATTTTCCAACTTGGTGGCACCACAACACTTCATCATTTTGGCTGAGCTTGGGGACAATATTGTTCTGTTGTTGAAAATAGCATATCATGCCAATACTTGTCACTATATTCCATGACATAACTCAGCGACATTTTGTAGATGATAAAAAAGGGTTTGTTTTTGTTTATGTGCTTGTGACTTATATTCCACAATTGACCTGCATTTTCCCATTGAATGGCTAGTGTCCAAAATTTGTTATTTTAGTTACCCTTTATTTAGATCAGACATTTGTTTGTGAAGTGGGACATGCTTCATTGTGTTGTTAATTTTGCACAATTATAGGAACCATCCTAGAGGTTGCATTTAAAGAAATAAAACAAAGTTGTTTACTAAACTTAAGCAATCCATCTTGAAAATATTGTATACTTCCTTGGCTCCTTTGGTCATGCAACGTGCCCCAAATTTTCAAGCTTTATTCATTTTTACATTGTCCTTGCAATGGGATTAAATATTAGTTATATTGCCTGAGAGTATGTGCCTAGATTTAAGATTTAAGCATTTTCCAACTTGGTGTCGCCACAACTCTTCATCATTTTAGCTGAGCTTGGGGACAATATTGTTCTGTTGTTGAAAACAACATATCATGCCAATACTTGTCATTGTCTTCCTTGACATAATAACTTAGCTACATTTTGCAGATGATAAAAAAGGGTTTCATTTTTTTTTTATGTGCATGTGGCTTTTATTCCACAATTGACCTACATTTTCCCATTGAATGGCTAGCGTAAAAAATATGTTGTTTTAGTTACCCTTTCTTTGGATCAGAGATCTGTTTGTGAAATTGCACTAGAAAAAAAAAATAATGCACTTCAATTGTTGTAGCATTGCTTGATCTCTGCTCCTCAAATAAAGTACGACCATAATTATTTGTCACCTAAGGAAATTTGGCATTTCAAATTATGTAATTCATTTGTTGTAGATTGCAAATTTCTTATGGCATATCTTAAGCTTTGTAGGTTGGTAGATTACCTTTGTTTCTCAAAATTGAGAAATGGGAAGAGCAAAAAGGGATTATTGCATTGGGAAGCTTCCCAGAGAATTCTTAGGAAAAGTTGTACAAGTTAATATCTTATCTACACAAATCCTTTTTTTTTAATGTTTGTACTTATGGAAATTTGTTTCCTCTAATACAAGTTGATTTAGTTCAGTGATAAAGATCAGTGTTTGTTGACTATTTCATCTACTTGCAGTTGTGGCAAGGTCTTTTGCAAACAACACTCCTTGACTATTTCATCTACTTGCAGTTGTGGCAATGTATTTTGCAAATAACACAATGCGAATAGATAATGTGATATCAAAGACAATTCTATTCTTGCATAGCTTTCTAACTAATTTTATAGCTTGCTTTTAAGAGTCTTTGAAATGTTTGTTTAAAGGGGTGTTGAGTTGCTTCAATATTTTTATTTGAAATAGTTGGCTTGCACATGAAGAATGCCATAGTTAGGATAAAACAATGAGAAATTATTGTCCATTGTAACACGCAACTTTAATATGCAATGAGGAGAAATACTTGAAATGGAAGAAACTGGGTTATGAGGCATACCTCGGTGTAAATCACTATCCAATTCATCCTCAATGACAAGTGAGAAACGGTTTTTAATGGAAGAAAAGGAATGGGAATATGATGTACTAAAATACAAATTAGAAGATATACGATTACAAATTTCTAGAGAGGAAGTCATTACAGGTGTGAAGGTCAAGGGTTCCAATATGGGATGGTTGTTGAATGGCATAAATTGGAGGCAGAACTAGCATGTCAATGTCGATTTCAAGGGGAAAGCCCTATCATTTGATGTTACCACCAGTGACGATGGGGGAAGAACTAGCACATCAACGTTGATTTCAGAGGGAAATCCCTATCGTTCTAGGTTACCACCAGTGATGGTAAGGCTGTTACTTGTTACAACATTTCTCCCTCTGACTGGCAGTTCGTTCATACCTACAAGGGGAAACAATTTGGTTAAAATGCACTACAGGCTTTATTTTTGGGTGTTTCGGGTTTCGAACCTCGAATATCTTAATTTATTGGTTTTAATCGAGCCAGCAAACGGTAGAAAATCATTTGTCGATGGGCAAAAATTTGGGGTAGATATGGCACGTCAATCCAAACAGAGAAACCGGAAGAGAAAAAAGGGCTTATTGCACTAGGAAGCTTAAAATATTACAGTGTAGGGAATTTGTATTGAGTATTTTGTGCAAATTGTATACAGAAATGGAGTAGGGGGTTGCTCAGGCCATTCTTAGGGGTCAGATAGATTTCAAAAGAGATCCATGGCCAAAATTTTATGAGCATGCCAAGAGTCTTGTCTGATAGGTGCTTGAGCCTAATCTTAAGATTTGGTTAACTACTCAACAAGTGCTCAGTATGTTAATTTTTGTCATAACTAAATTCTAGCTTGAGGCCTACAGAGTGCAGGTTTAGCTTGCAAGATTGAGTTCAGTGTCCATCACTTCTTTAACATTAAAAAAATTGTTCTAAGAGCTTTTGAGGATTGAAATTAACCACCGAAAATTATTTTTGTGTTCCTTGTGTGTCACCTTGTCTGTCTCTATTCATTTATTTCTTATTCACTCCAGTCAAATATGTTTGTTGAAACTCACGTTATTTTAGATTTGTAAGTGTGTGCAAACTGTTAAAATGGGTTGAGATATAACTTGCACTTTCACTAAGTTCTTACAAGGTCTATTGAATGTTAATAACATTGAAGTTTGTAATGTATATCACAGATGGTTTTTCAATATGCAATATTGACAGAAAGGGTGTTTATTGCTATAGTTAATTTGATTTATTCGTCTCTTATATTCCACAATTAACCTGCATTTTCCCATTGAATTGCTATGAATTAAGCCACTTCACTTTCAAATCTGAACAAATCCAACAGAATCTTTACGCATATAACAAATTTTGTTTACGAAGTAATATTCTCCACTTTCAAATCACCCAATATGAGTTAAGGAATATTTACAGATGTGACAAATTTTGGCTATGAATTAAACTATCCACTTTCAAATATCGACCTGTCCAAAATAAATTTGTACTCGTACACAATTTTTTGGATATGAATTAATGCTCTCTACTTACAAATCCAAACCGGTCCAAATGAGCATGAAACATGGAAACAAACCATAGTGTCCCTATAATAGTAAGACATAACATTCACAAGCCAACCAAACCAAAGAGACTATACCTACCAATCTATGCAAAAAAGTATCCTAAACAATGTGGAGAGAGAGTTAAAGAATCGGGTTTGAATAATTGAGTAATGATTAATGAAATTCTGGAATTATATGGGCATATCATAGATAAGTATCAGTATTGGAGCATGAATTCCCACATCATGGTGGTTCTATTTTAGCAGCACTGAGGGAAAAGAGGATGTTTCTAGAGAGTTTTGGGGCATGTTGCATTGTGATTCCATGCCATGCTTCACATGTGTGGCATGAAGAGCTCCTACATGGATTTTATGTTCCTTTTCTGCATATTGGTGACTGCTTGGCAGGAGATCTCAAGGAGGCGAACTTGAAACCCATTGAAACGGGAAGAAATGTGAAGATAGGGCTCCTTGGCACTGAGGCGACCTTGAGAGAGAGATTTTATTAAGATAGGATTAGCAACCATGTAAGTGTGTTTTCAAGAGATTTCATATAGGTGTATTTAGGGTTTATTGAATAGGACATAATCATGATTTCAGTAAGCATGAGTTGGGTTTTTAAAAAAAATCAAGATATAGTCAGAAATGCAGTTTTTGGGCCTTTCCAAATAGGTCATCATCGTTGCAATGTGGTTGCATCTGGTTTTGGGGATAGGTCGTGATACTTGATAATGGAAATATAGGTGAGTGGATACAAAGTCATCTTGAGAATTGTCCAGAGCTACAGAGAGTTCCCCTAAACCATTAAATATAGATCTTAAAGAGATGCACAACGAGAGTTCTACTCGTTACCAAACTCATACTCACTGACATAGTTGACTTGGGGTATTTAGCATGTTCATCAGTATTAAAATGAAAAAAATCATTTCTGATGGGAGAAAAATAACTTATGAGTGCAACAAGTATCGACTCAAGATTCTTGACACACTCAATAAGCACTGCAAGAACTGAGAATTGACACTCAGTACTTTATCGACATGAATATGGTTGAGTACTTAGACAGATGCTATACTTGGTATACTCATGAGTCACAAGTACTTGTGAGTCATACTCGCAAGTGTGGTAATTTCCACAAACCTAAAATAGTCACAGATACTATGAATTTAGTAACATGATAAATCCTCTTGGTTCTATGCTCAAGCAGGCTACAAAACAAGTCCATGGACTTGAAACCATGGCCTGTGGATAGATCATTTCCATTAACATACATACCCAAGCCAATTTGATAATAAGTCTCGGAGTTTGATGGATTCCTTTAGGATATTAATGTATTTTAGTGGATCATAGTAATTTGTTGTGTATTTTACCAAGGAACTTTTGGTAGGATATGCATGCTTTGGTTTTATCAATGGTAGAGTGAACCATAGAAATTATATTTCTATAATTTGATTTTCGAATTCGTCATTTCAAGACAGCTAAACTTTGTTCTAGGAAGCTTCCTAATGAATTCTTGGGAAAAGTTATACAAGTTAATATTTTGTCTCTACAAGTCCCTTTTTTTTTAAATGTGCCTGTACTTACAAAAATTTGGTTCCTCTAATACAAGCTTATTTAGTTCAGTGATAAAGATCAAAGTTCCTTGAATATTTCATCTACTTGCAATTGTGGCAAGGTCTTTTGCAAACAACACAATGTGAGGAGAGATACTTGAAATGAAATAAATTGGGTTATGAGGCATACCTTGTTGTAAAACATTATCCAAGTCATCCTTAGTGGCAAGTGAGGAGGGGCTTTTAATGGCAGAAAAGGAATGGGAAAATGAAGTACTAAAATTTAGCTTGGTTTAATACCCAAGTCGATGCTTACATGTCCAGAAGAATTTTACTTAAGAAACCGATATAAAAACTAATTAGTATAGAACATAGCATCTAATATCATCTTAACAGCCAAAATCTGAAGATATTTTACAATACGCAAAACCTTAATTGCCATCTTAAAAATGGATTGTTTGAATACACAATTTCATTTTGAAGTTGGGTATAATTTTGGCACTTAATGGGAACAGAGTGATGCACTCGATGTATAATGCTCGGCATATGCAGGTTGGTATGAATAAAAATTGAATAGTACATAAAACACATAGATGTTTCTATCGAACTCAACAAAGCTTATGGAGACATTGGTATTTGCAAAGTCAAAGTTAAGAAGGGATTAAGAATACAAGATTATTTTAGCACATTCCAATGTTGGCCACATCAAAATTTTAGCCCAAATTGGATTCTTAGAAAATTGATTTCCAATTTGTTGGTTCATACGTGATATTCTAAACAATAAAAAAACAAAACAAAAAAATTAAATGTTTTGAAGGCAGACAATGTTTGAATAATACAGGCTAGCTCCAAATCTTGTCAAGTGTCAAAAGGGATTGATTTAGATAAATGTCTTTTGGATTAATCACATTTTCAGGATTGGGTAGACGTTTCAAACCAACTAATATGGTTCATCATCAGAACAAGGTGGAAAAAATCATACAATCTTCATGAATAAATAGTTGCTTTGATTTGTTTTCTTTTGTATGAGTTGTAAGGTCAGTAAGTTGGTGGATATGTTGCATGTTGGTTTAATCCCCAAGTTTATGCTTACATGTCCAGGAGAATTTTACTTAAGCAACCAATATAAAAACTAATTAGTACAGAACATAACATCATATATCGTCTTCACAGCCAGAATCCGAAGACATTTTAGAATACACAAAATCTTAATTATCTACTTGAGTATGGACTGTTTGAATATAGAATTGCATTTTGAAGTTGGGTATAATTTTGGAACTTGATAGGAACAAAGTAATGCACTTAATGTCCAAAACTCAGCATATATAGGTTGGTATGAATCAAAATTAAATAGTACATAAAACATAGAGATGTTTTTATTGACATCTACAAAGATTATGGAGGCATTTGTATTTGCAAAGTGAGAGTTAAGAAAGTGATTAAGAATACAAGATTATTTTAGCACATTCCAATGTTCACCACATCAAAATTTTAGTCCAAATTGGATTCTCATGTACTCAATTCATTGACAATCTATTTGGAGAAATCTTGACAATTAATAAGAACGGAGTATGAGGAGAACATTGAAATTTCCTCCACCAATTTTGAACCAAAGTGATATGATCAAATTGTATTCATTTTGATTTTCAATCTAGTGAGCTTATGGATCATGTTTACACATTAATTTTATCTTCAATGCTACTCTTTCATATGCTACTGCCTTATGGTGTTTCGTTTGCAACGTGTGGTGCAATTGCTAGTTATGGAAATCTTCATATTGGAATAGAAAACCTTACCACGTGATCAAATTTATAGGTGTATGGAGATTAAAAGGTATTGTGTTAAGTAGGAAACTAAAATTTTGTGTCATTAAAGACCATTTTACTATGAAGAAAAAAATTGGGCCATTAAAGACCATTTCACCATGAAACTTTCTTCAATGACCCAAATTTCATTTCAATGCATGGATAGGTGAAATAATAATAATATATTCATGAATTCACTAATTTCATAGTAATCCAATTAAATATATGCATTAATTTACTAATTTCGTAGCAACCCAATGTTTATATTTAGAGTTAAACATAACTGCACACTCATGATATGAAACACATATGTTTCCAAGGTAATTGTAGATTTATAAATAGAGAATTAACATTTATCATTTAACATAAGGTATTTTAAGAAATTCGGTAAGTATGAACAATTTTTGGCCCAACTATATAAAGTATAATAATAATAATAAATCAACATGTTAACCTAGTTTTGAAATTTCAAGATTGTTAATATTTAATATATTTTTTAGGAGTACATTAATTAGTGAAGGGGTTTCTAGATTATTCATCTCAACCTAAATGCTCTCATACCTCAACAAATATATTCACTACAAAGAACCATGCAAATCTTCCAACCATGAAATTTTTGGAGATACTAAGAGGGAAGTGAATCAATATTTCTTATTACAATTAGTAAATTAATATCATAGCATAAACAATAAAACATCAACACATAACAAGAATAGTGCACAAGATATTCTTAGGTGGAAACCCTTCTGGGAGAAAAACCATTGAACACTTTTCTAATAAATTTTAGGATTACAAAGCTTTAGCTCCAACTAAAAGGAAAGCCCCAACTCCCTAGTACTCTAGAAAATAATTCAAGTTTTAGCAGGCATCTCTAACTCCTGAAAAGATGCTCCTACAGCTTGTTTTACCAGCTTCTACTATAAGGATACTCCAACGCCTTGCAAGATCCAACTTTCCCTAGAAGCACCCTGCCACCCTGAAGTGTTTTCAGGCTCCAATCGTAAGGATATTTCACTCTTGTCTTACACCACCCAACCACCCTTAAATGTGAAAAATGAAAGAATGAACTATGGGATCCTATATTAGGGACAATGATCCACTTACAAAGATGTTCAATGAAGCTACATTACTATAGATAGATGTACAATAATTCTCAACTTCATAACCAGTCAAATAGTTGATGTGAAATCAACTACAAACTTGCTTTATGGAAACACATCATACCTTGATTCCCACAACTGAAATTTGAATCTATTAGTTGTAAATAATAAGAAATATTGATATGCCATTTGTTGATGACTTAGCCTTAAACACTTTAGATCATTGTCACTATTATGTCTATAGATGAATTTTCCAGTTGTTGTATTCACTCTTCTTTGCCTTGGCCATGCCTTTAATATGCTAGAGTTCTTTCTTTTGAGTTTCTCTATTATAGATATAGCCTTTTTACAATCATAAGACTCTTACAGATATTGTGGAAAGGTTCTGCTTCAAATATAACTATACCAAGATGTCTCACTTCAACCACCTTCTGCAAATGCTCAGATTATGGCTTCTATATGATGAGAATTATCCATAATAATAACTCTCAGGTTAGTGCACTAAATTACTGATTATGACTTTTGAAAAGCAACGGACTCCATAACCAAGCAAGTAATTCATGACAGCTTCAAGGATTAGCCACCACTAAATTAGTATTAAGCATTAAGGAGAGTTTAGAATTATTCTACTAATAATTCCCTCAAAATATATCAAATTGACCTTCTAATGTAGACTCAAAGGGTTATAGAATTATATGGCAATAGAATACTTCATTCACACACACGAAAACCGTTATGCATATGAATGAAACAACAACCAAACTGATGAGTTACCTTGAAGCTTCATCCTTGAATAATGTAATGCCACAACAACAATGATCACATACCTTATTTCAGAACTGCTTCAGAAGCTTATAAGGATAGGGTTTGAATGTTTGTATAACAGAATTCAATTAGTGCACAAATATTCCATTAACATTTCTTTATATCACCCAAATAAAACACTTTCAGTGACTAACCTATGGTGACCCTCGAGTCTTTGATTAGAGCACAAAACAAAGTTTAAAAAATCATATTAAATTTTGATGTAGGGCTAAGAAGATTCAGATCATGTTTTGAATTCTTTTCAAAGGATGTTCCTTGAAGGCCAAATAGATACTCTCATACTTGAGTTTGAAAGACCCCAAAAATTGCTTCAGATATGTCCTAATGAGAAGGTCAAACAACAATGATCCACTTACAAAGATGTTCAATGAATATTTATTACTATAGATAGATGTACAATAATGCTCAACTTCATAACCAATCAAATTGTTGATGTGCAATCAACTACAGACTTGTTTTATGGAAACACATCATACATTGATTCCCACAACTAAACTTTGAATCTATTGGTGTCAAGAATAAATAATATTGATATGCCATATACTGATGACTTAGCCTTAAACACTTTAGATCATTATCACTATTATGTCTATAGATGAATTTTCCAGTTGTTGTATTCACTCTTCTTTAGCTTGGACATGCCTTTATTATGCTAGAGTTCTTGCTCTTGAGTTTCTCTGCTATAGATATAGCCTTTTTATAATCATAAAACTATTACAGATATTGTGGAAAGGTTTTTCTTCAAATATAACTACCAAGATGTCTCACTTCAACCACCTTCTGCAAATGCTCAGATTATGGCTTGTATATGATGAGAATTCAATTCTCCATAATAATAACTCTTAGGTTAGTGCACTAGATTATTGATTATGACTTTTGAAAATCAATGGACTCCATAACCAAGCAAGTAATTCATAACAACTTCAAGGATTATCCACCATTAAATTAGTATTAAGCATTAAGGAGAGTTTAGAATTCTTCTATTAATAATTCCCTAAAAATATATCAAATTGACCTTCTAATGTAGACTCAAAAAGATATAGAATTATATTGCAATAGAATACTTCATTCACTCCAATGAAAACCCTTATGCATATGAATGAAACAACAACCAAACTGATGAGTTACCTTGAAGCTTCATCCTTGAATGATGTAATGCCACAACAACAATGATCACATACCTTATTTAAAAACTGCTTTAGAAGCTTATCAGGATATGGTTTGAATGTTTGTATAATAGAATTCAGTTAGTACACAAATATTCCATTAACATTTCATCGTATCACCCAAATAAAACACTTTTAGTGAGTAACCTGTGGTGACCCTCGAATCTCTTATTAGGGCACAAAACAAAGTTTAAAAAAAATCAGACTAAATTTTGATGTAGGGCTAAGAAGATTCAGATCATGTTTTGAATTCTTGTCTAAGGATGTTCCTTGAAGGCCAAATAGATACTCTCATATCTGAGTTTGAAAGAGCCCAAAAATCTTTTTAGATATGTCCTAATGAGAAGGTCAAACGTTCTCAGAACCTCAACCATTCTTCTTGTAGGAGGCCTTAAATACTCTCAAACACTTCCAACAAAAATTCAACCCAACCAAACAAGAAAATTCAAGATGAATGCTTCAATAAATGATCTTTAAGGACAAATCATGAATCATTCACAAGCCTCCATCACAAGTGTTATGTTGTCATGGGGCTAAATGACCTCAAAATTTCTTGTAGCCCAGCAAAGATAACAACAAACATCAAAAGATCAAGCAAGTAGCCTCGGCCTCCAACAAGGATGCATGTCAAATCCTAATCAATTCATGATGTCATAAAAATTTGAAGTTGCTGGAAGGTTGAATGGCCTCAGAAGTGCCCAATGAAAACCAAACAAAGAAAAGACAAGATTGGTCCTTGAAGCTTCCAGAATTTGACCTCATCCTTTTGATATTCAAGACTACACATAAGTTGTATACATGAGATATTAATAATGTGTGTTGTTTGCACTTGAATAAGAGAGATCCATCCTTATTTATATGTAGGATAAGGTATCTTAGTGAGATTGACTCAACCAACAAGGAGGGAACTAAATTTTAAATTTTAAGTATCAAGGAGGGAAACACAATTTTAATTTTTAATTTTAAATACATGATCCAAAAATCCCAAACATTTTGAGGGAAAATTTTATTTTTCCCTTAAAATTATGAAAATATTCATATTGGAATAGAAAACCTTGCCACATAATCAAAGTTATAGGTTTCTGGAGATTAAAAGGTATTGTGTTAAGTAGGAAACAAAAATTTTGAGTCGTTAAAGAAAATTTCACTATGAAACCTTTCTTAAATAGGAAATTAAAATTTTGAGCCATTTAGGACCATTCCACCATGAGGTCATCTTTAAATAGGAAACTAAAATTTTGGGCCATTAAAGACCATATCACCATGAAGCTTTCTTTAAGGACCCATATTTTGTTTAAATGCATGCATAGAGGAAATAATAGTAATAATAATAATATATGCATGAATTCACTAATTTCATAGAAACCTAATTAATATGCATGAATTTACTAATTTCATAGCAACCCAATGTCTATATTTAGTGTTAAACGTAATTGCACACTCATCATACTAAACACATATATGTTCATGGAAATCAATAATGTTTAATTATAGATTTATAGATATAGAATTAACATTTTTATTTTTACATAAGATAGTTTAAGAAAGTAGATAAGTATGAGCAATTTTTTTCCCAACTATATAACGTATAATAATTGTAACAATCCCCCTCCAACATTTATCCACTTTTACAAGCCCTCTGGGTAAATGTGAAGTGGAGTTCCACTATTACATTACATGACCTATTAGTTTGTAGGAAGTGGGGCCTACAAACTAACCATTGATTGACAACTCACAACATCCCTCGTGGCTACAGGACACTTAGGGGCCAAAGAACCACCCCGGGTAACCAAACCCTAAGTTGGGGCTCCTTTTCACTTACCTATGCTCCCAACCACATGCATGACAAGGCCTAAGTGTGGTTGAAGGCCTCCAACTGCATGTACAACACTGCTTCCATGCAGTTGTGACCCAACCTGCCCCGTTCAGGGGGTGTGGTCCCAAGATCTGAGCCACAATTCCAGATCAATCTCCAGACCACTACCTAGAACTGCCTGAGACTTCTTAAAATGATAAATGACATAATGACAAGGATAAACATACAAACTAATTGAGTTAGAAACTTGACCTAGACTGACCAGAACATACTAGACATTTCGTCAAACACATGGTAAACATGTAAGTTATAGGTCATGAAGCATATCTAAGTATATAAATCTATATTCTTTAGTTGTAAATTATCGATAAGGTCTAATTCCCTCTCAAGTAGATGCAACCACACTTGTTATCCCATGCATTCATCAACCATTCATTAACTTATCAAAGCATAAACAAGAACCATAGTTAGAACATATTATCAAACCACTCTTATAACCAGCATATAATCATAATATTAACCATGAAAGAACAACCATCAAAGCCACATAATAACAAGGATAAATTCTCATGAATCATAATAGGAAAATATATATTATTAACATATGAAAAATCCAACCAAGTCAGGGACTTCCACATACCACCCCAACCATAGATTAAGCTTAACCAAATATGTCTTTCAACCAATCACCCCCATGCCATATTCCAAGCATGAATGTGGGACCGCATGGGATAAACCAAGACATAAACAACCAAGTGAATCCAAAGTTTAAAACACCTCCACCCTCCAACTACCACGATCTCACCAAAACCTGTCAAGAGATCACAAAACCAAATAAGCTTAGATTCCTTAAAATTCCTTCACCATAGCTTGAGAAATTTGCTTGTCTCCACCCACCTGTCAAGGGCTTCCTGAAGAAAACCATCTCCACCCCCAACCCTTGGGAATCTTCCTAAGACCACCTCACCTGGTTCCAGAATCTTCCAACAATTTAGAGCTCAACCAAGAAATGAATCATATAACACCATGGCTATCTAGGAATGGAAAGTCAAGGCAGAAACCACTGTCAAACCTGGAAAAACCATGCTAATGAAGGAAAATGAACCAAATAAAATAATGCATGTACCATGCATTCACATATCAACTAGTAAATCACACATGCAACCTGTTACCTACAAAATATTTCCATTGAAGTTGTTGATCCAACCTTCTCCTTACTTTCCTTGATTTTCCTTTGCCTTCTTTCTCTAATCCAAGTGAATTCCCAAGTGCTTCAAGATTTCTCTAAGTGTGTGAGAGTATGAGGGAATAGAAGATATCTCCAAAACTAAATTTACAAAATGTTAACCAACAAAAAGCGTTGAACTGATCCTCAAAATCCTTTATATCATTGAGGCCTCTATTTTCTTTTTTTTCCTTAATTTTCCTTCTAATTTCCCTCTCATGCAAATCTGTGTCTCTTCACCTTCATTTTCCCTTTTTCTCCTTTATTTCATAAAAAAATGCCAATTAATGCCACTTTGCCTTTGCCAATTCCTTTACCAATTTCCTTAGCCATAAATAAACTAAAAGTGATGCCCACTATAGTTGTTTTCCCAACATTCAGCTTGGAATACATGTCCCATGACCTTGGTCTTATATTGCCTTTATTAACCTTTATCACATGAAATTTTAACCCAAGGTTGTTACAAACCCCTCCCCCTTAGGGGAACACCATCCTTAGTGTTCTACGAAACCCATAAACAGCAAACTGATGAAACAAAACATACTGCCCATGGATATTTATAACATAACTTGATGCAATATTTACAATGAACAACTATTGCAAACCATGACAATCATACTGCTTATTGGAGCTTTATAACACATCTCATTGCAATATCTACAACCATATACATATACATATGCCAAAACTCATTTGCTTGACCCAGTAAACAATGAATGATATAAAGCCCGCATCTGATCCACCATCTCTCATGTAGCTTCACAGGGCCCAAAGTGCTTCCACTGCACTTTAACTTGCTTGATTCTTCAGTTCCGGAGCATGAGTTGTTTTAACTACAATATGCACTAAGACTCTAGCTAGAATTCTCTCTTTGGATCCACCTACAATACATACCATTCAATAAAATTATCAGCATCTTAGACATACTTCTTAAGTAATGAAACATGGAAAACATCATGGACTTTCACAGCGAGAGGTAGTGCAAGTCTATAATCCACTAGTCCAATCTTCCGAAGGATCTCGAAAGGCTTGCAATACCTAGGTACCAGCTTGGCACATGACCCATACCTCAAAGATCTCCTCTTGGGATTGATGTGCAAGTGCACATTCTCCCCAACCTAAAACTCCTTAAATACTCTATGTTGATATGCATAACTCTTTTTTTGTCTCGTGTTGCCTTCAAATTCCTCTTAATAACCTACATTTATTGTTCCATATTTGCCAACATGTTCAGTTTGATCAACACCCTATTCACCAGATCACTCCAGTTGATAGGAGCATTACAGCTTTGCCCATAAAGAGCCTCAAACAAACTCATCTTTAAGGATTCTTGATACCCATTATTATACACAAACTCTACTAGTGGAAGATACTATTCCCACTTCCTTTATTGATGCATTATGTACATCCTCAACATGTCCTCAAGAATATTATTGACCTTCTCATCCATCTATTTGCGGATGATAAGTTGTTTTAAAGGCCAAATCTGTCCCTAAAACTACAAACAAATTTTTCAAAAACCTAGAAGTGAACTTAGCATCTCTATTGGATACAATCTTCTTAGGAACACCATGCAACCTCACTATCTCCCTGATGAAAATATAAGCTACATCACTAACTGAATTTATAGACTTAACTGTAATGAATTGTGCCACCTTACTTAACCTGTCAACCACAACCATGATGGAATCATGTTGCTTCGATGTCCTCGACAAACGTTTAATGAAGTCCATGGAAATGACCTCCCATTTCCACTCTTGAATCAGAATTGGCTATAATAAACCACTTGGAAACTTACTCTATGCTTTTTCCTTCTAACAGTCCAAACATCTCACAACAAACTCAACTACCTCTTTCTTCAAGTTCGGCCAATGATCGAATTTCTTAACTGTTGTCAATGTCTTCTGATATCCCGAGTGACTTGAATACGGATTGACATGAAACTCCCTTAAGATAAGTTTCTTGAGCTCATTTTCATCTGGTACATAAATCATGTTCCTGAATCTAACTAAGCCATATATCGTGAGGTGATACTCCTCATCCCTATCACATATATAATGTTATTGTAACTTATGCCTCAACTGTTGATGCTTCTCATCATGTTGTCTTGCATGTAAGATCTGCTCCCACAAGTTTGTCCCATAAGAAATAACTACTTAAATGTGATTCACCTGCACTCTTCTACTAAGATCATATGTAACCTTGTTCTCCTTTCCCTTGATGTACCTGGCCTCGAAGTCAAACTCACAGAGAGTAGCCAACCATCTAGCTTTCCTAGAATTCAGATTGAATTGATAAAGTAACTACCATCATCCACTATGATCACTCATTAGAATAAATCTCCTACCAAGAAGATAATTTCTTAACATATTCAAGGCATGAATGATAGCTTCCAACTCAAGATCATGTGTCACATAGTTTTGCTCGTGCTCATTCAACTTCCTTGACTCATAGAATACTACATGTCCTTCCTGCATCACGACTCCACCAATTCCTCTCTTGCAAGCATCTATACATACCATGAACTCTTTATTTGGAGCTACAATCTTAAAAACTGGAGCATTTGTACACAAATTCTTCAACTGTTCAAAACTACTATGCACTCCTCAGTCCATTCAAACTTCTTCCCTTTTTGTTACAAAGATGTAATAGGATAGGAAATCCGTGAGAAGTTCTTGATGGACTTCCTGTAGTAACCTGTTATTCCCATGAATTATCTTATCTCATCCACATTCCTAGGGTTTTCCCACTCCATGATAGCTCTGATATTTTCTAGGTCCATTGTTATGCCTTCCTTGGAAACTACGTCTCAAGTAATGAACTTTTATCTAAAAGAAATTACGCATACTAATCTTGGCATACAACTCCTACTCTCTTAGAAATATTAACATTATTTCTAGGTGTTTTGCATGCTCTTCCACATTCTTAGAATATATCAATATGTCCTCAATGAATATTATCACAAACTTTTCTAAATAGGACGCAAAACATTATTCATCAAACACATGAAAGTAGCCAGAGAATTGGTAAGACCAAAAGGAATCACAACAAACTCATAATTCCCATATCTGGTCCAGAATGAGGTTTTATAGATGTCCTCTTCTTTGATGTGCACCTGATGATATCGTGATCTCAAGTTAATCTTTGAGAACATTGATGCTCCCTTCAACTGTTCAAACAAGTCATCAATTTGTAATCATCACCTTGTTCAAATGCATGTAACAATACACAACCTGAGAGTACCATCCTTCTTCTTCACAAACAATACTAGCACACCCCAAGGTGACACGCTTGGCCTTATGTATCCCTTATCAAGCATTTCCTTAAGCTGCAACTTCAATTCCACCAACGCTGGAGTTCTCATCCTATAAGGTGCCTTTGATGTTGGTGTTACTCCTGGTACCAACTCAATAGAAAAATCCACTTCCCTGTGAGGTAGTAACTCTAAATTCTCTGCTGGAAACACATCTTGAAACTGCTACAAAATTGGATACCTCTTCAATACTTCAACATCCTCAACATCCTTCCCCTTGTCACTAGAAGCATGCACTGCAAATAACACACACCCTTCCTTGTAACTATACTTTACTTGCATAATTGTAACCATTCTCACCGATGTAGGCTTCTTCTTACCCTTCAATATTATCTTCTCTCCATCATCATCCAAGCATCCAATAGCCTTCTCATACAAATCTACCATAGTCCTATGAAGGTACAACCAATTCATACCCAAAATTATATTGTACGAACCCAAAGGAATCAAATTCAGATGCACTGATGTAGGCATATCATTCAACTCAAATGTAAAATCTCTCACCCAATGATGAACACTTTTCTTAGTACATGTTGCCAACTATACCAACCAAGATTTTGCATGCACTTATTTACTCAAGCCACACTTATCCACCAAGTCATGATTAACATTAATTATAATTAGATCTAGGATCAATTAAAATGGAAACAACTTGATCACAAATCTTACCTTCCATCTCAACAATGGATGCCTGGTGATCTGCCTGCTTGTTATCAAGTGCTGCATAGATCCAAGGAATGGTATGACCAACATCCCCAACAATCTATGCCTCTTGATCATTGTAGATCTAAGGCGTTCCATCCTGATACAATAGACAATCCTTCTTACAGTGATATTTACTACATATCCAACATTGCAACAATGCTCTTCCACAACCCTTATTTTGTTGCTCTCCAGGCTGAGATCCATTTCGCTTATATTTTGTATTGAACTTTTTGTAAGGAGCCACATTTTCTTTCTCACATGTATCTTGATTTCTTTCCCACTTCGGAGGCCATTTTCCTTTAGTCCTATCATTACCTTTCCAACCCTACTTAGGCTCTAACTTATTCTTAGACTTCTCATAACAGTGCTTCAACTTCCCAATGACTTCCTCCAGCAACTGAGGCTCATCATACTCAATCCAATCTTTAAATGTTAATGGTAGTCCATTGATGAATCTCTGAACCTTTGTCTTCTCATCCTTAAGATACGGTACATACCTCAAAAACTCTAGAAACTTAGTCGTATACTCTTCATATGTCATAGATCCCATCTTCAACTTGTAGAACTCCTTAGCCTTACCATCATAATATCTCTCTAACAAGTAATTCTTCCTAAAGAGTCTTTTGAACTCATGCCAACTCAACTCCTCTATCCTGATGCCTTTGACGTGCTTCACATCTTCCCACCAGATGTCTTCCTTTCCCTTGAGACTGAAAATGGCTATCATATATTTCATGTTGTCTGTATAATCATGCAGCTCAAAGAACTTCTTCATTCCAAGAAACCATGCTTCTGTATCTTCTAGTTTCTTCAACTCTACATCGAATGTAGGAGGCTTGGCTTTCTTGAAATCATCTAGTAAGTATCCCCTCTCACTCCTCCTATAAGAATGATAGTGATGATGACCATGATGTCTATCTAAACAAGAAATAGAATAGAACCCATAACCACTACCTCTCATGTCAAGTGTATCCATCCATCTGCCACCTCTAATCGTGTCATCCTTATCCGACCTGTGCCCACCATGAGACTTGCTACCATATGCTCCATTAATCTTGACCTCCTATCCATAATTAATCCATGGTTGTCCCTATCTCTGCAAATCTTATAAAATCTGAAGGATAACCGCATTGACCTCTACTTGCTTTTCTTGTGCCCTAGCAAGTCTTTCTTATGACTGAATGATTATTTTATTATCTGCTTCACAACTCTTAATTTTTTCTTTTAAACTTCCTAAGGTATCTGCTACGTCAAGGGAGCACACATCTCTATGTTGATCATCTTATCTATAAGGAGTGTCACGTGAACTATAATCCACCATTATGCTTTTCACGTCTGATCCTCTATCTCCTACAAACATACCATGTCAGATAAACCAAATATAACCATAACAAGCATACCTTACTGAAGTTTAGGGGAGGATATCTCGTCTACAAAAATCAGTCCAAATTAGCATAATACATATATATGTATTCATATCAACATATCGACATCATGCATGATAACACTAATTGCATACAATAGCCTCATTCACAACAACTATAACCATGACAATGCATGCATAACAACATGCATCTAACACATCCAGTCCAAGTGTCTGAACCTGGAAGATCTGATACCAATCTATAACACGCCCCCTCCCACATTTACCCACTTTTATAACCCCTCTAGGTAAATGTGAAGCGGAGTGCCACTATGACATGACCTGGCTTCCCAGCTCCAGTTAAGGAAGTGGGGCCTAAAAACTAACCACCAACTGATAGCTCACAACATCCCTTAGGGCTCTATTACACTGAGGGGACAAATAACCACCTTAGGTAACCAAACCCTAATTTCAGGCTCCTTTTCACTGACCTATGCTCCCATCTGCATGCATCACAAGGCCTAAGTGTGGTTGAAGGCCTCCAACTGCATGCACAACACTACTTCCATGCAGTTGTGACCCAACTTGCACAATTTATATGGTGCGGTCTCGAGATATGAGCCACAATTCTAGGATAGCCTCCAGACCACTGGCCAGAACTACCTGAGACTTTTCAAGATGATAAATGACATAATGACAAGGCTAAACATACAAACTTGAGTCAGAAAATTGACCTAGATTGACTAGAACATACTAGACATTTCGTCAAAGACATGGTAAACATGTAAGCTACAAGTCATGAATGCATATATGAGTATAAATCTTTGGTCTTTAGCTATGAATCACCAAGAAGGTCTAATTCCATCTCAAATAACTCCAACCACACTTGTTATCCCATGCATTCATCAACCATTCGTTAACTTATCAAAGCATAGACAAGAGCCATAACTAGAACATATTATAGAACCATGCTTATAAACAATCTTAATCAAAATATTAGCAATGACAAAATATCCATCAAATCCACATAATAACAAGTATAAATGTTCAAGAATCACACTGGGAAAATAGATCTTATTAACATATGCAAAAGCCAACCAAGTCAGGGACTTCTACATACCACCTAACCATAGATTGAGCTGAAGAAAAGAATTTTCTTTCATCCAATCACCCCCATGCCATATTCTAATCATGAATGTGGTATATCATGGTCTAAACCAATGGAATCTAGACGTTAAACCCCCTCCACCTTCCAACTACCAAGATCTCACTAAAATTGGTCAAGGGATCACAAACCAAACAAGGTTGGATGCCTCAAAATTCCTTCACCATATCTTGAGGAATTTTCATATCACCACCCACATATCAAGTGATTCCTATAGAAAATCATCTCACCCCCAACTCTTGGGAATTTTCCTAATACCACCTCACCCAGTTCCAAAATATTCTGGAAATCCAAAGCTCAACCAAGAAATGAATCTCATAACACCATGTCTATCTAGGAAATGGCAAGGCAAGGTTGAACCACTGTTAGAGCCGACAAAGCCCATGCCAATGACAGCAAATGAAACAAATAAATTAATGCATGTACCATGCATTCACATATTAGCTAGGAAATCACACATGCAACCTATTACCTGTCAAATATTTCCACTGAAGCTATTGATCGAACATTTTCCTTCCTTTCCTTGCATGTCATTTATTTTATTTCTCTAATCAAAGTGAATTCCCAACTACTCCAAGAATTCTCCAAGATTTCTCTAACTGTGCAAGAGTATGAGGGAAAAAAAGAGAGCTCCAAAACTAAATTGATAAGACGTTAACTAGCAAAAAGTTGTGAATTAATCCTCATATGCCTTTTTATCATTGAGGCATCTATTTTCTTCATTTTCCTTAATTTTCCTTCTAATTTCCCTCTCATTCAAATTTCTGTCTATTCATGTTGGGTGTGGCCCAACTTGGTCCAAATTTTGGGTAAAAGACCCTGCGAAAGAAGGAGCGGACCGCGTGGAGTTGGTGAAGAAATATTCATCATGCGGACTTTTAGGGCTTTAGGGATGGGATAAAGCCCTTATTTTGTAACAGGTATCTAGTAGTAGTCCTTTTTTTATGGATCCATGGTATGTGGACCATGGTTTTTGTATAGATGAATTGTATAAAAGGATATGTAATACTTTGTAATTGTATAGAATCTGAATGATAGAAGCATAAGTGAATCTTTATTTCTGCATCTTTAGTCTATAGTTTTGGAGAAGGCTCTGCAGCTGAGTGCGCGGAGACCTTGAAGAGTCTGTAGTTGAGTGTGCAAGTCAGAGAAGTGAACGTAATTGAAGATCTACTTAATAAAGAAGAATTTTTGCGAAAGTATTGTGTCTTTGTACTTCTTATTTGTCTACTATTATGTATCTAGTTATGTGTGCTTTTTACTGAATTATGCGAAGAACTGTAAGATATATTATTATGTGTTGAAGTTTATGTGTTTCTGTATATTAATCATCTACGTGAAGTCCTTATGCATGCAAAGTTATAATATTGATATAAAATAGAAGTAATTACACGGTGCCACTTCACAGATATCCCTTCAGTTGTGGAATCCTGGTTTTGCAACCTCCCATAACTGCTTCGGGTGAGACTGTGATATGCTTGTAGTTCGTTGCCGAAAGGGCCAGTAATTGAGGGTTTTATTGGTGCACGGCACAATCTGAACCTCGATCAAGCCCCCTCAAACCAAGAAATGGTTCTATTGCCGCAACCATGATTTGCTTAAGGGATATGTTTTGGCGTCTGTTGAAGAAAGAACTCCAAGAATGAGTTGAACAGAAAGAAAGGGAATTTGCAAGGAAAGAAAACAGAAACCCTATATTATTGATTGAAGATTGGTTGCAAAGATATATTTTAGAAGAAAAATATGATATTTTCTTTGGTTCATTCCACATTGAATTGCTTGAGTAGATATCTAGGTTGGTCGAGCGTAAGGATTATTTCAAAGGTGATGAACCTAAGGATTGGAATCATGATTTGATACAGTGGCTCAAGAGGATCGATAAAAGTATCTCAAGGGTTGTTTATTTCTGGATCGATAGCATTTTGGGAGGATTTGTCACTAAGTTTGCAGTCGACGAGGTCGTATCTTATAGCGAAGCTGAATGAAGATTCTTCAAAGGACCACGAGGTAAGTTTTTAAATTCTCTAAAGCTCTGGATTAAAATGTTATTGTTTGAAAAAGGGATTATGCGAATGCAGTCATATTAATGTTTGGGTAAATAAGAAATAAGTCGGAGCCAGGAGCTACATGGATTGGAAAACGGTACAGAATAGATCTGAATAATTTTATTGAGGCTGAGTATATCCCTCTATATGGATCTGAGAATGAAGAAGAAAGAAGCAACCCTACAACCCCCATCCACCCTAAAGGCACGTTGAAGTTACGACGTGAGCGTAATCAGCACATCTTTGGGATTCCTCATCCATCCACCCCCCTCACAGCCCATCCCCATCCTCATACTTCACCTCCAACCCCACCTCCACCTCCACCTCCACCTTCACTCCACCTAGCCCGTCAAGAAGAAGAAGAATGGCTGACAACATTAAGCTACCTGTCTTTAGAGGAATGGGAACAAAGGACCCTGACCAGTTTTGGTTCGTAGTTGATGCAGTGTGGACAATGAGATAGGTTAATAATGATGATGTGAAGAAGGCACAGCTCATAACGTCGTTGCGGGAGAGAGCGCTAACATGGTATATGAAATACTCCACAAGTAACCTGAATGCTACGATTAATGAGATCAAGCAAGCATTGGTCACAGAGTTTAAGAAGCCAAAATCAGAGTCACAATGTATCATGGAGCTCAAAGAAATCAAACAAGTGGTGACTGAGTCTATGTGGGAATTGGATCAAAGATTCAAGGTGTTGATGGGTCAAGTGAGCTTCAATATACCCCCACAGTAGCATAAAGAATGGTTTATAGCTGAATTATTACCACATATTACGTTGCCATTTACATAGCAGAAGATCACAAGTGAGGCTGAAGCATTGGAGATTGCGATGAATTTAGAAGCCTCGTCGGTTGGGGATACTCATGTAGGAGTGCAATATATACAGAGTTAGCTAGCTAACTTGAAGTTGGAATTGCAGGACCTTAAGAAAGGAAAAGATGTCACATCGGAAGTATGGTGTACAAAATGCAAGCTAGAAGGTCACTATAAGGATCAATGCCCCATGTTTAGAGATTATATTGCAATTGGAGCGCCTAACCCAGTAAATCTGAATTTGTGGAGTGAGATTTGTAGAACGTGAGGTCAACATTGCTATGAGGACCGTTGCCTATTACAGAAGTATATACAGACCCTGAAGTAATTGTTTTGTAAATCTTGAGGCCAGATTATTTGATATAACTATGGACAGGCAGGACACTTCGCGAGAGGTTGTCAAAACCCGATCGACCATGCATCAGCATTATAACAAGAAGTGGAACTGTGACAGGGAACGATAAGGCCAATGGGAAAAAGGAATTTGAAGCCACATGGGAGGAAGACTGCTGAGAAAGCGCATGTATTTGATGTCCTGAAGGAAAATTAAGTATTCATGGAGGTGAGGAGAAGTTTTATGGATGATGGGACCTCGATCTCTACCATGCAACCAACTGAGAATGATAATCGCAAGATAGTAGCCATTGTGACACAGGAGGTGGATCTGAATATCTTGAATTCCTTTCTGCATACCACTATGAAACTATTAAGGAATCAAAAGGTCGTAGAGGGATTACAAGAGCTAATAGATTCTTATGCTTCTAAGGACATACCGCAAAGCAAGATGCGCAGAGTGAATAACCTGCATAGACACAAGAAGAGAACGGGAAAATAAATGAGGCTTACAACGCAGATTGGAGAGTATGATATGGACCAGGTGATCTTGGATTTGGGGTTTGATGCCAATGTCTTTCCAAGACAGACTTGGGAATTGATGGGGAAGCCAAAGCTACAATGGTCTACTATTCAGTTGAAGATGGAAAATCAATAGAAAATCTTACCCCTAGGAAGGTTGTCTAATGTCACAGTGGACATCAACGGAGTGCGCACTACCACTGACTTTGAAGTAATTGAGATTGTGGATGATAGTAATCCTTACCCCGTGTTGTTTAGATTCGATTGGGCTTTTTCCAATATGGCTATCATTAATCTAAAGAAAATGCATATGATATTCAAAAGCAATAATATGAGAGTTATTGTTCCACTGGATCCATCAAAAGGTGTGAGGTATATAGAGCATGTCAAAGAAGAATATGGCATGGATGACATTGATAATATCTATCAGATCATAAAGAAGGAAGGGGAGTGGATCAATCCTATTGCAGATGGAAAGCTGGCCTAGGAGAAAGATATTTCCTGCACTTTGGATTCAAACGAGGAGTTGGAGAAATGAAAGAATAGATTTTATGAAGTATCATCCAGGCGATGTTCAAGAATCACCAAGGCAATGCACTGCATGACAGCCGAGGTATGTGATTTACCTGTGTATGGAGGATTGTGTGATATAAATATGTTCTTTAGAGATTATGAGAGATAGGTACCAAAAGGTCAGAGATTGTTAACTCTAGATCAGGCATTAAGAGCTACTCCTACCAGATGGTGGGGTTCTCACAAGAATAATATCACAGATTGGCAAAAATGTAGGAGATTGATGTGGGTAAGATTTGGTCCAGTAGACACGCAGCTTGTGGATAAATATGATGGTCAAATTTATCCAAGGGATCATATACATATTTGTATGGCAGCTTGGGAAGACATTCTGCGAGAGGAATGGGTGCATGCCTTTATACACACACAAGAGATAATTCCACAGAACTAGTATTTGGAGACTGAACTTCGACATGACACTGCTAGCTGGATGGAGATGGTGGATGGATTTGTGATGACGTTCAGATTTGAAGATGACTATCCACATATAGATGCAGCCATGAGTATAGTTAAGAAGAAGATTTTTAAAAATGAAGTTCTGGTTATCTAGCAACCTGATTGGGTTGCGAAAATCCAAGATGTGATAGAATTTTATAACCTCACTGTGGAAGAGGATGAATATCCTCACAAAATTGATATCAAGGAGTCAGAAGGACATAACGAAGTGAGTGGACCTGAAATAGAGATGTCAGATATAACGCAGCCATTAAAAATGAAGAAATTAAATATAGGGACAGAAGCTAAACTGAAGTATGCAACCATAGGAGATTACTGGGACGAAGACATTGTCAGTAAGATAATAGACTTGTTGCATGAATATAAAGAGTTGTTTCCTTCTAATTTTTTAGATATGAAAGGAATTATAGGGGATTTGGGAGTTATGAGGATTCCTATGAAGCTTGATGCAAAGCCTATTAAGGATAGGCCTTATAGACCAAAACCCAAAATATAAGGAAAAGGTAAAATAAGAATTGGACAAGATGCTAGTAGTGGAGATAATTCAACCTGTCAAAGAGTCTGAATGGGTAAGTCCCATGGTAGTTTAGGAGAAGAAGGCGAAAGGGGAACAGGTACCTGGTAGTAGTACAAGATTGTAAGAACTTTTTTATTTATATTAAAAAGAAGGCAGAGATGACAACAATGGTGTTTTTTTCCCACATAGGGTTTCCACCTTAAATCTCGGTGTTTTGTGTGTTGATTATGTGTGATGGTTTATTTTGTTCTTACTACACATGGTTACTATTTATATAATGTTGAATGAAGTACTAATGCATTTCCTTAAGATAAACAAAATATGAATTAATTGTAAAGTAAGTTTACTGGATATACGTGAGTCGTCTTAATAATAGTCGCATACACACGCGGGTTACCTTCAGTAAAGTTGCGTACAGAAATTACGATATGAAATTTAAAAGGTTAATGTTTTGAAAATATTGTACCCCCCCTCCCCCCTCTCAGAATTCTTTCCAACAGTATTCTCATAGAATCCATCAAGGATCCCCTCATTCCCTATATATCTGAACTTGAAACATTGAAAGAGATATATGACAAACTTGTAGAGTTATATTTCATAAGAACTGCAGGATAAGTAATCTCATTAATACAAGAACTCTACAAGATGAAAATATCAAAAGAAGAAGGAAATGCCTCATACTTTATTAGGATATTTGAAATAAGGGACTAACTACGAGATATAGCATAAATAATGTCTGACAAAGAGATGACTACCATAGTATTAAATGCACTACTAGAGGAATGGGGTAACATTACATCAAGCATTTATGGGAAGAAGGAAGCTACTCCATTCAAAGATATATGGTCACTATGAAAATTTGAAGCAACTAGATTGAAGGAAAAATCTAATGTAGGTTGAAATGAGCAAACTCAAGTATATGCTACTATGGCAAAGAGAAAAGGGAAGTTTGGGAGATTTTTATCCTCATAAACGAAAGAAGAATATGGCAAAGGTTAAATGCTATGGATGTCAATAATATGGGAACTACAAGAGAGATTTTACTAAGGTCAAGAAGGAAAACAACAAAAGTTGAAGGGAAGATCAAGAAGTTGAAAAGAAGAAATCCAAGAAGGAGGAAGTAAAAGATCTCTACTATGATTGAGATAGTCTTCCTCACCTAGTTTTTTTCAAGTTTCTTTTTCAAAATTTCTGTTGTAAATTATAACTATCATTGTAATCATTAGAAGCATGATAGGATGCATAATGTTAGGAGATGGCATCATAGAAGCACACAATTAAAATTAGCAGCTCGTAACATCGTCATAAATAAGCATGAAAGATAGTTGAAATAGAAGTCTGTGGATGTCACCTATAGAAGGATGTATCTCTTAGTAACCTCATTAGAAGCATAAGGAGTACTTATGGGAAAAAGAAAATCATCTAGTATAGAGCTCATCATACATCATTCAAAAGGAGCATTTGCAGGATGAGGATAATTAAGATCCTCCATTGGAATATTCATTGGAAGGTTCACCTACTGGAAGAAGCAAGTGTCTCACCGGAAATTCCAACTTGTATGGGATTCATGGGATGATGGTATGATGACAAAAGAAGTGAAGTAGGTCAAGGGATTGAAGTTCTTTCAATCAAGGAAGCTTCCAAAGGAAGACTAGATGACCAAAAGAAAGAGATGAGGTATGTATGCTTGTACTTGATAAAATAAAGTCATGTCATATGGTTGTAGATATCATGAATAAGTGATCTACCTCAAGAGCATGATCAAAAGAAAGGATCTCCTCTTGTGAAAGGATGCATGAAGGCATGGTTCACACATTGACTAGATGAAATCAACATAATATGTCCTCATATGAAATATGAAGTGGTTGACAAAGTCGAAGGAACTATGATTGGAAGTTCCTGGGAGGAAATGTGTGAATAAAGAAAGGAAGAAATCATGAAAAATGAAACTATGGAGAAGGCAATCAACATCCAAGGACTAGAATATTTGATTATGATATCTCCATGGGAAAGATATGAAGATCCTGATAAAGTTTGAAAAAGAAAGAGGCCCTTAACATTGTATATATTTTGTATATGTGTCAATATATATGCAGCATGTTGATGCAAACAAGGATATGTCACGAGGAAAGACCATCACAAAGGTATTTTTTATTTAATGCTATTTTTTTTATTTTGAACAATATCTAGATGGGCTAATGCAGGGCTACCAAGGGAATATTTGTAGATGTCATCTACAACTGATGTTCATGTGGTAGGATGAAAGATCCTAAGGGGAACATGGCATAAAGAGGGTGGAAAGGCATGAAGGAATATCAAATATGGACATTACATAAAGAAGATAGCAAGGCATGACATGACTGACAAAATTCATGAATGAAAGTGATGGATGGTTTGTTCCCTACAAGAAGTCCCAAAAATATGTAGGCTCCATATCATAGAATAAACTCATGACATCGAAGGAAGGAGACCTACGAAAAGTTTTTTGTCTCATGATATCCACCTAAAGAGTTGTTGGAAGCAAGTCCCTCATCAAGAGGGAGCTTGGTCAAGTCCCTGATTAAGAGGGAGCTTAGGTACATTCCTTTTATAGGAATGGATACATTCCTTCATTGGAATCGGTATATCCTTCCTAGTTAAGAGGGAGAGATAGACACATAATTTTTGTATTCACTTGGGAAGATAGAATGGAGGATTAGATAAGCGTTTGATATTAGATACTCTTTGAGGATGTGATAGGGCATCCAAGCCAAGAGTAGTCGTAAAGGACCGATATTCTTTGAGGACTAGGAATCGAAGATAAGAATAGTTGTGGTGGAACATGATGGGAATGAGATTTTTGGGGTTAATCAAAATCCCTTTCCCTTAAATAAATTGATTCTGAGGCCTGTGGGTTATGGCCCACAAAGCCTATCGGAAGCTTGCTGAGGCTATAAGCCTTTAAAACCATGGACTTACAATAGAATCGGAGCCACCACATATATGCTAGATTTCAAATATCATAAATTGGAAACTATAAAATTGGCAGGTCCGCCTTTTGCTTTCCACAGCCTTGTTCCGATGCCGACCTCTGATCACCTGATAAGCGCTCAACCCGACCTCTGATTGTTGATCGGCTTTATCAGCGATATTGCCATCGGTGATATCTCCATCGGCGTATCGGCCTTTACTATTCCACTGTCCAAGTCCTTTGTCGCTTCGATATGCGATCGTCAATCACACTTAAGCCGTCGATCTAGACCATCAATCCGACAGTTGCAATTTAATCGCATATCGTTATCGTTATGATTCAATTGCCCGTTCTGATAACTCAACAAGAGTTTTGCCTATGCGATAAAGGATCTAGACCATTGATCCTTTAGATCCAATGGTTCCAAGGCATTCTGGCAAGTTAGTCTTCTTCGCATTCATCCACCGCTTGATGGATTTTCATAGTTCTCTGCCATTCATGCATAACTTCCATTTGTATCTCTAGGTCGCCATCACATCTGACGGTCGATCAACACACTCAAAATTGGGAATTAAACCCTCAACACGCACATATGAAACAAAGTTAGAAAAAAGCTCATCAACACACACACACACACACACACACACATATGTATATATATATAACACAAACTGGCACACAATTTAACATAACACACATATATTCTACAACATGATTACAAGTTCTAAGGCATTTCAGCCTTAGCATCGTTCTCCTATTAACTACATCTTTAACACTATGTTTTTCAAATCAAGTCTATCACTCTGTTTCTCCTCTCTTATGAACATGCAAGTTCAACACATATATATAAGGAAACATTGTTGGATCGGATCACGGAAGGATCCGATCAATCCTCCAACAAAAATCCCTTAAAGCTTGATAATGCATGCATATGTGGCAGATAACATGGAAACATTGGATCGAATCACTATGAGGGATCTGATCACATCCCTTCCTTGATTTTCTCAACAACCCGTATACACATGGCAGATTACATTAATAAGTCTTCGAGGGACTTATCCATTCATCCTTTAAATCTATTTTAAAACATATTTTTCTCTATTTTGCTCCCCTAGTCCACGTCTTCCTCCTTTTTCGCTTTGGATTCCTCCCTTTGACTAAGGGTGTTGGATGCTCCTGCATCAGACTCCCGAGGCACAAAAATTTATGACCTCCTAGTCATATGCTTCTCCTTGTCCTTAGAAATTCTACCCACTGCATTCTTCAGTGGAACTGCCTTCATGGTCTTTTGTGAGCTGCAACCAAACTTCTGCAGTAACAGTCTTCCTCTGCTACACGATACCTCACCAAGATTTCTCCTGAGCTTAGTCTTTTGGCATCCTTCAGGTTCTCTCCTTTGGAACCATATGAGCACACCTTGCTCTAGGTTTGCTGCAATCTTCTCACCTTCTGCTATTGTTCTCTATACGACACTAAGGCCATAACTCTCTAGCTTTATTAACTATACCTCCTGCTCCTTCTTTCTCTCTCTGGAATCCTTCTCCTCGCAGGAAAACTTTCCCTGCTCTGATACCAAATGATGGGAATGAGATTTTGGGGGTTAATCAAAATCCCTTTCCCTTAAATAAATTGATTCTGAGGCCTATGGGTTATGGCCCACAAAGCCTATCGGAAGCGTATTGAGGCTATAAGCCTTTAAAACCATGGACTTACATTAGAATCGGAGCCACCACATATATCGACCTTTATTAACATCTATCGGGAGCTTACACATGCCTTTAGGCCTTAAACCTCACAGCCATACATTAATCGCAATACAATGGATTAACGGGAAAAACCCCACCCCCACATATATGCCGGATTTCAAATATCATAAATCGGCAACTGTAAAATCGGCGGGTCTGCCTTCCGCTTTCCATAGCCTTGTTCCGATGCCGACCTCCGATCACCCGATAAGCGATCAACCTGACCTCCGATCGCCGATCGGCTTTATCGGCGATATCACCATCGGCGTATTGGCCTTTACTATTCCACTGTCCAAGTCCTTTGTCGCTCCGATATGCGATCGTCGATCGCACTTAAGCCGTCGATCTGGACCATCGATCTGACGGTTGCGATTTAATCGCATATCACTATCGCTATGATTCAACTACCCATTCTGATAACTCAATAAGAGTTCTGTCGATGCGATAAAGGATCTAGACCGTTGATCCTTTAGATCCAACAGGTCTAGGGCATTTGGCAAGTTAGTCTTCTTCGCATTCGTCCGTCGCTTGATGGATTTTCACAATTCTCTGCCATTCACGCATAACTTCCATTTGTATCTCTGGGTTTCCATCATGTCTGATGGTCGATCAACACACTCAAAATTGGTAATTAAACCCTTAGCACGCACATATGAAACAGAGTTAGAAAAAATCTCATTAATGCATATATATATATATATATATATATATATATATATAGATATATATATATATATGTATATATATATATATAACACAGACTGGCGCACAGTTTAACATAACACACATATATTCTATTAACACAGCACAATTACAAGTTCTAAGGCATTTCAGCCTTAGCAGTGTTCTCCTATTGACTACATCTTTAACACTATGGCTTTCAAATCAAGTCTATCACTTTGTTTCTCCTCTCTTACGAACATGCAGGTTCAACACATATATAGAAGGAAGCATTGTTGGATCGGATCACTATGAGGGATTCGATCACATCCCCTCCTTGATTTTCTCAACAACCCATATACACATGGCAGATTACATTAATAAGTCTTCGAGGGACTTATCCATTCATCCTTTAAATCTGTTTTAAAATAGATTTTTCCCTGTTTTGCTCACCTGGTCCACGTCTTCCTCCTTTTTCGCTTTGGATTCCTCCCTTTGACTAAGGGTGCTGGATGCTTCTACATCAGAACATACTCTGAGAGAACCCAGGTGGGGTATGTTCGAAGAGAGACAATGATGAGGGTGTCTATAAATCATTGATCTCACCAGCATTGTGATCTAATATTGTGGAGAGAAAGAGCGGTTAGTCAAGGCCATTCTATATGACAATGATGGATAATATGATTTTAAACGGATGGGCTACCAATTTGACTCTTCTTATGAAAATTCTTCGAATTGAGAATGTCCAAGTACCTTGTATGGATTATGAATACCTCCCTAGTTAAGAGGGAGTGTTAAAATATGTAACTAGGTTCTGTCTTTATAATGTCATGTGTAATCAAGATTTTATGTAATTGATGAAGAATAAAAATAAAATTATTTATGACATGCTTGAGTCATGGGTTTCATGCTCAAGAAATTTTTATTTTATAGATGAAACTCCCATTGTGGGTTATTAGATTTGGTCATTAAGTCATTAAGTCAATTGATTTAACGTCATGTATTGACGACCCGTTTAGGCATGTTACATATTGTAAAAGAGAATTTATTTGAGTCATAAACCCTCCATGGCCTCATCACAGGCATCCATTTAAGTCGGCCCTCCAAAGGAGCTAGAGATTATTCTAGAAGGATATGTCATCCTAGGAACAAGCACAAGTCATCTTATTTCACATGGACATAATACTATATAAAGGATCACTCGACCTCACTTGAAGACACATTCGATAAGCATCTGAAATAGATGAAGAAGTGAAAGATACACGAGCATAGAAGCCTATCATAAAGAAAATTATTTTGGGTTTGTTTTTGGGCAAATATCCTTCACACGTGCGAAAAGGGTTAGTAATTTCTACTGATGAAGAAGCTGAGTTACTAAATTTCAACCTAAGAGGCTGAATTAAGGAAGAAATCAAGTCTCCAATCAAGCTAAATTGCAGAAGAAAAGGACTCCATCCAAGCAAGAAATAATCCAAGGATAAAAATCATTGTTTTTCCCTCACACATGATGCAACTAGGATTTTTGAAGAGGCTGAGAATTGCATGCATGTGACAAGTGGCCAAAATTTGAAAAATAAGATGAGATCCATGGTTGAGCAATCAGTTTGACTAGTGTTGACTCAAGGAAGAATAATTATTTCAAGAAAGCCTTGTGACTTGGTCTTGGAGAGGTTAGTAGGTCAAAAGTCTTGTTCTTGGAATTCATCACTTGAATATTCTATAAGAAGAAGAATTCATTTAGGTTTTCCTCTCAAATTGGAGAGGTTTTGGTCCTGGTTGATTGCATACATCTTGTGTCCCTTGTCTCATT
The DNA here is from genome assembly GCA_031772625.1 of Pinus tabuliformis. NCBI lineage: Eukaryota > Viridiplantae > Streptophyta > Pinopsida > Pinales > Pinaceae > Pinus > Pinus tabuliformis. The sequence goes on along the minus strand of CM062812.1, from coordinate 617,160,291 downwards.
GTTGTTTATATTTAGATAATTGTTTGATGAAGAGAACACTATAATAATAAAAGATAAAGAAGAACTTAATGAAATAAGTAAAAATTATTTAGAAGAAGTTATCATTACTAGAGATATCAACTCCTATCTCTGCCCTAGATTTATCAATATCCAGTGCTCTCCCCCCCTTTCTCTCCCCTATCTCTCTCACACTCTTCCTCTTCCCTCTCTCTTTCTCCCCTTTCTCCCCCCACTCTCTCTTCCTCTACCCCCTCCCTTTCTCTCTCCATTTCCCTCTCCTTCTCCCTCTAACTACCTCCCTCTCTTTCCCTACATTCCTTGCTCCCCCCTTCTATCTCTTTCTCACTCCCATCCCCTTCCCTCCCTCTCTCTCTCTTTCTGTCTCTCTCTCCCCCTCTCCCTCCTTCCCTCCCTCCACCTCTCTCTCCCTCACACTCCCTATGTCTCTCTATCTCTCTGTCTCTCAAACTTGCTTGCTCCCTCCCTCCCTCCCTCCCTCTACCATGCTCCCTCTCTCTCTACCTTAGTCCCTTGCTCCCTCCGTCCCTCGCTCTCTCATTTTCCCCCTTTCTAACTCTCTCTCTCCCTTCCCCATCCTCCCTCCATT